>CM075851.1:15024740-15467240 GCA_037975125.1 Latrodectus hesperus
ATATATATAATCAAAAGATATTTTTATTGAATATAGGAAAATTTTGTAATTTGGTATTTAATTAAATTTTCCATCCTGATTATCCGTTACTTCTAAAATGCATTTTTATTAAATATCAAACAAGCACAGAGCCATAGCTTTTATGCATCAATATGTATTCATAAATACTTTCTTAAGTGCAGCCTATTTACAAAAATATTGAATTTATGAATACACCCTCATTTTGCTGATACAGAAAAATCAATCGCTGGCCTAAAAATTTCAAGTATCAGCAAATTCCTACGACATTTCCCATACCCCTAGCACCTTATACATAATGTAGATTCAATCGCAAATGGAGAGAGGACTTCCAATTGTGCCGAGTTATCTCATGTGTACGCTAAAGTCAACTGTTCTTTAAATCAAATACTTTTCGGAGATAATTTTGCCTGTTAATTGAAGACTGCTTTTATATTTTGATGTTAATACATGGACTGCCGCCCAACTTGTCTAGTGGTCAGCGTGCCTGACTGCGGGTAAGGAGGTCCTGGGTTCGAATTCCGGTTCGGGCATGGATGTACTTTCTCTCTCTATCTATCCTGTCTTTGTCCTTTCCTTGTATGAATGAGGTGTGAATGGTTGCCTACCCTATAAACGGGTACCTATAGCACGTGTGTACTGAGGAAGTCGGACTCCACACCAAAATAGGGTTCAGTTGAAAAAGTGGAGCAGCGCACCCCATATTGCCAGCCTAGCTGGCACACGAAACAACAACAATACACGGAATATATGCATATTAAAAAATGGTGTCTTATAATCGTACTGATTCTCTTATATACAACATCTTTTACTTTATAATTAATTTTTAACTATACTACACACAACCTAATATTTTAATCAGTTATATCTTGAGTTAATATAACTAATTTTATAAATCATTACTATTACTTGTTTACTCAATATGTCAGCGTGGATAGTGTAAAACCCAAAAGCTATTGCAAAACCTTTTAAAATCTTCCAAATATTAACACATTCCCAGAATAGCGAACATTCAGTGAACAAAATGAAAATTGTCCGAATAGGGGTCACCTGGCCTTAATCCAAATGAACACATTTGGGAAAAAAATTCTAAACTTGGAAGCAGTCTTTAAATTCAGAACTCTTTCAAAATCTTCATTTGGATTGGGAGAAAATCCTTTTAAGACAACTTCGGAAAGCACAAATAATGTTTTGCTAGAGGATATGCAACTGAATTCCAAATATGACTCTCTTTCATACGAGTAACATAATGAAAGTTTAGAAAAATTTAATCGCCTTAAGACTTGTTTAACTCTTCATAAAACTATGAAAAGGATAATTTTTAATAATTTCATTCATCTTTATTTATCAATTAAAAGCTGTTTTCCCACCTATGATTTATACTGCTATCCGTCGTTAACTGCAGAAAATGCAAAAAGGAAATATTAAGGAAGTATTTTGTTTGGATACAAATATAGGTGATAATAAAGTTTAGCGTGGAAGAGAGGCTCAAAATGTGGGTAGCTATTTTACCTTGTGCTTTATGGATTCTTTCATTTGATCACTGAGTTTATTCGTAGTTTGAATACAGAATTTATAAATTTGCTAATTTACAAGTATAAAAGTTCAAATTTTTAGAATATTCTTTACAATAAGTAAACTTTCGAATTATATTTGGCAGTATTTTGTGTATTTTACATCTATCAGAACTCTCTCGCTTATTGTAGTCGAATTATTTTTCGTTCTTGCCATAGAAATGCGTAAAAAAAGCACGAGAATAAACACAGGAAGTTGTTGTTGTTTCTTATTCTATCTGGCTAGCCAATAGGCTAAACCAGATAAATGAAACCATGAACGAATAAAAAGTCCAAAATAGTAAAAGGACTTCGAAACAACTTTTTTTCCTGGATAAAAAGGATTGTCACAGCCTTTGGAAATCGAGAACACCCGAAGACTGACTTCGCATCAATTTCACCCACTGGTTTCAGGGGTACCAACGACCAAGATAAATATTGGTCTGTGCTGGGTACTATCGAATGACCTTCACTCCAAGAATGACCTTGCCAGGAAAAAACTCCCATCGTATTCCCACCAATGCCGACCCCTCTCCATTTTGAGGGGGCAACCAGCAGGACTTGAGGAGGTGAGTTATTTCTCGCCCACACAAGTGATGAGGAAGATTCAGTCAGGATGCAAATGAAGAAAATTTTCGGTCAGAGATTATATAAATATTATATTAGTTAATTTATTATATTATTAATTATAATTAAATGTTTTTAATGTATGTTTATAGAAGTGAGCCACAACCATGATCTCTGGTACAGGTATTCAGATATTAATCAAATAAGTTGGTGTGAACCAAAGAATTATAGGGATGCCAAATGATACTCGTAGTACTGAAGAATAGATGTTCAAAAGAAGACGTGAATAATATGCATAAATTCTTAAATGTGCAAATTATATATTTTGTAACACTATGTAAAAATAATCCGAAGCATAAGATAGTTTACCTATGAACAATGGGAATATACTTCCCATTAAAAACATAGAACTAGATCACACAAATTTTTTTAATGAATCAATCTGAATACCTCTAAAATATTTTAACACAACATTGATTGAAAAATATATCCATTAAAGGGTTAATGTGTTTGCGGACATCTCAATTATTTTTAATTTGTCTCAATTCTTTGTTTTATTTTGGGAATGCTTTTACTTTTTGTTATGAACTCGCGATTTTTCTAATAAAGGAACGACTGACCCTTGCCCTAAATTTTCATTTTCTCCATGTCGTTTCGCAAAATACTATGGTATTTGTGTATAAATTGAATATTATTATAATATAATTTATCCAGAAGAAAGCTTTAAAAAGTGGGATAAAAATCAGGAAGATTACTGTATTTCCTTACCCAGAGATGTATATTGGGCTAGGTTTATAATAAAAGCAATTTTTGTAAATTAAAAAAAATTGCATGAAGTAAAAAAAGAAAATTTCGGAATAAATGTGTTATTAAAAATAGAAGAGATAATAAATAGAATGCATTATTATACATTAAAGTTATGCTTAGGCGTTTTATGAAATGAAAAATTCAGTTTTGCACTCATAAGGTTGAAATGTTCGAAAAGATCTTACTAATATATTTTTAAATATTGCTTTTATAATTTTTAAGAAAACGACAATAGCAAATTAAACTATATGGTTTGCTTGAAAAAAATTTTTTTTTATTAATCTTAACTTCTATCTTATTTAAAATGAAAAGCACTATCATTTTTCTGCAGTTACAATAAGTCTTTTCTACTGAACATATTTACTAATGATTTAATCGAATACAAATATAACATGGCATAGCGTAAGTGCCGAAGAATTTCTTTTCTCGTTTTTTGCATCGTTCTCAAGTTCAAAGTTGTTGCTCTCTCCTTTTCATAAAATAAGTTAAATGATATCAAAATTAGTTTTTGATTTCGATTACGAGTCACCACGCTCAAATTGAAACCTCACTTTATTTATTGAGAAATTCACGATTTTTTCGTATTTTGAAATTCATTCTTTGTTCAAGATCTATATTTTGTGTAAATGGAAAAATCTATAACCTTTATCTTATAACATTTTTTTGGCCTTTTTTTTACAGTGAGTTGAAGAAAAATGCCGACAATGCATTGTTGAATATTCCAAATATGGCTTTATTTCATCCCCAGGAAATAGTACTTTATCTGTGTAATACAACTAAGCCAAAGGATTCAACGAAACCTTTCACAGACTTAAGGAACATTTAAAAAGAATTCCTACTGTCAAAAAAGAGAAGGATTTATCATTTCTTCCAACACTCGAAGAAAAATATTTGAATACATCGCCACTGGAACAGTTTATAGGGGTGACATTTAAGCGATGTGAGGATGGACTTCTTTCTTTAAGTAACATTTAAGTCCGGAAATTCACTCACTACACGCGAAGAACTTATTCTACCACCAGCGAGTGAGACGATACACACTGTGCAACACAAACCAGCTGCCGACATTATTAACAGCATTTTGCTGAGTAATAATACAGTATAAAGAAGGATTGACCAAATGGCTCTGTACGTAGTAAGTTGTTGATGTGAATACCTAAAAACATCTGAATTTTCTATACAGCGTGATGAGTTCACTTTATCAAGAAATGAAGTTTTGCTTTTAGCTTATGTAAGACGGTACTTTTCCATTTCGCCAGTGCAAGCGATAAAGTCGCCAAAAATGATACAACCGGCGCTAGAGGGAATATCTCCGCTGGCAACCTTTTACTGCTACGTTTCCAAAACATGTGACGGTTTTTTACTATCAACGATTTTATTTCGACTCTTTTTTTCCATTTCATAATTTTATGCTATGTATACAAATTTAATAATTTCATAAAATCTCTCTAGAAAAAATCGAATTTTAAAAATACATCTTAAAAAATAATAATCGTAACAAATTCACATAAAAAATATTAAGATTTTGAAATATGTATCACCCGATAAATTGTAATCTAATATAATAAGTGAATGAATTGAGGCTCTGGCACCCATCATTCCACGCATAGCGTGGACACGAGAACTACAATTAAATAAATAAATTTTAAAATTTTTATGTAAAAGAAAATAATTTAAAAATTTTTATGTGTATACTGTGTGTTGTCGCCAATTGGCGACTTAATTTTCGCTTGGCGAGATTTGCGCCGGCGAAATGGAAAAATACCTATAAGACTTATAAAAGAAGATTTTTTTTTTGTCAAGAATTGTTATTTGCAAAATGTTTGGAAAAAGATACCTACATACAGAGCGTTGTAGGCGAGGCCCGGACCGTACCTTTAGGTTATCGGGCTTGGAATACTCGCCCATCACCAAATGCCTATTCATTTTGAATCACGGTCAGATGACGAGGTCACACCTGAGCAGGCATCCTCCTCTCCACATCCATGACACACCAGCAGAAAGACTTTGGACGTCACGTATTAGTGTGGACGCGTCCACGTAACTCCAGCAACTCAGTCAGGGATGAGTGTGGTCACCCTCCCAATCACTGCCCGCTGCAAATGATGCTTCACTTTGCTGATCTTAACGGGAAGCCGAATGAAGCCACTGAGAAACTGGAGTTCTAAAAAGATACAAAAGGCAAAATGTTATTTAGTGAATTCAAACGATTTTCCGATGTAAAAGCTGCAGCCTTGATTAGTATCATTTCTGCTGCTGCTGCTGACGGTGCTCCAGCAATAGCAGGAAGATACCAATGCTTCGTGGTATGCATAAAACAAGCTATGACAAATGTATTTTCAGTTAATTATGGCATTCATTGACATCCTGTAGTCGCAAAAATATTATTGAACATTGGATGGATCACTAGATTATGTCATGACAGCAGTTAATAAAATTAAAAGGAATGTTTTCAATGAGAGATTATTTGCTCAACTTTACTTGGAAAATGACGAAGACTACAATCGTTCATTATTTCGTACAAAAGTACGTGAGTTGTCTAAAGGCCCATGTTTCAATCGACTGTGCACACCCTTTGATTCAGCATTGGAATTCCTGGAAAGCGGAGACAATAGACAGTTGCACAATTTAATTAACTCAAAAAAAAACTCAACCAATGGGCGAAACTAAACTGAAATTACAAGGTCTCCAATTAAATTTAATCAAAACTAACAACGTAACATCGACATTTGTTGCAAATTTTTTTTACATACATACAAAACTTGGGAAGGGGAGAATGTTCTTAACTTCAAATCTTTCGAAACTGTAAAGATTTGCTTCTCTACTGTCAACCTTTTACTGCTTTTCATGCAAACCTGAACTAAAGATATGAAGACGTTCTTCAGTAGGATACTCCTGACTGCACGTTGACTCCTTTGGCACATCTCAAGTCCCAAACACATATGAATCCATGCTAATACAGGAGTAGCTTATAGAAATGTCCACAAATGATGAAGTTAAACCAGACTTATAAATAGATCAACAGCTAAGAAATGGGCTATGAATAAGTAATAAAAAAATTGGAAAAGTTAACGAAATTGGGGACTAACTTAACTTAAAGAAGACAATCTCAATTAAAAGAAGACTAAAAGAAATTAAGGAGCAGAGTAAGAAGTTAAAATGCTCTTGATAAAAAATTGGAATAAACAACATTTTTAAGGTGAAGGGATGATGAAAAACAAAAAAGCTGGATATTATTATATTGTTTAGAAATTATAAAAGGAAGAATTTTAAGTATTAAAATCAAAAAAATTCATAAAAAGGATAATATGAATATTCTATTTTAGTAACTAAAATATTCTAAAACTCGGCAAGAGCAATATAAAAAAAAATGGTGAAGATAATTATGACACAAGAGAGGACATCCAACGAAAAAGGAAAAAATCAAATAGGAAACACTTAAAATAAATAAATAAAACATTAATAATAAGGCATCTATTGTTATTAGTGTTAATAGGAAAGGTTTAGGACCCAAAATGAACACCTCCCGAAAGTGCTTTAGAAAAATATTGTCATAAAATTTACTAGCCCAACAATATTTTAATTTTTTAATACAGAAATTTATAGAAGTTAATAAGTCAAATTTAATAACTTTTTTATAATTTAGTAAAATAACAAATATTGATTTTAATTTTCTGTTTAATAAAATAATTTTTGTAATAAAAATGTATAAAATTAATTGGAATCAAACTGTTGTTTAAATTAGACTTGAAATATTGAGTGATTTTAGTAAGTGAAAACAGAATTGAATCGCGATATTTGATAATTTGGTAATAATCATAATAGCCTAAATTATCTCTTGCTTAGAAGTATTAAAACCCGATTAAAAATTTAGTTATTCTGGAATTAAAATACTTCATTTTATCATTTATTTTAAAGAGAGTAGTAAATGTTATTAATTATAATACTTATCTAAATAATTTACATTAGAATTATAACTTTTTTTTAATTTTTAGAGTTTTGATAAATTACAGTGATTGAGAATTATTGGTTAGAAAGTCGTTGATATAAAGGATAAGTTCTCAATTATAGGATAATGTATTTGGATGATAATATAGTTACAGTGTTTGAGAATTATTGGTTAGAAAGTTAGAAATTCGTATAAAGGACAAGTTCTCAATTATAGGATAAAATATTTGAATGAGATTTAATGAATTTCGATTCTTTGATAAATAAATATAAGTTAAAAAAACTACACTAAGATTAGTGCTAATTGTTATACCATAAATTTGAATATACACTTTGTTATTGAACTTAATAATGGTTATTAGTAAGATTAAGCTTAGTTAAAAATACCCAAAAATAGTGACTTCAGCGGGTGATGGTACAGGATTAAATAAAATGGAGCCACTAGAAGCATCTCATGTACTGTAGCACATATTTTCTGGAGTTTACGGGAGTGCAATGTACATCGATGTTCTTTTAATCCCACTTCAAGTGAAGCTGAAATGAGAGAAACATGACGGAATTCCAAAGGAGGCACATCCACGGGGTCAGAACACATCAATGACCTAATGGCACTGCTGTTGAGGTGTCGGAGATACGACAACATGGCAAAACGACGACACCTGCAAGACAGAAGGAAAACTGAGTTCACCGCGGAGAGAGATATTCAAGAAGATGACGAACGCCGCGAGACTTTTCTGGGAACTTTTGCAGAGACTCATTCAAATCAGAGGCATTACATAAGCAGAATGGGTGACGGAGATGCGATAGCAAAACTGTCCTTGACTGATGTAAACCAGAACTAGTGATTGTGTGGTGCAAGAACCATGAAACCAGAATTTCAGATCAATGGATACAGGAATTGTTTTCCGATGAATCATGTTTTTTTCTATTTTTCATGTTAGATCATGTTTTTTTCTGTTCCCCAGCACGGTACGAGTTTACATGTGGCAAACTCCCACATAAGTCAAAAATCCAGACTTAAAGGGAAGCCAAACCATATTTTCTTAGGATCTCATCTTGTTATGTGGATCAAGTTCCATTGTCGCCTTAGCAGAACAGATGACTAGGATTATTTAGCATCATCCATACCAGAGAGTTACACCTAGACTCCATTAAAAGGTTATCGGACTTTATGAATAAAGTGGGTGACCCGAGCAACTGGAACTAGGAAACATTGGGTTTGGAGTGAATAGTACAAAATGCTGATAAAAGCAGAGGTGCCCAATGACATACAAACCCAACTCTAAGAAGAAGGATTATTTATGTCGCTCTCTTTTGGCCCATTGACTGCATTCTATGGTGGAGTTATTGTTTCTGTGTAAAGATCACCCTTATAAGGATGATAATTCTCCGATTCATCGTAGTTGAACTGTTCATTCATTGTTTCGGAAACAAAAGGATACAGTTTTTTGTTTTCCGTGGCTTTTCCAACCTTTCACCGGACTTGAAAATCATAGTCTGTTTTTTGAAAAAATAGTAACTTTCGTTTCTCTGCAGGATTTAAAAAAGTTTCTACATGCCGAATTTTAAAATATCTCACCTACTTCCATAAAGAACTTGAATAATTTCAGGCTCATTTTAAGGCGGATTCAAATATTTTTTAATTTTCCGAAAGAGCTCTCATACTATGTTAGGAACAAAACACTTCTTTTTATGTGGGTAATTCTGAACATACCCTGCATATATATGTGTGTGTCATTGAAATTTTATGGTTTAATTCAATATTTAATGATATTCTAATGAACTATACTACTAAAATATTAATTAAACCATAACAATAATTTTAACTTACCAAAAAGAAAGAGAAAAATTCCAGAAATTGTTTCCTTATATAATGAATGGCATCTTCAGTAATTTCTCATTAAAAACACCCAATTACTACTTTAAAAATTAATTAAATACTATTATTATACTAATCAATTTGAAAATTAATTAAAAAAATAATTCGGAAACCAATGAATATAAAAAGTATTATATTTTTCTTTCGCGGTATTGAAACCGTTAGAGAATAAAATTTCATTTGATAATTTAAGTGAACATTTCAAATATCAAATAGTTTCTGGTGTGATGAGAATGGTGACATCACTATGGTACAATCATTTAAGAAATGCAAATAATATTAAAAAACTTGTTTTAGTTAAACATATATTTGACGAAATATTAATTAATACTTGGTGAATGAGTTTGAATTGCGAAAATCGTCCTTTTGAGTTCCTTGAATTATTGAATATTTGAGTTATACGTATTATAATGGTACATATTTTAACAGTTTCTAAATAATAACAACTTTCAGAGATTTTAACTAAGTATATATATATATATATATATATATATATATATATATATATATATATATATATATATATATATATATATATATATATATATATATATATATATATATATATATATATATATATATATATATATATATATATATAGTCAATTGGATAAAAATTCATAAGAATTTACTTTTTTTGAAAACTCATTAAAAAAATATAAAATATTTCAGGATAAATGAGAAGCATTGGAAAATATAGAATAGTTAAGCACATATAATGAAAGAATTTCCTAAGTACTTTGAAACAACTAAAGGGGAAATTAACCTTATAAGAGATTATAAGTCTGCAAATCTATTTCTTAATTTTTTTTAAACCAAACAAATTTAAGTGTTTGTGTGCGTGTGAGTTGGAGTGTTTAAAAAAGTACTACCAAATCGATAACTCCTGTTTTTACGTAATATTTCAAAAGTGAAATTTAGAACTGTTTGTCTAATATACGAACATCTTCCGCCAATCGGTCTGTACCTGTCTGTTGCCGAAGATGCAAGATTTGCTCTATTTTGGACAAGGGAAAAAGAAGGACGATTATTTTGGCGTACAGAATGCCTTGATGGTATTTTTGGTGAACCTTTTTGTTATTATTTTTGAAATAATTGTTTTATATATTAATTCTATATTAGTAGAACTTTACAAATCGAATTTAAATTTAAAATTGATTTATAATGCAAAAAATTTTAAACAAAAAAATTAAATAAAAAATATGTATACAAAACTTTTTAAGACAAATATTTTCATATCTTTTCATAATTATAAATAATTAAATTATTTATAAAATGACCAAGTTTGTGAATGCTTATTATAATATTCAACATGAATTTTGAATTAATTTGCTAGAGTGAAAAATTTGTTTTATGGCTAAAATACATATTTTTAAAAATAAAATAGTGAAAATATGTATTAAAAAGTGAAATAAAACTAAATCAATGTTACAATAACACGTGTGATTACTAAAACTAAAAATACAAGTACAACGTTTGGTTCTCTAAAGCTGAGAATAACATGAGATGAGGAAACATTTAGGGTTTTAGAGCAATGGTTTATAAATACCGCTGATTCATTACACTCTTATATCCTATTTGAATGTTACTATAGCAACCACCACCCACCAGACAACTTGTTGGAAATAATTCTCTTATGTTAGAAAGACTATAATTAATACATAAATAGTGAATGTTTATAACCACTCAATCTAGGTTTATGTAGAAGAGAACTTTGCTAATCCATCAATGCTGTTCAAATATTTTCAAAAGCTTCATCATTTGAAACGGTAAAAAACTAACAAAGAATATAATGGGATTTTAAGTAAATAAATTTTTTTGTTTTTTCCAAGAAGCAAATTTATTTGCTCTGAATAATCTCAATATTTGACATTGAAATATTTTTTTCATGAAAAAATTACATTATAATTAAAAATATTTACTAATTTAATCAGTTAAATAAATAAGTGACAATATTTCATAAATTTTATTTCAATGGACATAGACATGAAGAAGCTTTTGAGTTTCTTAATCGGGTACAAAAAAGATACACCATTGTCCGGAGTTCTACTTGGTCCCTGCATCTAATTCAGGAGGCTTTTTTCCACTTTTGGGGGTGACGATGGCACTGGAGATCCACTTCATACATACATAACGCAGAAAGTAAATTCGGGTCTATAAGTTAAGGTTAACTGGTTTGGAATATTCGCCTACTACCAAGCGCTTCGTAATTTTAATCTGTGGTCTGGTAACGAGGTCATACCTGAGCTAGCACCCTCTCTCCATAACCACGCCATACCAGTGGAAAGATTTTGATCATCACGGATGAACGTGGACATGTTCCCTGCCCACGAAGTTTTAACAATCCAGCAGGGGAGGAGAGAACGTTGTCACCCTTCCAATCAATTACCGCACAAGTGATGCTTCACTTTGCTGATCTTACTGAAAGAGGAACAGCCTCTAAATAAGATGTCATCAGTTCTGCCCCTTGTAATGACTGAAGGTAGAGTAACCCTTGTAACTGGGTATTATAAAAAGAAAAAAGGAACTTTTTTTATTATTATTTAGATATCATTCTATAAGTATTCTGACGGTCCAAAAAACATTTTGTACTTGAAGGGTAGTAAATTTTGGACATATTGTATAAATTAAATTTCGCTCCTCATTTATTTAAAAAACTCTTTGTTATATTCATCGAATATATGAAAATTTTAAATAGTAACTTCAAAACATTGATAACCCGATATTTTGTAATATATTTCCACCTATAAATACTTATAATAACACTCGCATTTGTGTTTTTTCCCCCATGAAATATTTTGGATTTTCTTTTGTTTACTTTGAAAAAATAATTATTCAGTTTTAAAAACTACGTTTTGATTGCTTTGCATTTTTGACACTGATTTGCTCTGTTATTGCCTATCATTTCCCTATCAGTTTGCTAATAAGCAGGTGCAAAGAAGCTCTTGGGAAAAGAGATAAAAACGAAGAATCATTACCATATTTTGAATTCAAAATCCTATAAAAGGATATGGAATCGTACCCTAAATCATCAAGAAGGACACAACTTCATCAAAAATGAAGACTTGCCTAATTTGCCTTATTATTTGTCTGGCCTTAACTGTAAGTTATTTTTTAATTTTACGCCTATTAAAATACGATAAAACCAAATTAAAATATATCTCATTTATGAAATGCGAAATACTATATCTACTCTAAATAATGTCGCTTCAAATAAATTACTTTAAAGTTGATTATATTTAGCATCCTTTGTTAATCCTTGTTTTAGTATAAAAAGTACATTTAGGTATTAATATTCTTTTTAGATTACGAAACTTTTGGTTATTTGCCGTGATTTATTTTGAATTTGAAAGTATGCTTTTATTTTACAAGATGTTGTCTATGAAGAAATCAATAGAGCTCCAAGAACCCAGTTGCTTCACGTTATTAAGATCAGCAAAGTGAAGCAACATTTGCCCCGGGAAGTGATTGGGAGGGTGATCTCATTCTCTGCCACTGTGTTGCCGGTGGTGGGGCATGACCTCGAGAATGAGAAGGTCATGGGCAGGGACGCGTCCATATTTATCTGAGACGTCCTAGGTCCTCCACTGGTGTGGCGGGGATGTGGAGAGGAAGATGCCAGCTTTCATGTGATCTCGTCGTCTGGGTGGTTCAAAATGACGAGGCACTTGGTGATTGGAAAGTATTCCGAACCCATTTCTTTTAAGGTGCCCCGCTGTGTCAACACCCCCTAAAGACAAGGCCTGCGCACCGCTATGATGAGTCATCCAGTTGAGGCCGGTTGTTTCGTCTCCTTTATGGCGATCTAAATAACTCACTTTTCACTATGTGTTTCGACAACTGTTCAATTAATCGAATCACACCCCAGAGAGGGAATTATATATCCATCTGATAAATCTGTGTTTGATAATTGTTTGGAAAATTTTAACATTTGTGTTCAATGATCTAAGCTAAATTATTGTAATAAATAAAATAAATAATGAACAGAATTTTTTCCAAGATCATTCCTTTATTTAAATGATTTAAATTAAAAAATGTTTGTTTATTATAATAGTACACTTAAAAATCTTATAATTTAAGAAAAAACAAAATACTTAATTTGTCAAACCAAATTTTTTAATTTAAATCATTTAAATAAAGGAATGATCTTGGAAAAAATTCTGTGTGTTCAGTTTTCATTTTATTTATTACAATAATTTAGCTTAGATCATTGAACACAAATGTTAAAATTTTCCAAGAAAGTGACTAGAAAATAAGAAATATAAATGAAATATTACTTTAAAAATTATATTTGTAATTCTTAGGTTAAAAATGTTTTTTATAATTATAATAAAATGTTATGCATTTTGTTTCATTTGTTTTTTCTAAAAATTTCCAATTTTATAATTTTTTAATTTATCAACCATTATTTGTAGTTTGATAAGATTTTTAAGTAACTTGTAGAAAAAATTTATGAAATTATTAGGATCATGTTTGAAATATATTCCTGCAACATTTTTCTTCAAGTTTAAAATAAATTTATGATATCACGTAACACAATGATTGTACATTTTCAAGTTTTCACAATAATCATTTAATTAAACATGATTTGTATGATTTAATCTGATAATATCAACATTACCTGGTGTATTAGTATTGAAAATATAGGCATATATTAAATCATTAATATCAAAAATATATAAAAAATGATTTTTTAAATTAAATTTGTGGCCAAATAAAAACATTCATCTTTTCCATTATACAAATAACTGGAGTAAATGAAACATTTGCTTTTATTGCATTATTAATTTTTTCATTAAATATCACATAAAAATAGCAAAATTTATAACTTGCTCAAAAAATAAAAATAGAAAAAAGACAACAACATGCTTAAAATAACTTTATTAAACACTTTAATTCCACATTAAAATTTATTATAAATTAATATCAAAATGTTATTAAATTGTTTGGATATGCAAAATAATTTTTTGAAATAAGCAAAATGTAAATAACAATGTAAGTTTAGTAACATCAATTTTTAATAATTATATTTATCTACAAAAAACTCTTCTCTGAAATTTATATTATTTTCCTAATGTTTGTAATTTTCTTTTTGATTTTGAATTAAGGAGTTTTTTATTTATTAAATCATCATTAATTTTTTGCAACAGAGAAATCTGTTCTAAGCAATCAAATAAATTTTCATTACTCTCACAAATAATTTTCAACTCACTAATAACACATTTACACAAATCAAATAAGTTATTTTTATAATTAATTTTTTCAAAATTTTCTAATGCTTGTAATACATTATCTAAAGTATGAATATCATTTACAATCACAGAAAATTTAAAATTATTTATCTTATTAATTTGAGCACCTTTAATTGAACTTACCAAACTCAAATTTTCATCAATTGTTGCCGATGATTCAAGAACAGGAATTTTTGAAGGACTTATCAAAACATAATTATATCCTTATTGGTCAACAACAGTCCATGATGATGGAATTTTAAAACGTACGTAAACAATTCTTGAGTTCACTTAAATCTTTAAAGCAAAATTTATTCCTGTAGTCTTTTTCACTTTTTATACTTTCTTCTAAGGCACAAGCAAAGTTCTGATTCTCAATTCTTATCTTCTTTGCGTCTGTCTCCTCTCGGTGATTCTTGGTTGTCGTTAAAGTATTTCCGACAATTTTGAAATATGGAGGGAATAGCATCTAACTTCAATCGTGGGTGTCGTAAGGGAACGCTCAGTTTTTCACCAGTTTTCTCTACATATAACTCTGAACATCTCAGGATATCACTCTGTGCAAAGTGATGCTCACAAACCTGAAAAAAAGGAAAAAACACTATTAAGATAAATGTAAACTACATATATTTAGTTGAATTCCCTAAGACACTTTTAAAAGTTGTTTTGATTACATCATATATTTCATTCTGATAAAATTCACACACACACAAGCAATATTTATAATCACTATTTTAACTGGTAAAAAAATGTTAAACTTTAATTAAAATTATCTTAGAGGTAGAATTTGTGATTTATTTTACAGTTTAAATTATGTATATCTCATGTAATTAAAATTATATCTAATTCCTTTTTCCACTTCATATTAAAGATTAACATAATGAGAACGTAAATAATGTTACAAATTTATAAATAATGATTGTATTTGTCTTAAAATATCTCAGATAGATCGGAAATTCTCACATTTTGGGCAAAAATTGCGGTATTTAGACGTGTTGTAGTTTAAAAGCGGATTTCCTAATGATTTGGCGACTTGGCGACAATTGGCGAGATTCTTAGCAACTTGGCGATATTTGTCGAGATTCTTGGCGACTTGGCGAGAAATCGATACTTCTGGAAACATCCATCACCTAAGCTCTAGGACCAATATTTTTCGAGATAGCCTAGAAGCTTCCAGAACCTTGGCGAAATTGGTAGATTTCTCCGCCAAGTCAGGTATAAATACCGCAGCCCGACATGGAAGAGTCAGTTTTTGTGAAGACAGTCAGTGAGTGAAGACGATTACTTGTGACTGCTAGTTGTTCTCTGTCTGAGGTATTTGAGACCTGTGATTGGAAGCTGTTTCTTATTATATCTGACGAATTGTAGCTGTATAATTGTGATTGTTCCAGCGGGAATTTCTTATATCTAGTGAAGTTTTTACGAATAAAAGTCTTGTGTTCATTAAGTGGTTGCTTTATTCAACTCTCAATCGATACGAACCCATGAAGCTCGGTACAATAATAATTATTTCCTCAAGTATATTGAATAATTATTGCTACCACTATTTATTTCCGAATATGCAATATGTGAAATAAATTAATTCTCAAATATTTCATTACTAAATTAATTATTAATTTATAATATAATTATTCAGATGTAGCAAAAATGTCTTAATAAATACAGTAAAACTTATTATACCAATAATCATATATGATTAAAAAATAATTAATTTGATTAATTAAATAGTGAATATTTTTAGTAATTATCAAATCTATTGAAAGTTTTACAAATAGAGCCAAATGAACTACAGAATGAGAATTTTTTAAGATGAAAAACGTACAATTATGGTTGATTGAAATAACATTAACTTTAATATTTCTTATCCATGCCACAAGCATGCGTTTTAAATTTTTAAAAAATGTATTTCACTAACGATTTAAATATTGCTATTTGAAATAAATAAAATAAAACCTAGAATTTTTCGTCACTTTTAGATTTTCTTGAGGAATAACAGCCAGCCACTTCTTCAGCATGTCTTCATTTTTAGGAAAACTGAAGACAGATACCTTTAGTTTTCTATTGTAGTTAGGTCAACAGTTAACAATTGAACACTTGAATGGCATTTTTATAAAATTTCTTGAAATAATATAATATTTTTTAAATATTGAAGACAAGGCTTATCACACTCACGTGCAAAATCAACTCCGTACGGAGACTGAAATGAGTCATCGAGCAGGCGATAGGAAATGGAGGGAGAAATTTCAACTTTAGGGGGTCGTTGGTCAGCCTTATGTGGATGACTCATTCCAGAAAGAAGTTTTGGTGCACCGGCCTTGTCTTTAGGGGGTGTTGGCTGTGTATGCATGTGTGAAGATATCAATTCAAGGCCACATACAAAATTTGCAATAACATTTTAATTTGTGAGTCACCACTTTGAGTTATTTACCTATAAATATTTTGTTATTTAGATTCTTGAATTCAGTATTATTTTAAGTAATAAACTTTTTGGTATCAATTCGATGATGTTCTTCAAATTGTGGTATTTTCCCCCATGATTAGTGTAACACTTCATTGGAAGTTATTTTTAAATATTGCTATTCATTTCCCCACTTATGTTCCGTTTTTATTCTTTAGGAACCGTCTCTTTCCATCTGCTGCCGAAATGACCTCAGCGTATGTGGAGAAGGAGAGTGCTGCGTGGAGGTCGGCATCTTCGGACATTGCAGACCCCTCTTGCAAAAGGGTAGGATTTTCATAACCGTTACGGAGGTTAAAATATTTGATGTGAAACAGGAAAGGGGGGAACACTCTTAAATAAAAAACTAATTCTTTACTGTAGGTTTACTGCAATAAAAGTGTATAAAAATATTCATGAAGTGATAGACATTAATCTATTTACATAGATTCTAGTTTTAGAAGTTTAAATCAAAAATTTATTTAACTATTCCAGGGATTTACTCACGAAGACATTTTTTAAACTCATGGGTATAATTCCTAGCTTTACAAATTTAGGTCAAAAATTGCGATATTCTAGCACTCCACACACCAAGATAATTTTTAATTTTACAAACTTAAACTATAGTTATCTAAATATTCCTACATTCTATACACGTAGACATTATTCTGTTCAGGTGTTGAGCCCCTAGTTTAATAAATTAAAATGAATAATCAAAAAAAATGTGAATGGTACACATGCAAACATCCTGGTTCCGCACTAGTGGGTAAACACAAGCGATGCAGCCAAACGGCTTTGACAAGACTGCGAAGTGGCCACCTGCTTGCTCAGAGACACGTCTCTGGTACCAAGGTCTACCCTCTCTGTCCCAAATGTCGAGTGGTTCAGGCCTCCCCATCTCATATTTTTCAGTGCATTGGGTGTGAGAGAGGGGACATGGATTTAAGACCGGAGGTGGTGCTTGAGAGACTGACTATTTCTGGATTCAAGGGGCTGGTGTGATGGCACTGACACGCCAGTCGGGGATATGCAGCAGCAGCAACAACAACAGAATAATCAATGAAAGCAAGCAACAGATCGAGACAAGAAAGTGTGGATTTGCTGAGCAAGACACTTCACCTCTTACCTACACCTGCTTTACTACACACTGAGGCTCTATTTTTTCCCAATTTACTGTGAATGGTTCTTTTGATATTACGCAAAAGGCAGAGGAGGTTGTGGAAAGAGAGATCCTGCTTTAGAAAGCCTCTCAGCTTGGTAGGCCGCCACTCATTTTCCAAAAATTTCCCAATGGGTGGGAACCCACTGGAAGGCAATCTTTTCCCAAACTTTTTAAGCTCAATTAGTTTCACTTACAAATTCAAGGTATAATGAAAACGCACATATTCACAGGAATGAATTTGTGCGTTTTCATTATACCTTGAATTTGTGAGTGACAAAATAGTATCTGGAGAATAGATAAGAGACACAATATTGTGTTCAGAATAACTTTCCAATGCATCGATCGCAAAAGATATGGCCGCTATCCCACCGTCAAAGTAGTCAGAATATTTCCCATTTGGATAACTATTACTGAAAGCACTTGAATAGGCTCCAGCACCAGCGTTTTCAATAGCATCTTCTGCTGAGCCCTCTGGGTAGACGTGTAACTATTTTTTAGAAAAATATATGCAATTTACAAAAAAAAAAAAAAACACACTTTTTAAGTCATTCTATTTAGAAAACTTCTTTCTAACATTCCAAACAAGATCCAGGTGGAACTTTAATATCACTTGGCACATAATAGGGTTAAATTCCGGTGGAATAACTTGGCGATAGGGTGTAGGAACAACGTAAGTGTCATAAAGATCATGAACTGCTGAAAAAAGTGTAGTCATTATTATATCCATGTATATAACTTCTAGATTTACAAATATTTAGGTCAACATTCGAAATATATATATTCCAACATTCCGCTCACTTAGATCATTTCTAGTTTTATAAATTCGGATCAATTATCGAAATATACTATGCACGTAGACAGTATTCTATTTATATGTTGATGTCTTAGTTTTATAAATTTGAATCATTTTAATGATAATATTCCAACAATATATTTATTCAAGCATTAATCTATAACGTATGTAACTTCTACTTTTGCAAATTTTGGACACAACTGAAAATATTCCCATATTCTAATCATGTAGACATCATCATATTCCTATATATAACTTTTTGTCTTACACATTTGGGTCAAGATTACAAATATTGTAACATTCCATTTATGTGAATAATTTCTAATTTTACAAATTTGGGACAGCAATGGAATTACTTTTATATTCTACTAATGTAGAATTTATTCAACTCAAGTGTAGAATTTCTAGTTTAACAAATTCAAATTGGTCATGTAGAAATTTTAAGTAGACAAAATATTGAACGTTTTTGGTTAAAATTTCAAATATGTAATGTTTTAGCAAATTACAGTATGTCAAAAAAGTTCCTTATTACCCAAACATGGGTTGATTGCCATTCTTTTCATTCCTTATTTTTAGAAAAATAAAATATGAAACTAATAACTCTAATATATATACTAAAATTTATTTTATGAATATCCAGGCGAGATATGCGAGCTGAAGCAGCGAAATTCTTTCTTCGACAATCGAGTCTATCAGAAAAGTTGTCCGTGTGCTGAAGGTTTGGCTTGCGAAAAAGATGAATCCGGCTCGGTAAGTTGTTTGAAGTCCCATTTTATTAAATGTATTACTTTTCAAACTTTTTTTTACAAATTGAATATAATATTATATTGTTTGAAAGTAATAAAATAAAAATCGAAGCTTGATTTCGGAAATAAATTACTAAATATGATAAAAAAAAAACCAGTTAAAAGCGTAACAAACCGTGCAACCCCATTAAGAGAAAAATCTTCTAATTTTAAATAATTTTGTGACTAAACCTTTAAGGAGTGAGTATTCACTCTCATTATAGGTAATAACCTTATTTAAATATCTTAATATTTGTGCAAATTATCCTTTTTTAATTCAACGGAAAATTAATTTAATTCATAACTTAATTTACACTTTTTCATATATATATATATATATATATATATATATATATATATATATATATATATATATATATATATATATATATATATATATATATATATATATATACATACATATATATATATATATATATATATATATATATATATATATATATATATATATATATATATATATATATATATATATATATATTTAATGTGTGTATATAATCTCTAGAGTTTCAGATAAAAATTAATGTATGTAATTTTAGCAAGAACCAATAAAGCCGCCAGGTTTCACTAGCGTGAATTCCTATGAAGACATATTCGAAGAAAAATGGTCATTTAATTTGTATTAAGAATTAATGTTATTCATTATATTATGAAAAGTAATCAATCTGTTATTATGTATAATAAACGGCGATTGTTGATAATCACCACTCAATTCAGTAAATGTGATAAATAATGGAACATTTAAATCTGTCTTGCTTGAAGATTTTTCAAATCAAGCAATGTTACTTTGAGATAGGAAATCATATGTTTGAAATTATATAGATAGTGATAGATTATATAGACAGTAAATAAATAGTGATATTAACGATCTTTTAACAAAACGGAGTGCAAATCTGAAAAGGTAAAAATCTAGAAAACTGTATATCTGAAAAACTTTATTCTGTAATGTCATAATTGTCTAATATATCTAAATAAATAAATTTAGAAAAAATGTTAGAAAAAGAGGTGTTTTCAACAAACCCTGATAATCTAAGTGTCCAGGTCTTGTAGTTAACTAGACGTAACGGTTAACGGGTTTGGAATACTCTCTCGTCACAAGACAAAAATTATCTATAAGTACTAGTTAATATTTAAAGTTCTGGTTTATTATAGTACATACAATCATAAAAAATACAAAAAAACAAGCTAGATCGTATTTTATTTTTAATAATTTTGATCATTTTGTATTTAATATTTTTTACGTCAGATATATAACTTTTGCTATTATCTAATACATGTCTTAAAATATCTACTGAAGCAATATCTACTGAATTACTGTTATTTAAATCTCTAAATTGAGAGATTACTATGGGCTTTATTCTAAGTCGTCATGATGTTTTAAAATTCTTAAAAACGAAAAATGTTTATTGTTACTTGAAAACATCAATTTTTTCGAATTAAATATCATTTCTCTACAAAATAATGGCGATTTATCCCATTCTCCATTAAGAGTTGGGGATTATATAACCACGTTAAAAGTGATTAATATTCAATAATTCATCACATTTACCGAGTACAGTAATAATCATCGGATTTTAATCACTTTTATCATGACAAATACCATAAATACATCAAAATTAACAATTGCTCTGTATTTTATAAACGAATATAATTGTATGGGATTTTATCAACATTTTTCTACATAATAAATTATGGATATTTGAAATTAATAATATATTCATTAATTACATTATTAAGTATGGGAAAAACAATAGAATTTTATAGGCTAAAATAATTCTGTTTACTTTACATTTTAGTCTGATACACACACACACACACACACACACACACACACACACACACACACACACACACACACACACACATATATATATATATATATATATTTATTAATATATTTAACGAAAATATTCTAAGAGCTTTAATAATTAATAACAAATTTAATCATTATTTTAATGAGTTAAAAATACATCGTTAAATTGTATAATTACATGCGTAAAGAAAATAAGAAAAGCAAATGGTTTTAACGAAATTACGGAAATATTTACGATTGATAGAAAAAAAATAACACCTATAATTTAAAATGTAGGCGGAAATGGAAGAAGAAAACTTCCTGTGCAAATCACTGCTCGGGACGTTAGAAAAGTCTCACCAATTTATAAAGCGTATAGAAACTTCTTTTATGATTTTTTTACACTGTTGTGAAATTTCATAAAGGCGAATAAAATACACTAATGTATATAACAATGGCAACACCATGAAATCAGAAATTAATGAAATTTATTCCACATGTTGCTAATAGTGGTACAAACAAAGGAGCAAATTCACAAGACAAAAAAGAACATCTGAATTCATTACTCTGTGTGACCACAATGTCCAGCAGCGATGTGAACCCATACACGTTGCGGCACAGAATTATACAAGCTCTTAATGTAATCTTTAGGAATGGCGTTCCAGATGCTTTGACCTGATGCCAGTCTTATTGTATAACTCTGTCAGCTGTAAAGCGAGTCGCCGACCGATGAAATACCAGACGTATTCAGTGGGTGGCGTATGTGATTCAGTCCATGTAAAAGCGAAACATGATGTGTACTGAAGGCTTGTGCAGTCTCAGAAATAGGTGCACGGGCATTATCCTTCCGAAAAAGTTATCAAAATGCGTTGAAGAAGGTCTCCACAACTTCATTTACGAAACGATTGCTGTTGATGTTGCACCTGACACTTCCCTTCATCATGGTGCCAGATGTTTCTGTGGCATGAAACTTAATAATATACTGAGGGAGCAGACGTTTCTCGCTACTGTTTGAAGCTTTCTCTTCCATCGTTGTACACCAAATTGTGCTGAGATTCATCGGAGAATGCAATTTGTCACCTCTGTCAAGTAGTGTTATGCTGAGCCCATTGAAGTCGGTGATTCAGCGACATGGAAATCATAGGTGGAGAAACATTTGCACTCAGTCGATACTGAAAAGACAGTGACGAATCGGGGAGAGAGACAAAACGCTTGTAGCCATACTCTAACGTTTTGCCAACACTCGAAAATACATATCCATGCAGATGAGGTGCCGTTCATCCGGAGCTGTTATTTTATTTAGTGCTCCACAACCAGGTTTTCGCCTTGTTTGGTTCTCCTCTGTCCACTTCTTCCAAACTGTGGGTAGGACTGATTTCTCGATACGAAAATTCTTCTTCTCTCATACCAGTATGAGAATATGAACTCCATAAGTTGTTGGGATGTCGCCCTCCGCTTTTGACAAGGCATTTTAATTACTAATTAAACTTTCACCGCAGCCACAGGACGATAACAGATTTCAATGCTTTACAGTCTTTATATAAATGTAACAAGCGTCTGATAAGAAGCGGGTTCTCGTTTCACGCATGTGCAATAGCTTTGCAATTCTAATCAGTTGCAAGCTTTACCTCACTGTACATTTCCTGTGAGTTTGATTCGATTTGCATAATTCCTCCAGTGTTTCCGTTTTCACTAACATAAATGTATTTATATTTATTTTTAAGTTACGTTAAACTTGATAGCATTGTTACGCTCATTTATTTTTACATCATCTTTTATTATCAACTGCTGATCGCGATAACTGAAGAAAATGCTTTATAATTGGAAGTTAGAAACAATTTTTTTTAAATGTATGATACTAAGTGTAACTTCTTTAACACATTTTATTTAATCCTATAGGAATGTTTTTAAAGAGTATATTTGTATTGAATGCTGTTTAAAGAAACAAACAATTTTTCAAAAAAATTTCGTATTTTGTTTTCAGCCCGTCCATGGTCGATGCGCTTAGCAGAAAATGGATAATTGATTCCGAAAAAAAAAAAACTAGGCAACTGAAATAAGTCAGAGACGGATGCACGACTTTCAATTCTGAAAGAGAAAAATTATTGTTTCATCATTGCATTTTTGTAACCATATATACTTCAAAGAAAAACCCTATTTACGAACACTGTACCTATTATTGAAATAACAGCTGAGCTCCGTATAAGAATTTAAAATTTTTGGCTGTCTTACAGGACATTTTAAATAAAATTAATTTTTAACCTAGAGTAATTTCTTTCATCCATTAGATGTCATGTTCATGTGTAAACATTATTTCTTATTGGAAGCAAGTTACACTTACACAATCAATTTTATCTTCGGTTTAAAATAATTTTAATTCTTCAAGATCTTCAGCATAATCATATTCGCGTATGTGTTATAGCTCATTATTTTTTGATAAGCAAATACCTGAGCGTCTTAAGGCTCAGCCCTTTTCCCAAGTTATCTTGTCATTACCTCGGTAAAAATTTTTCAGCAATGGAAAACTCGTTAAATAATATCTTAAATAACTCTCTTTTCAGAATGCATATCAACTTTTAGTTAAAGTATACAAAACTGAATATGTAAAATCTAATAAAACCATGAAATTTATTATATTTTTAATATTAATGATATCTTAAATAAAAAATTTAAAAACTGAATCATTTTTACATATGTTATCTTTATTTTTAGGACATAAAAACTTAAATGCATTATTTAATTAATGTAATTAACAATAATGTAATAATTTAAAAATTTTATTAATATATTTCATTATTTACCAACTATAATACTTAATTCTATTGTAATGATTCCATTATATAAATTTTCAATCATTGAATAAGACAAAATTTAAAAGGTAAAAATTGATCAGAAAATGAAAATAGCAAATATGATCATAAGATGACGGGTGGCCATACTTTAGAGAGAAGCTGTGGAAAAAATAATCAATTTCTACGAGATTCAAGGAGTACAGACGCAGAAGAAATTTACTACA
This sequence comes from Latrodectus hesperus, assembly GCA_037975125.1. Taxonomy (NCBI): domain Eukaryota; kingdom Metazoa; phylum Arthropoda; class Arachnida; order Araneae; family Theridiidae; genus Latrodectus; species Latrodectus hesperus. Next base: position 15,048,750 of record CM075851.1, read on the forward strand.
TGAAAATGTTAATTTCTTTAAATATTTTCGAACAAACACTTGATATTAATATAATATTTTAAGGATAGAAATTATTAGTTTGAACTGCATCATTGAATAAAATAACATTTAAAATTATAATGCAAGTTAGTCTGTTATTTTGAGAAATTAAATTTTAGTAATTTCAATTCAAAAAATTAAATTATTTTCTGTGTCAGTAGTTTGGAAAAATACCACCATATACTAGCAGTTAAAACCGTTTAATATATAATAATTTAAAATAGTTATTATCAATGAAACAATTTAAAAAACAACCAGGAAGATAGCAATTACACTTTTAACTCATGGTATCCAATATTCTCTAATAATTTAATAAAAACATATCTTAAGGGATAAAACACAAATTCATTTTTACATTAACATAAATATTAATGTGTGTATATGATGTGAGTATATGATATATAATTTAATTTTTAAATGTGATTTACAAAAATTTCATTCACTAAAGATTGTTTCATAACAAATTATTCGTTAACTAATGAATAATGAAATTTGATTTAGTTTAAGAATGCAAGAAAAATCAATGATGATCCATTGAATCCAAATTTTAAAAAATTTATGCTTAATAAAAATATATTCTCCTTAACTGTTTAATATTTTGAAATTACCTTTTTAATGAGAGCTCAAGATCTTTCTAGCACTAAACAAAGTTCTCAAATTCTTATGAATGAATCGAAATTGTTGTCAAGCTTTACTTTTTACCATATTTGTCCTTATTTGCAATTACTAATGGCAATTATAAATTATTTTCAATTACTTATTTTAAATAGTATTAGCATTCAAAAAGTTAACAAGACTTCTCAAACACACTTGTTCTTTTTTCTAAGATAAAGTGTAGTTGGCAAATAAAGTAACTCTAATCATTAAATCCTGATTTTAATTCCAATTAAAAGACTTATTTATTTAGGATGTTTATAATTAGAAAGCATTGCATATATCAATGAGGATGGAAAGTTAAAAGATTCATAAGACTGTTAATATACAAAAAATTTAAAAATCTAGGTAAAAAAAATAAAATAAAAAAATTTATTGTTTGAAAAAAAGAGGGGGCAAGCACATACTAACAATACAACAAACTTTGCCTGAAACCATCCTATCATTTACTGAAAGCAATCCTTTTCAAAAGTTTTAGAAATATGTGCAATTGCTTTGAATTCTAAGATGAAAGAGAATATAAAATATTTTTAAGACAATTTTAAAAAATGTTTCAAACCCTATCATAATATAAAATTATATGAAATGGCAATAATAAAGAAATATAAGAAATGCACAAAGATAATTCATAATGCATTTTATTTTAAACAGAAAATTTAGAATTCAATAACAATTATCAAATACAATACTTATTTGAGTTCATAATACCAGAACAAATGCAATAATTAAATTATCATATAAAAATGCAAACTAATTGCACATGTATTTAAATGTTCTGCCCAGAATCCATAGTTCAAGTAACTTAAGAGAGAAAGTTATATAATTTTCCATTTAACACATCTTAAATAAACATCAATGATATACATTATTCTGCAACAGAAATTTTCACAGTAAATAAACAAAGTAATTTCAGTATTTGTGTGACGATTATCTAGCACAAATATTTGAAACATTTCTACACAATAATTTTGATATATTATTAATTATATAACTATATTTAAAAAATAGCTGCAAAACATTTTGATTTCAAAACATAATTTTTACTAAATTAGAAGAATTGAATATTTTTAAAAAAATTTTTAAAAACAAAAAGCTTCACAAAAAATAAAATTTTGATAAAATTCATTTATTCTAATAAATAGAAATCAAGATTTCAATACATAGTTTGCTTAAAAAATTTTTTATACACTATTTATGTTAAATAGAATATGTCCTTAAAAAAATCAAGAGAACATAAAACTCAATAACAATAATATATTTAATTCAAAATCCTTGTACAAATTTTACCAATAACTTACTCATATATATTAGAAATTCTTTGTTATTTATTCAATCATTGTGTTGCCGAGCTGGCAGCCGAATGGTTAGCGCTCTTGCCTTCGGTTCAACAGTTCGTGGGTTCGAATCCCACCTTGGGCATGGATGTTTGTAGTAGTTCGGAATCCACTTTAAGCCGTAGGTCCCGGTCTAATTAGCCCTCGTGTGCAAAAAATGACCATTGAGCGACAGACAAACCAAACCAATCATTGTGTTAACAGCTTCAAATGCAGCACAAACTTTTAATAAAAGATTTCAACAGAAAAAATATATATAAAACAATTCTGCATATTTCAAAAAAATCTGTTAAACATATTTATCTAAAAAGATTAAATAATTCACATAGTACCAAAATAAGAACTAGATTGTATGTAAAAATACATAATTGCTTTTGCTATTATATAAAGTAAAATATTGTTCTAAAAAGTTATTTTTCTTTCTTCATATCGAATAGCATTTGAAATAAATCATTTTAATATCATTGTGTTGAAATTGTACTTTAGAAGCCTTCCCGGCAAACCAGAAATTGTTAATTTATGGTGTGTATTCTAAATTAGAATAAATATTCCATTTGATATCAAACTGTAATTGCCAAATCCTTGATAATGTTTACATTTGTGTTTAGTTCAGTCTAAAATGCATAAATAAATTAAAATGTTGAAAATTTATTACTTAAATTTATGTTATTGAAAATTTATGTTTGCTTGTATATTAAAGTGCGTTTCACAAGTACTGTTTTTAAAATTTTGATCATAATGCAAACTAATTACAAGTATGCCTTTTACGATATCATTACAATCAAATAAATTTAAAATAGGATTTTAATTTATGTATTGTGAATACAATATAGCTTTTCTCTGAAAGAAAATAACTTAAATGACAACTAATTATCGATGTTACCATAACTTACATTATAAAATGATTAATAAATGTGTCTAAATCAAATATCATATATATTGTAGTTTTTATTAATGCATGTCAGACATTTATAAAGTATTAAATTGAGGGTTTTATGAAATCTTTAAATGAAGTTACAATTCAGAAATCGATAAAATATAATATGTAACAAAGATAAGTTAGTTTATGTATTGTAAATATAATTTAATACATTTGTAATGTTTATTGTTTATTATATACGTAAATTGTTTATATATATATATATATATATATATATATATATATATATATATATATATATATTTTATATGATATTTTTTATATCATGAGTTATGTGTATGACATTGATATATGACCTCCCATAGCAAAGAATTTAACAGTCTTAATGTTTTTATCTCTTTAATAATTTTATTTAAATATTTTTGAGAAAATTTGAGTGCAGTGTATTATATGGGCATTTTTTAGCTAGGTCTTCTATGTGTCCCTTATAACTTTGAGAGTTTTTTACACCTCCGTAGTAATAGTGAAATGTGTTTCGTTTTTCTATATTTTAGTGTAAAAAAAGTTCTTAGTTTTAAACATATGTTCTCTACTTAATTTTGATTCATCCTTGTAAAATTTGAATGTATATCTAACTTTTCTTCATTAAAATGCAATTCAAACAAGGAAATATTTTACTTTTATGCATTCCTTCATTTTAATTTTTTTGCGTTTTCCATTAATATTTATGAAAACAGGATATTTTTACTCCAAAATAGTATTTATATACTTTTTTAATTCATTTTTCTAGTTAAGTATCCTAATTCATTTTATAAAAATTGTATTTAAAAAATTTATAAAAAGTAATTAAACTTTGAATTTTTGAACAATGTTTTTGGCTTAGCATTGTTTTGAGGATTCAAAGAAAAAAACTATTATTTTTTTCTTTGTATGATGTGAAACTAAAAAAAAAATCAACATTTCATTCTTAACTGTTCTTAAAAATATTCTTTTATTTGAATTACAAATTCTTTTTTAACTAATAATAAATTCTTTTTTCAACCTTTCCCCACAATAGACTCCATTTTATTTCATTTTTTATAGTTTTTTTGCTATTTTTTAAACACATTTCCCATTTATTCATTAAAGCTGAAATAAGTCTCATGTACATAAATTTTCCTTTTATGACTTGATGATGTTTTATTAAAACTAAAATATGAATATGAAATTTAATGAATATTATGAATTTATTGATATCAAAATAGCAAAAAAAATGTTATTTATAAATATATATTTTGAGACGTAAATTTATAGGATAAAGTGTCAAACTTTTAAGTTCATATTTTATAAATAATAAAACGTATTTCTTTTTCATGTTTACATGGTAAGTGCAACGAAAGTGTAAAAATCATTTACTAAGATGTTTCAAGTTCATGATACCAAGCAAAGAGAAAGACGGATACAGTTAATATGCTAATTTCTCGCTTTGAGTTTGATCTCTCAAACACAAAATCTGTTGATAATACTCAACCTGAAAATTGAGAAATTGTGGTGAAATTCCCTCGCAGTCATCAAGTAATCAAATTATGGTTTTATCACAACTGTCCTTTCTACTTATCTTTATGATTTTGATGCTCATATCTTTTATTAATAAATATTAAAGTTTTTGAAAGTGTATCTATGTAAAATCTATGGAAAATGTTTTCGAGACCTTTCCATAATGATAAGTTGCTTTAAATGTTACATTTTGCTTTGTTAGTCACTGCACTAGAAATAACGTCGTTTACACCATTTCATTAGCAATTAGCCCATGGGTTATCGAATAAACGTAATTGCATTGCTGATCTTTTTTGTTTTCTATGAAATGGTTCCTAACAATTTTATCCTTATGGTAATGACGTGCTCGAAACAAACATATAGGTTGCAAATTGTACTTTAAAAAGTGATTGAAATCTGCTTTGCCCCCCCCCCCCAAATACAAGAATGTAGTTTTGCAGCATGTCCTTGCCATTTTTGTTCCTGTTAAATAATTTTATAAGTTCTTCACGTGTTCTGATATTAGCAGCGAAGAGTTATCCCACTTATGTTTTGGACAATTTACCCTGAATGTAATAAAGAGGATGTTAATTATAATACAGTTGTTATTATTCTACGAATAACTTGATGCTTTCTGCTTTCACCACTTCTATTTGCCTCTCAAAGAATAATTACCAAACAAAATGTCCACTCTATTATTATTCAATGATTTTCAACATTACTTTCAGGTTGTCCAACTCTTACAAAAACATCATGGAGACTATTTTTCAAGTGATAATTTCAAGTGCACCATGCTAAGTAATCCCTCCATTTCACTAAATTGTGGAAAATGCATTATCTCATAGGTGATAAAGCACAACAGTTCTTTTTACCAAACCTGATTTCTTTTGGCAATAATTTCCAACTATTTTCCTTTTCCTTGCTTAATTATCCCTATTTTTCTCATATCGAATGAATGTGCCAGTTCAGATATTAGATTGTAATAAAATGGCAGCGAGACTACTTTTCTTTAAATGTGTGTAACCATCAGACGTGGTAAAAATTAATTGAAATTTATAAAAACAAACTACAATTCTCTTGAATATAAAACATTTATTAGTTTTTTATGTTATTAAGCAATTTTAAATGCGTTTAAATAATTAAAAATGCACAGAAATAAACCTGATGCAGTTAAAATGTAACTGCTATCGCAATAATCTTTGAAAGCACACCTTCAGCCAGGTAGAGATATTATTTTCTAATTTGCGTTAAAAAACTATTGAACTTTAAAATTTCTGAGCTTATTTTCTAGATTAAATAGTTTCATCTATTGTTACGCATTTATTGAGAAAAATAAATGGGTAATAATAGATGGGCAAGAATATACACTGCTCAAAACATTTAACGGATATTGTGGTGGGAGGAGGGGGGGTTGATGACGCACATGAAGAATTGCTTGGTTGATGGATACATTACTGACTGACGTAGTAGGCTTTATGAGATAAAAATGACACACGTCTGACAGAAAAAATACGTTTTATTGAGCATTTTTAAGCATAAAAGAAAAAATACACAATTTAGGCATATGAGAAAAACAAAATAAGTTGTTTTCTTAAAAGAAAATCTTTTCAAGTAGGAATATGGTTTCCCGGGACGGCCAGCAGCTTTGAAAATTTTTGAAGCATCGAGTCAATGAAGTTATTAATGAAGGACTAGAGTATTCTGTCCCCCGATTCCAAAAGAAGCCTTTGCAGATCTTGGAAATTTTGTGGAGAGGGTAGACGTCCAGAAACCCATCTGCATAGAATGTCCCAAACATGCTCTATTGAATTCAGGTCTGAAGATTACGCTGGCCATTCTATTCATAAGATTCTTCCTCAAAAAGGAAATTATTCACAAATTAGCATGATGTGACCTGCAATTGCCACCCATTAACATAAAGTTATCTCCTATTGCTGCAACGTAAGAAACAACAATAAGTCCGATGATCTCCTCCCTGTACCGGTGACCAATCAGAGTTACATTTCGTATGATATGGGGATAGGTGGGCCCTTCATCTGCCATCACTCCTTCACCGTCAAATATGACATAAACGCAGGATTTTTTTCCATAATGTCACCTTCTCTCCACATTAGGATGAAGAGAAAAACGAGATACGCCAGAGAAAAGAATATTGTACAGTTCATTACTTTTCCAGTTTACATGCTCTGTTGCAGACTCCCTGCAGGCACTACTGTTGTTAACGTGACACACAGCATTGGTCAGCAAGCATACAGCCCTACAGCGTGAAGGCAGTTTTGGACATTTTGTGTCGAAATTGGTACAAATAGCCAAATACAGTTGTTGTTGAAGAAGAGTGGCATTCATATTTCGGTGTCTTCAAACCGTTAGCGTTAAATAAAGGTCTTCATTGGGCCTCTTCACTATGCTTTTTCCATTACCATAATTTCAAATTGTTCACTCATATCAAGCAAAACACTAAACTCTTCAGATTAAAAACATTGTCTTCAATTACTTTCCGTTTTACGCAAAATTATGTGTGGTTTTAAAGTATGTGTTCATTCATTCACTCATTGTCGTGTGCCAGCTAGGCTGGCAACAAGGGGTGCGCTGCTCCACTTTTCCAACTCAACCATATTTTGGTGTGGAGTCCGACTTCCTCAGTACACACATGCCATAGGGACCCGTTTATAGGGTAAGCAACCATTCACACCTCATTCATACAAGGAAAAGACAGGATAGATAGAAAGAGAAAGTACATTCATTCCCGAACCTAGATTCGAACCCAGGACCTCCTTATCCGTAGTCATATACGCTGACCACTAGACAAGTTGGTCGGCAAAATATGTGTTATTAACCGAAATTATTACATTCATTGGCTTTAAAAATTTAATCATTTGTATGTTCATTTCAAGTGAAATTTGCTTGAAATTATCAAAGTGAATGGAGTTTTTTCTTTTCTAAATAAAATGTAAATCACTTGATATGATATTCTTCAATAAATTTATATCAATTTTCAAATAAAAATCAATTGTGATATAGGTTATGATTAAATCTTTGCTTTTAAATATTTCAAAAATGCAAATAAAACTGCATATGAAAGCTAAAAGCCCTAATTTTTTATATTGTAACCTCATATATTTTTATATGATTGATGTTTCTTTTTAATTGTAAATACGAGCTAATGCAAATATCGTCGAAATTAACATATAATGAATGTATATACAAGTTAAAAAAATTTTTATTCTTTCAAATAAAAGTATTATTGAAGTTAAAATATGTTTCATATTTACTGAAACATATTTTTTATAAAATCATTTGTTTAACTGGATTTTAATTAGTTGCAAGTATTATATAGAAGAATTCCACCCATACAAAAATTTGCTTTTATCAGTAGTTTTGATTCACGAAAATGTATGATTTAAATTTTCTCATGAAATAAAAAAAAAGATTTAAATTTTTCAAGTAATTATAGTCATTGAGAATGTGACTATGTTTTTTTCCTCTTTTGAAGCTTAATAATTTCAACGTTAAAAAAATGAATAAAATACTAGAAAAAAGAGACTTTATAAACTTCAAAAAAATTAACTAAAACAATTTATCTTTGAAAAAAGTGATAAAAATATTTTTAAAATTATATTCAAAGATATTTTTAAAATTATATTAAAAATTTATTTTAAAGTAAATAGAAAATTTTTCAAGCAAAAGAAGTCATTAAAATGGTGATGTAAGATATAATTTTGTATCAAATTTTCTTGTTAAATTCTTTGAAAAAGGGTATTAAATCTCTAAAATTTTATATGTAAAAGAAAGTTATATGAAAATCATGTTACTGAAGGGTAGAAAAACTACACATTATAATAAAATGCTAACTTTTATAAAAATGTACAAGGAAAGATATTGTTGAAAAATATTATGATAATTTGGACTTAAAAAATAAACCATAAAATCTTTAAAAAAATAAATAAAATAATCAATCAATGAAAAGTTAAGCATGTTTGGGAGGAATCAATGAGGTTAAAAAAAGCTTTGGCCAGTTGTTTATTATCACATTCACTAAAAGAATATTTAAAATTTTTATAATAATTTATAATTGCACTGAAATAAAAAAGAATTATATATTTGAATATCCTTATGATAGAACTTTATATATATATATATATATATATATATATATATATATATATATATATATATATATATATATATATATATATATATATATATATATATATATATATATATTCTAATAATATATATTATATGTGCATAGATGTTTTGATCAAATCTCTTGATATGTAATATTTAGATTATACATACATAACGGTTAGCTAAGCCTTGGACTGTCCTTTAAGGTTAACGGGGTTTGGAATATTTGCTTATCACAACAGCTTTGTAATTTTGAACCATGATCAAGTGATGAGGTCATACCCTAGTTGGCATTCTTTCTACTTCCACACCATCCCAACGGAAGGATTTTTGACGTCACCAAACCATGGAGGCCCTGCAACCTAGCAAGGAAGGATGTGCAGCCACCCTACCAATCACTACCCGTGGCAAGAGATGCTTCACTTTGCTGATCTTAAGGGAAAGCGGCGTGAAGCTACTGAGTCACTAGAACTATATATTCAGAATATACTTACTTTGTTTCTTCATTTGCTTAAACTTAATGATTTATTAGAAATCGATCTACCACTTCCACGAACCCACCTTCTGCAGTTCCTTAAGCAAAGACTCAAACATCAATGGCAAACCAGCTGGGACGACTCTTTAACTGGCCGCCTCACACACAGTATTATACCCCATGTTACAACGGACAGGCTCATTTCAAATCCAATGATCATCTTTCTTATAACAAATCATGGACCCTTCCCAGTGTACTTTCACCGATTCGGTAAAGCCTCAACCCCACTTTGCAGCTGCGCGAACGGCAGTGAAGGTAATGCTTTGCATTATGTGGAACACTGTAGCTACACGGTGGGCCTCCACCTAATTCGCCATTCCACACAATCTGACATCGCTTTCATCAAGTTTATTATTGGTGATAATTTTAGAGTTAAAAGAGTGATGAATATTATGTCCATGCTGGTTACAAAAGGACTGGACTTATGCGCCTCGCCAGTACAAACCACATCACAAACTCAAAATGACTCTGAACTTAACCTCTCAGATGATGATTAAAGCAAGGACAATTGCATCACACTTCCTTAATTTTGTAAAATTTTGCTAATTTTTTCATATTGTCTGTTACACATCTTACTGTATTTAGCCTAGAATTTTGTTTTTCATGTTTTTCTCTTATAAGTAAGAATCATTATATCTTTTCTAAGCTGGATTTCTCAAATTAACGAGACTTGTTATGTCAATTCTGTACTTGTTAAATTTTTATGAATGATTCACTCTATCTCTAGTATATCTAACTATTTCGTCGCCTACTCTATCTTTTTTTCTTTAATGTTTACCTTTGCCGATTTTCTTTTTCATGGAATTATAGTATCTTATTCCTGTAATATGTGACCAAATGTTTTTTTTTTAAATATTTCACTTTAATGCAAATTTGTTAACCAAATTTAAACTAAAATAGATGCTGCGGTTAATAGTAATCTCAACCACCTTTTATACTTATTTAATCTCCTCTGCTTTAATTTACACATTACTTATGTTTTCATCTTTAATTTTAAATTTTTCCTCTCTTATGTACTGAAATGTAATTTGTTCCAATGAGCTTCTTTCTCTGACATGTGTCACAGATATAGGCTTGAATGTCCAACATTGTTTTCATTCTTAGTTCTCAACTACGTAGTCAAGTTCTGTATCTCAGCGGGCACCTGGCACTTCGTGCGAGGTGTTTATTCCTCTAATTTGAAGAGGGGTGGAACCTGATAACCGATAGGTACAGACCAGGGCCTCCTCTTCTCGTTGTTGTTGTTGTTGTATTCTCACTTCTAAGCATTATTCTGAAATATAAAATTTAATAACCAATCTCAAGCTAAATACTTGAACATAGTATGTCTGTCCTATGAACAAAAGCTATAGACTACTGTGTCATAATAAATTCGTTCGTATGATGAGTTTCGAGTTGTGGGTGAATTATCTGAAATTTTGTGACAAGATGAATTCCGATGTAGTGGGAATTTGATTTGAATTTTAAATATCATGATGATCCCTTAATATATATTACGATTTTACCGCAGTTTCATCCAACAAAACTTTATATCTTTGTTTTCCATATCATTTGAAACTCTTCATGAAGATCAATATCAGACTGCTATTTGGCTTATTTGGCTCTTTACAAATAGCGTGGGATTATTTTTGTGAATAATAGTAATACCATAACAAAAGTTAAATGCTTATATAAAAATGTACAACATAAATATATTCAATTGCAAACTGTTTTGTATTTCAAAGGAATTATAGAGGTTCACCTTTAAATGACGTTGACAAATCATATGAAATAATGTAAGATTTTATGTTTTGATTAACAAGTATGTAAAATGAGAATGACACAAAAATAAATTATTTAATATTTTTATCGGAATTTTTTTAATGAAAAAAAGGCAAATTTCCTTAGGTTAACGAAAGAACTGAAACATATTACATTTCTTTATTATGTATTATAATTATGAAATATTTCGTGTAACATGCATCAAACAGTTTTGTAATTGAAAAATGTAATTTAATCCGTTTAAATTAAGTTGGACTATTTTTGTCTTTTTCCATTTATCATTTTCCTAAATAAAATTTGGTTTCTAAAATTTCGAAATAAAATTTATCACAAATGATAGACTGAAGACAGCATGTAATTTTATGTGAAATTTTTTGTAATTAAATCAAAACTAAATAAACGAACTCTTAAGCTATTTATAGCCCCTAAATGCTTTTTCTCGTTCCTTATTTTTATGATGAAACCACCCTTGAAGTGTAATGTTAACAATTTTAGAAATTTAAGAAAATTTTTATTTTTTAAAGATGTGAGAAGTTTATTTTTATAAACTGTTCTTATAAAATTTAACAAGTTACTTAAAGTATGTTGACAAAGGTACTAATTTAAATTATTTGCATAAAATTACTAAAAACAGAACTTTAGACATCGTTCATAAATTGGCTCTAAAAAATCTAAAATTTTATGGATTATACTTTTTTAGTTTTATAAATAAAATTTAAATTTTTTTTTATAAAAAAGAAGTATATAAGAATATGCTTATAAAACAAATGAATAATTTCTCTTATCTGTTTTTTGTATTTAGTATAACTCGTACTTAGCATTACAATAATTCCTTTTGCTTCTTAGAAATATTTTTTATTCAATAAAGGAATTTTTATATGAAATTTGTGACAGAGGTTTACTAGGAAAAATTTTGAACTTTTTTATCTTCATTATTTCATCATGCTTTTTCATTTTATTCAATAAAAATTTCTTTATTTTCATATTATTCATCTATTTTTGTTTAATTTAAAGTTAAATCAAAAGTGCAAACTCATTTAGATTCATAAAATGCCTACTCATTAAAATCCGCTTTTTTTAATTTCCAAGAAAACAAAAACTTTTCAATACGTTTACAAGTTTATTTACATCACACATGATGTAAATTGATCAGAAAGCTGCGATCAAAATATATTGTTGAAAATTATTTTTGTGCAGAGTAAAATTTTTATTTTTTAGTGAATTAATGCTCAAAATGTTCTTAATAAGAGTCAAAATAAAGTTTTTGAAACTCGTCTTAATAACATAGTTAGAAAGACTTAATTCTTTCTTGCTCAGCCATCAATGATAAATACATAAATTATTCTTGTTTATAATACACCAAGAAACGATGGCTTACAAATTCTTTCAAACTTAAGTTGACATTATTATTATTAAAAGATAGACGAAAGATATATAAACAAAATTTATTTGAACGAGTAGATATTTTTTATGAGGTAAGTTAAATATTTAATTTTGCTGTAACCTTTAAAGAAAGGATTATACAATAAGGAAGCAATATTTACCTTAACAGAAAGACATTCATATTCTTTTTACCTATTTAAGTATAAATACCATGAAAATACATGGAAATAAATTTTCTGAGCATTTTTTTAAATAATGCACTCTCATAAGTACAGTTACAAAAAAGATTTTCTTGTTTTTATAAATATATTTGCATTAAGTTTCAACTTATAATGTATTTTAAATTAAATATAAACTTGCAGAATAGTTTAAATATTACTCTGTTGAATTTGGAGACAGGAAATATTAAACTTCATATTTTTGATGTAAAAAGGCTTTTCAATTTAAACTAAATTTTTGATGCAAATATTTACCAAAGATCAAATATGTTTTTGCGTGCATGCACACACATGTATAAATATTATCCTTCTTTTGGAGAATCAAATCTAAACTCTTGTACATTGTGTATATATTTTGAGAAGCATTGTTAAATATGATTTAAGTGAGAACTCGATTTTTTAGTAATTACCACTTTCAAAAAATTTCTTTTTTGGAAAACAGTTGTAAATTCTATTGACGGGAGTGTCACGGAAATAAATCAAAATGATTGACCATTAAAATTCAAAATGATTACGCAATCATTGACTATATTACTTAAAATACTTTTTGTAACATTTTAAGTAAAATATAGATTTAGATAATTTAGTAGAATAGTTATGTAGTGGCTACTTGGTTCTTTTTATCACGAACAGCTTTTAGTTCCAGAATTCCTACTTTAATAATTAAAAGAATTTTACCTGGAGTTTTTAATTTTATTTTTTATTAATTATGTAAATTAAAATAGCAGTGGTTCAAAGTAAAATTAGAAATTTTTATAATTACAAAGAAATACTGTATGAATTATTATCACTGAACAAATGATATGTATGTGTGACTTAGTATTACAAAGTAAACATTAACAATTTATATAACAGAAAAAGAAAGCCTAGTTAATATTCATATTTTGGATGTGACTCGAATATATACAATAATAAAATAGATTTATATATTTTTCTTGAGATTTTCTTTACTTGATTACAATGATTGTCTGTTTTAAATAAACTAGTTTTTTTTAATAAAAAAGTAAGGTTTTGTGAATAAGATTTATGAAACAGTAATTTTCATAATCATTAAAAACTTATAAAAGCAGAATTGTTGATACCGAGAATCTTGTACAATCTTTTTTAGCATCGTAATCCAGTATAGTTTCAAATGTTGTAGACATAAGATGTTGTACTGAATCCCATGATTCTACATCATGATTTTGCATCTACCTTCTACATCTTCTTTGCATCATTTTTCGCGTTTCTGCATTGAGTTCTGTAGTATTTTTACTCATAATCATACATTTATAATTTGGTGCATTCATTAAAACAAATGATTGAAAATTTATTTTTTAACAGTAAAAACATAAATAAAATTAAGATTTGTTAATTAATTACGTACACAAAAAGGAATTAATTTATCTCAAATTATTTAAAATTTGTAAATTCTGAATGCTCTCCAATTTTGGAATATTTTTTATTATTAACAGTAAAAAACTTACGTGAAAAAAGTGGTGTCGAAAGCAGTAAAAATTAAATTGTAAGAATCGGTGCTGTAGCTAAAATCCCTGGGAAAAAATTGCTTCAATAGCAGCAACACTCTGTGCAAAAGAAATCAGTGTCAGTAGCAGTGAATATTTGCATGATTCATGGCAATAGTTGTGGAAATATATTTTGAAGATATTAGTATGAATAAAAAGTTTAAGAGAAAATAAAGAAATTGTGTCTCTGATTATTAATATAGCAAAAAAATTTCGTTTTATGGAGTAGTGAAAATCTCTTTGGATGATATTAATATCAACAGTAGTGAAAATTTTAATGTGAAATTAATTTCCATGGCAAGGGAATTCTACGAGGAAAGAATTGGTATTTTTGAATACGTGAATCTGTATGAAAAAAAAATTTATATCAATTTCATTGAAAGTCTATACCCAGCAAAATTGATGGTAACAGTAAATAAAAATAAAATAAGAAATAAATAGTAACAATAATAAGGGAAATTTATTTGAAATGACTTATATAAGTAACCTGATTGATTAATATTTTTCTATATGACAATAACATATTTTTAGGTATGATTTTTCATTAAATAAAAACAATTGATGGAAACAATTTTCAGTATTAAAAATACTGTTTCATTTAATGTTTTCATACAACTCAACTGTTTTCGCATAATATTAATATTCATTTTAAAATGTATCTAAAACTATATCGGTCTTTCTTTAAAATAGCTAAATTGGTAAATTGAAAACACAAAATTATGGTGTAAAAATTTAAAATGGCATATTATTCACTTATTAATATAGAGCGTAAGACTTCCATTGGATATTTAAGGGAAGTTTTATGCTCTATATTAATAATAGGCTCTATTAATATAGTAAAACTTCCGTTAAAGAATTAATATTTTGTATAACAGAAAAATGTTTAGTTATAATAACTAAATACTTCATTGTGTTGTAGTAATATTCAATAGGCATTACTTTCAATAACTTAATTTAAAGCATATATGGAAGTTAAAAGTTTAGTTTGAAGTTCATATGGAAGAATGTATTAAGATAATAGGGAAACTCATCTAATGTATACATTATTGCTGAAAATTTTGAATTTTATTAGTTGTAATCTTTTTGTTAAGAATTACATTTATTTGAGCATTTATAAGCAAATGAATGTGTCTAATATTATATTAGTAACATATACAGCTTATTGTTTAGACACACATATTACAAACAAGAATCTTAGTAATCAGAAAAGTAAGGTAAAGATATATTTCCATTTTTATAAAAATGGATATTTATTTTCAAATATTGGACTAAATATTACATCTGAAAGCTTATAAACATAAAAGAGTTTAAGAACACTCTGAGAACAAGGAGATTGAAGTCATTGGCCAAGAAGCTTCTTGCTTTACAGTACCTCGATTCTATCATAAGAACACGAAGAGTATCACATCGGGCTGGTGGTCCCTGTCCATTTCTTCTCAAGATTCACAAAATGGGCACAAAGGGCTGGTTCAAATATCTATGCGGTGCAGGTGGCTGTTAGGTAATCATGTTCTGTAGATAGGCAGAAAGCACCAACTGCATTGGATCTTGGACAGTCAAGAGTTTGAGAAAGACTTAACCTCTATCTTGGACAGTCAGAAATCAGAGAAGGACTTTACCTCTTCCAATTTTTCTCTTAAGGATATTTGATGCGAATGAATATTTTATAGAAAAAATTTATCCTCCAATAAGAGAAAATCCTATAAATAGGATGAAGTATGCTGGCATCTCTTTTTTTACAAAGTAACCCAGTCATTCACTACTCCTAAAGCCACAATGGTCAAATACCCAATGAAGAATAATTTTTTCTTGTTTAAAGTAAGAGTTTTCAACTATCTTGATATTGGAAAATTTCAGCTGTTTATGGTTTTTCAACAAAGTCAACTGACCGAATTGCTACTTCAGAAACGGTAAAAATGGCTTCTTTGTTATATTGCGATTGATAGCCAATAATTATTCTACGGCCATATGTATATATATATATATATATATATATATATATATATATATATATATATATATATATATATATATATATATATATATATATATATATATATATATATATATATATATATATATATATATATATATATATATATATATATATATATATATGTATATATATATGTATGGCTGTTAAATCTACCACCAAAAAGATACCAATATAAACAACAGTAGAAAAGTATTTGGAAAATGGTACCAGAGCCAATATTAAAACCGAAATTAAACTAAAATATGTGTAACTACCAAGTAGTAATCATATTTATATAAATCATTATTTTGTTTATGAGAAAACACTGTTCATACTTGTTTTTTTCAAAACGAATTGTTTAAATTATCGAGTACATATATAATTTTTTTTAGTTAGAGGTGAATAAAAACAATATAAATTACATTCAAATGAAAATAAATAATTATTTCATTTTGTTTCTGCATATCGTTACTATAACTTCATAAATTTCATCATTATTAGTATTATCGTTCTTTTTACAATTAAAGTTTTTAATGATAATTTAATAAATATGAATTATTTTACAGAGAAATATAATCAATTGTATTTGTTATTATTTTAAAATCCTAAATATTTTAAAAAAGCTCTTTTAGATAGAAATAACTTATTAAAAGAATGGAAACAATGGCTTTTTCAAATTAAAAAAATAGAAAGGAATACAATAAATGAATACAAATTATTAAAGTAAAACTTATTATTTCTCTTTATAATTTATCAAAAAAGTCAGCATAAGTAGTGAGTTCCTTCACAAGCATTTTTTAAAAATAATTATTCCCGTTATTTAAATGGAGCAAAAAATAAAAAAATAGATATACGCCTTCACAATTCGCAGCTTTTTAATCAGTATTCTTAATAAAAAAACACCTGACTAAAAGTTTTTCATGAAAAGAAAAACATATGTTTAAAGTTTTCCTATTAATTATACATCTTAAAAGGGAATTTTATTAAAAAAAATATTATTGTGTTTTAAAAACCAAATCTATGACTAAAATATATATATATGAAAATGACTTTTTTTCAAAGTTTAAAAAAAAAGACTTAGAGTAAAATATAACAAAAATATTTGATGTGTTTTATTAAAATTACATGTAACTTTTCCTATTTTTTCAAAACAATGTTAAAAAAGTTATGAACGAACTCTTTTGATGAATTACATAAATTATCCTTTTGGAACGTGGAATACTAAAAAACTATTTTTGAGTATTATAAAAAATTGTTAAAATATTGCAAATTAAATTGCAAGTTAAGTTTTATAAATTTATGTTTAAAAGACCATTATAAAAATTGGTTTAATTTTTTTAAAATAAAGTAATTTAAATAATGCAAATATATTTCCTATCCGAATTTTATATAAATATTTAAGGCTATATTTTAACGAAACTCATACAATGTCGACAATTTACTTTTACACTATGAAATTTTATGAAAATAATGTAATATATGCAAATAAATCTCAAATATTAAAATTTTTTAACTGTTTTATATAAATAATAAATGCATACAGTTCATAGAATATGCTAAACATTGTGAATTTTTATTAGGATACAACATTTAGAACATTTCGAATTGCAGTCTATATTTGCTTTTTATTACTTTTAGAATCGTAACAAATTGTATTACTAATCAAATTAAATTATTTTAACTAATTACATTAAATATTCTATTTAACAAAATATATTACCTGTAATCGATATTTACTTAGGAAAGTCAATATAACAATAAATAATTGCTTGGTATCATTTCTTCGAATGTGATAAATACTGCAGAGCACAAACTAGATAAGATACAGAATGATGTGCGTAATTTGATGGTATTTACGGAAGAATAAAAATTCCCTGAGTAATTAGTTATCTATGAGATTTTCGTTTGCTCTCCATAACAAATGGCAAATTGTAATAGTTACGATTAAATAGCTTTCCTTTTAGCTGATTATTATATTTGATGTTCAATATTTTATTACTTTCTGCAATTAAGGGATTAACAATTTATTTATTTTTATACTTCTAGTTCAGGTATTCATTAACGTTTTAATTTTAAGAATATATTCATCATTACGAAATGTGCTTTTATATTGCTATCTTATTAATAGTAAATATTTTGTAATGGATTGAATTATGGCAATATTTATTTTCCAATTAATAAATATGAAATTTGTATACATATTCATTTATACAATTTGAAAATAACTTGCCAAATTTAACAATGTTTAACTGAATGTTAATGATTTTCTGCAGCAAAAGGGAAATTTTCTTGATTTTGTTAAATGTTTTACTGCTTAATATTCACATTTTTATGAGAATTATGCGATATCTTCAGTTTGATGTGGAATGTAATGTATAACAAGTGATTACTTTAATTTTAGAAGGAAAAAAACTTTGAAAAATAGCCACATTTTATAAGTAATTTTCATACATTCAATATTTGAGTGCATCCAACTTTTTGTAAGGTTTTTATTTGGACAACATTGTCTGAAAACATATGCTTCTAAAATTCATATAAATGAACTCTTTCCCATTGCTATGATACAATTATGTGTCAGCAGTAATTAAAAATATTTATTTCATGGAAATATGGAAAATAACTTTTGAAAATTCAAAAAAAATGCTCTTTGTTAAAGAATGACGTTAAATTTTAGGAAACAAAGTTTTCCTAACAAAATAATAAAAGAAATTTGAAGCATATGCAAATTTATTAAAATATTTTGTTATATTTGAAATATTTACCATAGCTTAGTACCAAAACCCGAACGCCAGTGGATATTTTATCTTATTTAAAGAACAATTATGAGTTAATGATGATATTACAAAGTAATTTTAATGCAAATTTTTAACAAAATTTAATTTGTACTTTTTATAAAAAGATATAAAATATTGAAAGCACTTCAAGGAACACTCGAAGTTAAAGTATTTTACTCTCGTGTTTATACTATAAAATGTTTAATTCATTTGTTTTTTCATTTGCTTTTTATCGGTAAGCTTTTATAAGCTATTTTATTCATATCATAAAAATTTTTCAATCAGTTGAAACAGAAATAGCCAAATTATCGAAATATTCATCAAAAAATCACTTTTAAGATCTAAATGCTTATATTCTATACTGCAGACACTAAAAGTCGAGTGATCAAAAGTTCCTTCCCCCAAAAAACATTATATTGCACCATAAAATAGAACATTTAAGTACGAATATTTTGTCTACTATTCTGTTAGGTTGGTTGGTTGGGTTTTCTGGCGCAAAGTCCTAAAAGGACAAACTGCGCCAAAATTTGATTTTTTTAAAATTAAAATACGGAAAACCCAAGCAACATTAAAATCTTTAAAATACAAAAAAGGTTGTATATAGTGTGTATATAAAATTCAGATTTTAAAACTGTTAAGTAAAATATAAATTTTAACTAAATATACAATTTAAATAAAATGGAGAAAACCTATTGCTCTTAAGAAGGCAAATAGATTTCTATTTGGAGGTTCTCCCAGTAAATCAACTAATGTTAAAATATCTGTTTTAAAAAAATGTAAACGTAAATGGTTAAAATCATGACATGAAATTAAAATATGATGTATTGTATAAGGTTCATCACACGTTTCGCACCATGGATTTAATTCGTTTAAGAACAAATGTCTGTGTGTGAAACGTGTGTGTCCGATACGAAGGCGAGTCAGACGAACATCAGCACTTCGTATCGGTAAAACTGTTAATGTGGTGACGTATGGAAATATGGCATGCAATTTATTAGTGACCTGCATGTTCCATGACTCCTGCCAAAGATCTTGTGTAAATTTTTTAATATACCTTTTCACATCCAACAAAGGAATGGATGGAAGAGACGGGCCGGATGCAGATTTAGCAGCTGCATCAGCCCTCTCATTGCCATCAAGACCTACATGACTTTGTATCCAGCAGAGAATTATGTCGTATCCCTTGCCAGCAAGGGAATCTAATGCCCGGAAAATTCTAGACACAAAAGGATGACAGTGAAAACTACTGTTCCGCAAAGCTTCCAACACACTCAAACTGTCAGTGTACACACAGTATTTAGAGGTATCAGTTGTATTCATCTGCTGAAGTGCTTGATAAATGGCAGTTGCTTCAGCAGAGAAGATGGAACAGGACGGATGGAGGCTGTAGCTAAGAGTTTTGTTTTCAATAACTACAGCACATCCAACATGTCCTGCAGATTTTGATCCATCTGTGAAAACTGGTGTGTACGTGAAGTACTGACAGCGATGTGAGGCATATAGCTGCTGGAAAACAGTAGTTGCTGTGTCTGATTTTCTATAAGGAGCAAAAGGATTGATGATTTTGATCTGTGAATCATACCAAGGTGGATAAGATAAATAGTCCGTTTTTTCAAAACGGACACCACATAGGTCAGATAATGAAAGACTAGCTTTTGTGCGTGTGAGAAAAGGTGGAATGCTGTATGGACGAGCGTCATACAGCCTCATTAGTGCAGGTGTAGTAGTCATGGAACGTAATGGATGATGAGGGTCCGACATGATTTTTCCATAATAATTGAGAGACAGCTGCATTCGTCTCAGGTCTAAAGGCAGTTGATCGCAAATCGCATATAGACTCTGGACGGGTGATGTGCGGAATGCGCCTGAGCATATTCTCAAAGCAGTGTGATGTATTGTATCCAATCTGCGTAGAACGGAAGACCTAGCAGATCCATACACAGCACACCCATAGTCAATACGAGATAAAATTAATGACTGGTAGACGCGAAGTAGTGCGGTGCGATCAGCACCCCAAGATGCATTAGAAAGCACCTTGAGGATATTAAGCGATCTACTATTCTGTTAGAGCAACAATACAATTTGGTGTAGATATGATTTTTTAAATAAAATAAAATTTGGTGTAGATATAAAACCAAATTATTGGAGCATCTTTTTGAAATTTTGCAAGTAGAAATCCTTAATAAAATCAATATCCAAAGAATTCAACTTTCTAACTTTTCCTGAAACGAACTTAATTGCAATGACCGAAATACGTATTTTTGGCATAGTCTAATGTTTCCGCTGCTAATTTACCATCCAAAAAACATAATATTAAATGCAACTAATTATTATCTGCAGTTACAGAATCATATAGGTATACATATTTATTTTTTCACACAATTCTACTGAACAATATTATTATTATCATCTCCGTTCAGAAACTTATATAAGTTAACACTATTCTCTTTGAAAGAATTGTTGGACATTAATAGAACAGTCTTACTGCAACCGATAACTATATGTTTTCATTTAGTGTGAGATCTGGATACCATACAGGTCAAGACAGCAATAGGATTTCTTTTGTATAGCGGATGGCCAGGACACGAAGTGAAACAAAATGGGTGTTACTTACACATACCCCAAGTAAGAGATACCCCAATATACAAACATTTGTCTTAAAATACCAGAAATGTACCGATCACCGTTAAAACTACAATTGATCTAAGTTAGACACGTACCAAATGGCTGTTAGCTTCATCACACTAGAAGCATGGCTCTAACGACAGCATCGAATGCAGTCATGCGATCAATGTTCTTCTAGAACTTTCAGACACTTATTTGACCATCAGAATACTTTAAGACCATCAGAACTAGAACTCATATAAAAAAGATTGTACTCCACTGCTGTCTCTAGCTTTGTCTCGATATTTGCACCAGAGTCCCCATTTCCTCTATGTTGCGTTATCGAAGGAACTACAATTAATAGCACTAGTAGTTTTAGAAATAATTTTTTAATGATAGATTATTTGTCATCATATAACTTTATCCAAATCTCAAAATAACGTTATTAATTCTTTTCTGTAAAAATGTCCCAAAATGGGGTTGTTACTTTGATATTAAAAATGTAATCAGTTTTTGAAACATATTCATACATTACTGCAAAGAAACTTGTATTTTTTTAAGAGATATTGCGTAAATTTTTATATTAAATACAAAATTTTAATAATTTCAGCCAGATAATTTATAGTGTAAATTCTAATCATATTGATTTAAATCTATCATTTTGATTTCTCATACTG
Source organism: Latrodectus hesperus (assembly GCA_037975125.1). Lineage (NCBI taxonomy): Eukaryota > Metazoa > Arthropoda > Arachnida > Araneae > Theridiidae > Latrodectus > Latrodectus hesperus. Next base: position 15,070,732 of record CM075851.1, read on the forward strand.
TTTTATTAGGATATATAATATGAGAAATATACTATCCATAATATATACTCTCGATATAATGTTCTCATTATCCGTATTATTGGGATAAATGTATGAAAGTGACATATATATGAGTGTTAAAACTGATAATAAAGTTTCTGGATATCTGCGCAATAAAAATCATTTCACTTCAGTTTATTTAATTTAATTTTCTAGTTAGATCTTTGTCACTTTTCAAAGTTTTCTCTGAACGACTACAATAAAAACATAAAAAAATTCTAATTCAAAATAACTAGAAAAATAAAAAAAAAATTAAATTACCACCTGAAATGAAAGCAATCGAAACTTGTAAAATTATCTTTTATTTTGGTTCTTTTTAGTATACATAACCAATCACAATATTTATTCGAAATTCATTGAATTTGCCCATAACTGATATTTCAGTGCGAAAACAGACTTCCTAGCATAGAACTCAACTTAACAATGATCACGTAATCTTCTCCATCTCTCTTTAAACTAACATAACTATGCATAAATTTCTAAACGGAAAATAATTCGTAAACTCCACAAGAAAAGTTGTTATTGCCCTGAACGCAAAAGGAACTGAATTGGTTCCAAAAGGTTACAAATTATTCGCAAAAGGAACTTTTTATAACCCGCATTTGCTATGTATGCGTTTCAAAATAAGAAACCGAGAAAAATGGGGGTAAACAATATAAAAAATTTTAAAAGCGGGCAAAGTTTTGGAGGGAAATAACCTGACACTGCTCTCATCTGTAATGGTCCTAAGGCCCTTTGATTTTTAAGTACTTTTAAGTATTTTGAATCGGCCTTTAAAGTTTTTTTTTTGTTCTCAAAATTCCCGGTCGCAAAATTAAAAAAAAAATCAGTAATATAGAAATAAAGTTACTTTACTGTCCTCTCGTTAAATAACCGTTTTAATCTCTTTGTCCCTCAACAACGAGGGTAAAATTACGAACTGCGTCATCCCCATCCACGCTCAGTTGATGAGGATACTTCCTTTGTTGGGGTAGAGTCACAGTAACTCAATTCTGCTAATTGAAGTGTACTAGAGAGCAAAATTAGCTCTAGTCTTGGCTTATTCATTCTTCGATTAATACTTCGAGAAATTTATTTCTTCGGACAAAGCTTAAGCTCATTCCTCACCAATATTCAATTTTTATAGGATTAAAAGAGGATGAAAAAGCATAATTTGCAGCGGGATTAAGTGAATATGATGTTTTATGTTCCTAAAGAGAATAAAAAGTTTCGTAATTAGTTTCAAAACTTTAATTAACGGTGAAACGGTCTAATAGAATATTTATTTTTTCCAACCAAAATGCATCTGAAAAGGTTTAATTATGAAAGACACGTTGTTAATAGCGAAATATTTAGAAAGCGTAATGCATCTGAGTTTTATTTTAGATTATATATAAAAAACTTAAATGTCCTTATATATTATGTCTGAAACATATCTCATTCAAATATATTTGCAACGATTTTACTGATTATAAAGCTCTATTTTTTTGAAATTTTTCAGATATATTTTTAAAAAGGGATAAATTTTAGTCAACAAATTTATAATCATAACATTGAATATCAATGTAAATATCTACTTTTAATAAATTTTATTTTTCATATTTTAATGTCGAGCATTCCTTAAAGTTTAAATTTAAGAGATAATTGGTTATAAGAATAAAAACTTTAATATATTAAACTATAATAATCAATTGTGGTAACCGTTTATGGTGACTGAAATTTGTTTTATCATTCAGATTGAAATTTCTTATCAATTAGCAAGATGTTAAAACTAAATTTTAATTTAACAGCAGTTGAAGCTGAATCACATACTCTTTGATTTTAAATAAACCACTGGATTTCTTTTCAATTAGATTTCAATATTTTACTATTATAAAAACTTTCAACTTGTTAAAATAATGTATTTATTACTTAACCAGACAAATTGATGGAATGTTTTATAATAATATATACAAAAATAATAAATATTTATAAATAATTGAACATTGTTTGACATATAAAAAATAATTTTGATAAAATTAAATAATTCATTGAATACAGTTTTCTACAATGCTGTACTTTCCGTCCCAGCTGTATACTATGAATAAAAATATACGTAACTGTGTCGATACCACTTTGAAAAGTATTAAAAATTTTGTATATTTTCTCAATCTATTTTAGGATTTCTGCAGGTATTAAATTTACCTATATTCAAAATAATTTTTTGTAAATACTAGTTTAAAATATAAGCCATCCTCTAAATTTATATATTTCAAGTTGAAAGAATAAACATGAAATTAATAACATCATTTTATAAAAAAAATCAATCATCAAGGAAATAAGGAGAAATCTGTTATAATTTTGACACCGCCGAGGAAGTTTCAGATAACAAATAATAATTTCAGTTATACGTGACTTGTAATGTTGTAATGAAGTATATATATATATATATATATATATATATATATATATATATATATATATATATATATATATATATATACATACATATATATATATATATATATATATATATATATATATATATATATATATATATATATATATATATATATATATATATATATATATATATATATATAAATTGAATAAATGTAGAATTTTCATTTATTTCATGTCTTGTTTTATACTGATATCTATAGTTCTTATAAATAAATGTTTCCAAGTTCAACACCTGTATATTTTATTATTTCATATTTAATCTTTCATTTTATTTTACTTACACTTATCAATCATAAAATTGGAGATATTTTATAAGTTTTCTCTCAAATAATGTCACTTTTTTTAAAGTACAGTATGATATTTTTCAATCTTTGTTAATGGATATCTTTTATTAAAAAAGGGAATAAAAATTAATCATTTTATTATTCTTCTCAATTTTTGAGTAAAATAAAATGATTCTAAAAATTTCAACCGAATTTTTTCAAGAAATTTCAGTTTTTAAGCTTTAATTAATGCAGTGGATATTTTATATAGCTAAAATATAAACATACGCAGGGTGAGTAAAAATCTGTATTTGAAAATTGCGCTCAAAATTAATTATTTCGCAAAAGAAGGCAAAACTACCCACTTATAAAGTATTTTGCTAAGTAATTTCAAAACCTAATGTAAATATAATACACTACTATACATTAAATTAGGCAAATAAAAATAATTAAATAACCAAAAAATGTATGATGGACTTTTTTAGAAATAATTATGTGTTTTTAGGTGTTTTAATATAACTTCTTATAAATCATTACATAGAGTAATGATTCTTAGTAACATTAAATACACATTCACATATCTCCATTACGTCAAATAAAGATTGCATTGTATGTAGAAGCATAGCTGCCCGAGTAGTTTAAATATGATGCACAATTCATTGACCATAGTGAATGTTGCGTTTTAATGACGTCATCATTCATCAGTCATTGACAAGTTGTTGTTGTTGCACCAGCATACTTCCCTGTACCTAGTCCTGAGATGGACTTTACCAGTTGGATAGCAGCAGCCGGAGTCATTGACAAGTTATTTCCAGTCATTGAGCAGGAAAACGTACTAATCAGATCATAAAACTTTTTGTATCAGGAAAGGTACGTGCAATACCAACAACATGCAGTCACACATTATCCTTTCAAAGCTTAATATTTCGCAGAGTTCAAATTAAGTGTAGAACCACATGCTGTAATTCAACGAAAATGTAACGGTCGCTACTTGATGAGCCAATATGGCGATGTCGAATTCACGCTGTCAATATACCTTCTCTATGTTGCCGTAAGATATTGATTCAGTCATTATGGTATTATGAACAAAAGCAAGATTCATCTAACAGTAACTATTTTTTCATCAATGCTTATCATTGATCACATATCTGATATTGCGGCTGTGTGTTATGTAGAGTTAAGGAGGCAGAGCAGACACGTATGTAATAGCTGAGAATCCATGGAAATATTGGTGAACTTATCGTGGAGACACTATCTTACCGAATTCTTAGATTTGTTATTTAGCAGTCACATCTATCAATGCTATACGATTAGTCATCAAAGTTATTATGGTATTATCAACAAAAGCAGGATTCATCTGACTGTAACTATATTTTCATCAATGGTTATCATTGATCAAATATCTGATAATGCTACTGTCTGTTATTTAGAGTTAAGGAGGCAAAGCAGACACGCATGCTTTAACTGAGTACCCAAGGAAACGTTGGTAAACTAATCTTAGAGACACTATCTTGCTGAATTCTTAGATTTGTTATTTAGCGGTAACATTCATCAAAGCTATTTAAGTACCATTTCTTTGAGAGATTCGGAACGATGAGGTTCTGAGATTCATCATATTATTTCGTATAACCACCTTGAACCCATTAATTCCATATTTGCAAATAGCCATGAGATTTCGACTGAAACGAGGAGTGAAACTGCAATATGATAAACCCCATTCCCAATAGGCTATTTATTCGATCGATATCAAAGTTAGAAACTTGATGGAAAACATTTTTATTTCTTACTCAGTGGCATCTCAAAAACTCTTCACTAGGTAGCGCCATTCAAATGCAATTTTTGTATTAGAAAACTGCTGAACAATCTCTTCGTTTTAGCACGTTGAGCATGTAGTTGCCGCTATCTGCTTCACGTTGAAGAGCCAATTATTTGAACATCGTAACTATTTCAATTTGTTGTGTAAGTCTCGTGTATTTAACGTGTTTCTTTCTTGGCGTAACACTTATAATGTTCATAGTATACATCTAATTAAATAATTAACGCATATTATTTCTTACATTACCCCGATGGCTTAGTGGTAGTGTTTCACACTCCCAAGACACAGATCCTCAGGCTGGGCAAGATCGATACAGACTTTCATCCCTTCAGTGGGTCGATAAACTGAGTACCAAATATGCTTGGGAATTAAACACTGGGGGTTTTGCTATAGGCTAACCACTTAATCGGGACATATGTTTCGCACCCTAAAGCCTCTCGGTCACGAAAACAGAGATGGGCATTGTAGGCCTTGTGGCTCACATGGGCTGTCGTGCCACAGAGTTTATTTAATTCTTATAGTTTCATTTTTATATCAAATGGACATTGAGAAGGGTTCGGACTTTGACATTCAGTTTAATGATTCAAATCTTATCATGAAACAAATATTTTCGTAATCGCTCAGCATTTATATTAAACTGAATGTCCTGTTCCAATTAATCGTTGTGTGCAAAAATTGATCGCAAAATTACGATATCTGTATTTACAATAAAACTAGTTATGTCATATCATTAAAACGCACCAAAATTTATAACTTATTACAATTTAAGAAATAATAAAATTGAAGATTGTAAAATATGTTATGGTTAAATTACTTATATTTCATATCACTAATATTTTATTTTAAACTCAAGTAATATTTTTAATGTTTTAAAATATTGAATAATGCTATATAAATAATGGTAGACAATTTAAATTTGGCAAATATTTTATTTTTCATTAAAAGCCGAAGTATTTTTAGTTAAATGGATCAATTTTGAAGAAAACTTTTTTTAAATAAAACTTGTCTTAATTAATTTTTAAAGGTTAGTTTTCTTGAATCTGAATAATTAATTTTTCTGAATAATACTGAATTATGCTTTAAATTTTCAAAAAATTTCAAAATTTAAAACATTATTCAGAAAAATGTGAATTAAAAATAATAAATATCAAAATTCTTTAAAAATATTACATTCAATAATATGAAAACAAAATTAAAATAATCCCTCACGGGGGTTCTACCAAATTAATAATCTATTCTCGATGCATTTTCCAGTCATTCTAAATTACCTTTATCATTTATTCTCTTTTTTAAAAATAATATAAAAATGTTTATAAGCTGAGTTTTAATGAAAAATAATAAATTAAATATAAAAATGTAAGAAAACCTCCTCTTTGAATCTCTTGAAATAAATAAAATTTAATAGTTAATAAATATATTTTCTATCCAAGTAACAATTAATTAAATATAGATGTTCGCATAAAGTTAAATAAATTTTATATTGAAATAATGGAACAATTCTTTTGTAGTTTGGTTAAGGAATATTTTGTAAAAAAATATCTTTTATATTCTTTTACTATTTATTCTTCATATAAAATTTACATTTGAATACATTCATATTACATGTATATTATTTACATTGATCTTTGATCTTTTGAAATTATTTTTCTCAAAATTAATGAAAAGTTTACCGAATTTTCAACAGTAAAAATGTTACAAGTTAGTTATATGAGCTGTGATAATAATAATTATATTCCTTCTAATTTAAAAATTAAATAAATGTTGTATATATTTAAATTTTATAATATGAGAACTGAAGTATAAAGTTTCGTAAGATCAGGCATATAAATTATAACTCAAAGTATTCTTAAGTAAGGACGCTCCAAGCAAAATGTATGAGGTTTCTACAGATCCATTTTTTTATTTTATTTAGAATCTTGTAGTAATATCACTTAAAATACCTGAACACAAGCTCAATGGCTTACGAGTCAAGAAATTTTTTGATCACAGCTTTTGTAGTTTAAAGTTTCTCTTCTTCAAGTGAAGGGACAAAGCGACAGGTATAAGATTATTTATTACATTACATATATCATTACATCAGACTTGTATGCTTGATTCTTGAGATCCGCTTGTAAGTCTTCGTCGATAATAGGACAAATAGCACAATGAAAGATGTACAACCACAGAAGATAACGAAGAAAACACCCAAGGCCAAGGTGGGAATCGAACCCACACTCCTACGCTCTCAAGCGATTAGCGGAGTGATGCTTTGACCACTCAGCCACGGAGCGCCCCCGGTATAAGAGTAATTATCGTCGGCTTTTGAAAAATAGTATAAGCAAATTTAAATTAAATTAGGTGATAAAGAGAAAAACCAAGTTTTTGATGTATTTTTATTTGTCTTTTGGTGTAAAATTATAAATAAAAAGAAAACAAATAATGTTTAATTTAAAATGCAAGAATTTAAATGAAATCGACTAGAAAATGTCGATTTGAGGTCTACATAGGGTACAACGCAGACCTACCACATAGTGGTGAAGTCCGGACAACACTTAACGTGGCATAGTGGTCTACAACTTACAGAGTGGCATTTTGGCAATGAACTAGATCACTTTCTTGCTCTTAAGGGCATTCAAATAATTCAGCCAAATTGCTCTCAACTGTCCCACTACTTCATAAAACTATATATAAAACACATAATAAAAATGAATAACTTTTCTTGGTTACGAGAAAAGATAAAGAACAAGAACTGGAGTGAGGCAGATATAGAGGCGATACGAAACAAACTTCGCAGAGATGCTGTAACCCTCTTTTGTCTCCTAACATGTAACGAATGCCTGGGTGAACACTTATACCACCTACACATCTCTGACCATCCTGATTGTCTCGACTATGTTGTTCTAAAGAACTTATGAACCATAACCAACTCTATCGCATTAGTTCAATCTATAGACTTCACTACGAGACTCAAAAATATTAGGGTGCGAAAGAGCTTCTGGGGAATGGCTTCGGTCTTTCTTTATCATTTTTGATGTTTATCTCTTTTACTCTTCTTAGTTGTATTTGTTTGTTTTCCTCGCTATTGGAATAAAAAAATGTCTATTTTTATTCATCACGAGTTCTGAAATTGACAAAATGAGATAATGTCTCAAATTTTTTGTAATTCATACGAATGAAGCGCAACATAAATATTCTTATTCAGTTCAAGAATTTAATTAAACATGAATAATTATATTAAAGTGTAATTTTTACTTAACTCAGGAATACTGCATGATTTATTTTTCACAAATTGATTGCAATGTAGATTATGTTACAATACATATGAAATAGCAATTATAATCTTTCATCCTCTTTTTACATTTGAATATGAATGTTTGAACTTGTGACTGTATATTTTAATAACATTATTTATACACACACAATCACGATAAAAAAAAATAATACACCCCAGAAAGTAGTGGAATCAAATTTGAAATATATGATTAGGATTTTGATACGTATAAATGCTCACCAAATAAAAATGGATATTTTTATCATAGATAAGAATATGTACTAGTACTTTTTATTTTGAACCGACTAGTCCGCTACTGGGCTAACATTAGCTTGGATATAAAATGCCACAACTTCTGGCATTAAGATATACCAACTTTGTATACTGTTCTAAGTATATCTGCGTAAGTTTGTTGCAACTGGATAAGATATTATCCTCAGGCAATAAAAGAAACACATCAGCACAATCAAAAATAGTGTGAAAGGAGGAAAAATCAAAACTGCTCATTTTTTCAAGGACTCATACATGTATTTAAATATGATTATATTAACAGAGAAATAATTACAAAAATTGTATGTAGAGAGAGAGTTTTATGAAGGGAATTTATCGTAAATATTTCCTTGGTGTGCACAAAGAACTCTTCTTTAAACCATTCCAATTATTTTAAAACGTCCATATACATATTTTATGAATTCTATTTTGGTTGATTTATAACATAGTTTAATGGAAACAATTTTATAAAATTACAAGTATCTTATAATGCACCCACTTCGCTGAAATTCATTTAAATTATCTTACAATTAGCTCAATTAATCGATAGTTTTCTCCTTTACAAGTTCTTAATTTACATTGCACCAGAGGAAACCATGTATCTATATTTCGAAGATCCTGCTTAATTATGAAGTAAAAAGAATAATATTAAATTAATGGAATGAAACAAAAAACAGGACTCGCTTTGTTTTCAATAATCTTATTAAAATCACTTATAAATAATTTTTGATTGAAACTGCAGTTTAAACCAAAAGAGAACACGCCTTGTTTTTAAAAAGCTAATGATTATTCGAATTTTTTGAAAACTCATTTCTAAATGTAATCTCATGACAGAGTTGTTACAGACAAATCATAAAATGTTTAAATTAATTATAGTAACATTATAATTAATTTAAGCATTTTATTTTAACTTAAATTTTTTATTTATGATAACGTTATAACTCAAATATGTTAAACTGAGATAATACAATTTTATTGTTACCATAATATCTTTATTCTATTGAAGGAAATTATCAATATTTTTAATGATTCACATTTTTATTTTTAAAAAGATTTCATTACCATATTCAAATGAATTCTATAATATGTATAGCACAAAATGAAGTACTCAAACTTCATAATGAAAAAACACACTGTTATTTTTAACAAATTATAAATTAGTTACTTTTCAATTCTATTCAATGGGAGTACATATAATCGTCAACAATTAGAGTACAATGTGTATGAGTTCATCTGTATACTATTATAATGGTATAAAATTGTATTAAAAATTTATTATAAAAGTTATTATAAATTGTCATAAACATTAGAATTACATAATTTAAGTCAGTGCAAATATTAACATATGTTTTTGTACAAAATAAACCAATTTTCTTTGATCTTTAAAAAATAATATATGTTTTAACTATGTATTTCATTTAATTAAACATGCACAAAGGTAAAATGTCAAGGTATATATAAAAATAATTCAATTAATTTACTAAGAAATTAATTTAAATTTAGGACTGATATAATTAGGCTTTCATTGTAATTTAAAAATTAAAATCTTAAATTCGATACAGGCAAAAATTACTGCTTGGGATAAAGAATGTGATCATCATGAAAAGGCAACAAATGTAGCATTTTTATTCAAATGTGATATGATACCGATTTTCATACCTCAGAAAATGAAGCTTTAAAAATTGATGAAAGATAGGAAGTAGTGTTACATTTTCATACCTCTGAAAGTGACGATTAAAAAATTAATGGAAAACAGTTAGTAGTGATACATTTTCATACCTCAGAAAGTGAAGCTTTAAAAATTGATGAAAGACAGGTAGCAGTGATACATTTTAATACCTCAGGAATGGAATCTTTAAAAATTGATGAAAGGCAGGAAATAGTGATACATTTTCATACCTCTGAAAGAGAAATTTTAAAAATTGATGCAAGACAGGTATTAGTGGTAAATTTTTATATCTCAGAAAGTGAAGATTTAAAAATTGATGGAAAACAGTAGTGATACATTTTAATACCTCAGAAACTGAAGCTATAAAAATTAATGAAAGATATGTAATAGTGTGATACATTTTCATACCACAGAAAGTAAAGCTTTAAAAATTGATGAGATTGGTAGTAGTGATACCTTTTCATCCCTCAGAAATTGAAGCTTTAAAAATTGATGAAAGATAGGTAATAGTGATACCTTTTCATATCTCAGAAATTGAAGCTTTAAAAATTGATGAAAGGTAGTGGTATATTTTAATATCTCAAAAAGTGAAGATTTAAAAATTGATGGAAAACAGTAGTGATACATTTTCATACCTCAGAAATTGAAGCTTTAAAATTAATGAAAGATAGCTAGTAATGATACATTTTCATACCTTAGAAAGAGAAGCTTAAAAATTGATGAAAGACAGGTAGTAGTGCCACATTTTGGCACTCTGTCTTTATTGTTGTCATAAAATATGTTCATAATAATTATCAACATTTAAGAATTAATGTGAAATTATTTACAAGATGGGGTTTATTTCCAATATGCAATACAAACATATGATACTGAATTAAATATGATTTTCATTATAATATACGAAAATGAAGTATTGAACTATCAGATAATTCCATAGAAAACTCAGAAGTGTTTAATGATGTAAATATATTTAATTAATAACAACTCGCTAATGGCATTTTAATCAAATCATGAAAGCAGAATTCTTGATGATTAAAACGATAAATATTCTATTAGAGAATTTCTCCCTCTAATTGAAGTTTTGCAACTAATTACGTACCTTTTTTTTTACTATTTTTCGGGGCATAAAACATCATATTCACTTAATCCCATAGAAAAGGGTTTGCTAACTAGGCTTTTTCATCGCTTTTTAATCCCATAAAAGTTAACGTCGACAAGGAATAAGCTTAAGCTTTGTCCGAAGAAATAAATTTCTCGACGTATTAATCGAAGAATGAATAAGCTAACTAGAACTAATTCTGTTCCCTAGTACGCTCCAATTAACCAAATAGAGTGACTAACCCCCCTCCATCCCTCCCTTCAGAAAAAAAGCAGGGGTGGTACAGTTCATAATTCTACCCTCGTGGTTGAGAGACGAAGAGATTAAAACGGATATTTAACGAGAAGATACTAAAGTGATTTTATTTCTGCATTAGCGATTTTTCTAATTTCGCGATTGGAAGTTTTAAGAACAAAAGAAGTTTTAAAAGCCGATCTTGAGTATTTAAAAGCACTTAAAAATCAAAAGCCTTAATGAAGCACAGGGACTATCGGGGATGATGCCAGTGTCAGATTATTTGGCCCAAAAACTCTTGTCGCTTTTAAAATTTTTTATGCTATTTTGCCCCACTTTCAAGCAGTTTTTTTTATGTCGAAAGAGGGATGCATACTAAGTAAAGGTTGTAAAAAGACTATGATTCGGGCTCTTTTGTTTTAGTGGCAATAATATTTTTTGGGAACTTCCGAATTATTCTGAGCTTAGAAATTTATGTGTGTTGACAGGCGAAGAAGAGTAGGAAGATTATACGAGATCACCGTAAAATTGAGCTGTTTTCGCTACAGAGCGATAAACTTACGCGCAAATTCAATGAATTTCGAATAAATATGATTGCAGAGCTTACAGAAAAGAACCACAATGAACGATGATTTTTTTCCTTTCGAAATTTCTTAAGTATTCATTTTTTCTAGCAACCATTTATCTTTATTCAAATAAATCGATTTATTAGATACTTTTTATTACATTCCTTTAGAGGAATCTTTCTAGAGTGATAAAAGGTAAACTCGGAAATGAAATTCCGTGAATTTAAGAGAAAATATTTCTACCGTATTTGTGTCTTCTGAGTTTTTTTGGGGATTTGTCATTCAGTTGTTCTCTCATTCAATATTACTCACATAAATTTTCTTACATCATCAATTTTTTTAATTAGAAGTTAAGGAAATTTAGTGTTTAGGTGTATTTGAATTTTAATCAATTGAATAAAAATCTCTAACAATAAGAAATTATATTTAAAAAAAATTCAATACAAATTTGATCAAGATGATGAATCATAATTTATATTACTGAATTATATTCCAGTTGCCAACCAACTTGTCTAGTGGTCAGCGTGCCTGACTACGGATAAGGAGGTCCTGGGTTCGAATCCCGGTTCGGGCATGGATGTACTTTCTCTCTCTATCTATCCTGTCTTTGTCCTTTCCTTGTATGAATGAGGTGTGAATGGTTGCCTACCCTATAAACTGGTTCCTATGGCATGTGTGTACTGAGGAAGTCGGACTCCACATCAAAATATGGTTTAGTTGGAAAAGTGAAGCAGCGCACCCCATGTTGCCAGCCTAGCTGGCACACGACAGTGAATGAATGAATATTCCAGTTAAATATTGTAAGAATCGAATTGACGATGTATTTTTTTATACTATTAATACATCTTGAGATTATCATTTTTATCTCACAATTTGTGCAATGATTTTAAGAGCTTCAATCATTTTGTTTAAAGGAAGTTATGCAAAAGAGAAACAACAAACTTCATAAAAATAATTAAATACACAATTATTTTACAAATCTTAACTCTTACTTGAGTACATAAAGGGATAATATTTCATCATTTGTACGCTTGTATAAATTATATAAAATTAAATCAAAGAAATGATCTTAAATAAATATTACGTACAAAAATTAATCCCCCCAAAATTGCTTCTAGGATTTTGGCATAAGAAATTATCATAATATATGTCATTGCTTATTGAAATGCGCCTTAGTTTAATAACTTATTATTCTTTTCGAGTAAATATTATTTATTTAAAAGTTGGATGGCAGTTAAAAATATTTTTATTCAATATTCATTCATTATTTTATTTGAGAGTCTTTATGTTTAATGGATATCCATAATCCTATTCTATAATAATCGTTTATTCATATAATAATAGCTTGAATAATAAAATTTACTCTACATATTTTCATATAATGGAAAGTATATTTTACTAATTCGTCTAAAAGCATGTTGAATTTTCTAGAATTAATCTAAACGTCAGTCTTGATACTATTCGCTAATGTAAATGTAATGTACTTAAAGCTATTTATAGAAACTGATACTTAAGTTTCCCATACAAATTCTATCGCTCATAGGAAATTATTTTAATCTTTTACTTTATGTTTAATCTTTTATTAAGCTTAAATATACCTATATAACAAAAAATTAGGTTTTTGAGAAATTCCATTTAAAAGTTATATATACATATTTTATATATTTTTTAACTTTACTTAATATTAAAATTGCAACACCAAGAAAAGTTGTTAGTAATAAGAAAAGTTGTTAGTTAAAAGATAAGTTTTTTAATCTTAAATTTTAATCACTTATTTTTGTTATGGTATATATAGAAATATATACCATAACAAATAAATTTTACTTTAAAATTTATTTTTCTATATATACCATAACAAAAATAAGTGATTAAAATTTAAGATAAAAAAACTAATCTTTTAATAGTTCTATATTTGAATGGTTGCTGTTAAAGCTTTGTTACACCATTTATAATCAAAGGAAAGTTAAATAAAGATTTTGATTTTAAGATATGATGAAATTCTGAGGGATTTTGATCTCCGGTTTGTAATTCAGTATTTAGAGTAATGAAATGCGTAGGGGTATATAGTTAGTGCCCCATGTATGTCTTAAAATGATCATCCGTGTTAGCTGGAAACGGAATAGTTAGCGATTCAGATATACACTTCAGTCATCCATGGTTGATATTAAACTGTTTGCTTGGATATTTGTGCAGAGATTCAGAATGCACTTTAAACTAATTCCACTCAAAACAACATATTTGCCGTAAGGATAAGGCAAAGACGAGTTCTGAATTGCAACTTGAGAAATAAAAACTCTATTTGGGGACCTTGGAGTTCCTGAAAGAAATTGAAATTATTTCTGAATTTCTTTAGTGACATTTCTTGCTGTATAGTTAATACGGTCTTGTTGAAATATGTCCGCTAATTTGCCGAACAATTTTACGATAAATCATAAGGTAAGAAAAACATGGAAGAAGTGTGTTTCCAAAGGCCTTAAACAATAACAGAAACATCATCAGTTTTAGTCAAGAATACATAATAATCATAATACAACATTCACACATCATTCTCAATGCTGTAGGCATTGGCATTTCCTCGAGCTATGCTGAAGCTTTGCTGATAGATAGATTTTCAATCCTACTTGTAATTGATTGTAATATATGCGAGGAAGTGAAGAAAATTAAAATTAATCGAAATCAAGTCTTCTTTAATGATTTCATTTCGATTAATTTTAGGAAGAACTCAAGAAAAGTACGGGGACTTTTTAACTCCCCTTGTGGAATCGTGCTTGCCTGAGAGTGTCCTAATAGCTTGGGAAAGAAACCGAAGTATTTGCCCGCCATTGGAGAAAAAAACAAGTTGTTTTTTTCTCCAATGGCGGGCACACAAGGGTGCCTGAACCCTATGCCACAACAAGGCCAGAAACTGCTACTCATTTATCGTTACCAGGCGGGTACCTGTGAACCAAGTCACGGAGGCGAGTAGCGTTACCCGTGCCATACCACCAAAAACCCGTTTATAGGGTGGGTCACATTCATACCACAACATACACACATCGCAGAAGAGAGGACAGAGAAACACAGAGAGAACAGAGAAGGAAAGAAACATCCATGCCCGAACCGGGATTCGAACCCGGGACCCACAGCTCAGGAGTCAGGAACACTAACCATTCAGCCAATCGGTCGGCAACTTTTTAAGTTGTAGTAATCTACATTTCTTCTGTAGTACCACTTAGGTTTTTCTCTCGTGGTATGTTGCCACCTTTATGGAAATCCAGAAAGATAGGCTTAAGACATCGTAGAAATATTTCAGTCTTCTCTTCCCAGTATGATACTAAAATTTAGTCTCAATCGAGTAGAGAAGCCTTATTATTGGTGAACGAATTTAGCGTAATTTTGTAATCTAAATATCTCTTTGTCTCACTTGCAGTCATAAATTGACCCAAAACAGTTACAAATACATGATGTATCATCTATTTATCGTCAATGTGGTATAACAAAATCTTAGAGTCAGCAAATGAATTTTCCAGAAAGTACTTTCAACCTAAATTTGAAATAACTTATATATTTGTATGGATCTCATATGATTCATTTGATCATTTTTGATTATTATGAACATATCTGTACATAATACTATCTACACGTTGCAACTTTATTCTTCAGCGGAATGTGTAATTAAAAAATTTTAAATTATGAAAGAAATTCTAAATTTATTAAAATTTAGAATTTTATATGTGAACAGTTACAAAATTCGCGGTGATTATAAAAATTCGTTTTCATTGAGCTACTGTGAAAATTTGAAAATTTCCATGCAAAAAAATTATTATATTACAGCAGTTTGAGAGTTAAAAGCAATTCGTGAACGTTTCTGATTATATTTTACCTAAATATACAAGACAACTCTTCTCTTCATTTGATTTCTTAAAGTAATATACATAATGCTAATATTTTGAGGATAAAGATTCGTGTAATCTCCATAAAATAACAGCAATTAACAAATGCATGCTTAGAGAATCGACAATATTTACTTGTAAATGTTTTTCTGCACACAATGTTAAAATAATTCCCAAAAGTCTGTTGTAGCTGTTTTTAAGGAATCCATTTTGATTTTCAGGTTACAGTGACACTTATGTGACTCACATTAAAAAGCAAACGATATTCATAGAAATTCTCATGTTCCAATTACTCTGAAAACCACAATCGCATTGATTTGCTGAGGAAACAGAGTGACGATTAAAGTGTTTGATGTGTGAGGTATTATATTTCTCTCATTTTTACGACAGTTTTTACTAGCCATTAAAAGGTGAAAACGAGGAAATCAATGCATAAAATTTTTAACGATACTAGAAATCCATTCTAAAAATGGACATAAGTTTGCGAAAAATTATGCCCTTAGCGATTAAGTGCTGAAACACAACGTGCAAACGAGTGATAACGCTAGAAACTGCTGAAGATTATTATAAACTTTCACTATTAAAATTGGATGTAAAATGAGAGTAGTTATCTGAGGAAGTTTATGGTAGGTTGTATTAAAAGGGAATATTATATAAACTTATTCACAGTATTTTTAATAACTTATTCTTTAAGTTTATTAATGTTTTATTTTTATTTAGTCTCGTGGTTAAGGTGAGAGATCTAATTATTGTATATTGCGTAAGAAAATATTTTTTATATTAATGCTGTCTCCAATTTTTGAGCTGGAATACATAATGCAATTATAGTAAAACCTTTTCTTCAAATATCTTCTTTAATATAAAATAACTAAATTTGATCTCAAATCTGGTTTGTGAACCATACCTGAACATGTAATTAGCCGCAAATAATTATAGAGGACCATCATGTAATCGCTGAAGAATTTATTTGCTCTATAAAATATTGACAAATTAACCCCTTACAGAGATAAAAAATTTAATTTAAATGAAAGACATGATTAACAAGTAATGTACGAATAAATTAAGAAAATAGAAACACGATTGAAAAATGTAAAAACTCCAAAAATATATATACGTTGGTTCGAAAAACAGTTCAAGGATTTAGATATATGGAAAGATGATAAATTATAGTAAACTTATTTATTAGGATGATGTCATTTCAATTAGGGTTTCTGCAAAGCATTTTTTATGAAAATAAGTAGAATTCTTAAACTTGTGTGATTGGAGATTTTTCAGAAAGAAAATTTTCCTGATTTCGCAATTTGCAACCCTTTTATCATCTTTATCATCAATCATCTCTCAAAAACATCTTATTTCTTAGTTAAAAAAAACATTTATTATTCAACGAGTTCTAAATTAATTTAAAAAATACGTGAGAGATAATGATTATTTTCTACTAAAACTTCTTCATCAAAACCTTTTCACGTAGGTTAAGATGTTGTTCAATGCTTTGCATTTAAAATCAGTTTTGGGATCTCAACTTAAACCATAGATTTACAAAATTTTCTTGTCACTTTATTTTAAATAAATACTGATGCTGTATAAGGTATTTACAGTAATTACAGTTTTTTTTCTTTTTAAATCTCAACTTTGTTGAGTAATGGTTTGCTAATTAATATGGTTTATCCATATTTGAGCTTCATCTATTACTATCTACTATATCAGAGTTTCCCATGTTTTCTTCTTCCCACACAGCTTTGTGATGAAACAATCTTCTAAATTATCTTTTCCAGTCTTACTTAAACTTTATTTATTATTATGTTTTTTGTAGAAAGTTCCCTGAAATTTTTTTTCCTTCTCTATTTAGTCATACGCAACACAATCTACACAATAATCTCATTCAATCATATTCAAACTCTTAATAGTAATAATGTTCGACATAGAAAGTTTCTTATCATTTTTTTTCTTTTTCCTTCTCTACTTAATCATACAACACACAATCTACATAATTATCTCATTCAATCATATTCAAACTCTTAATAGTAATAATGTTCGACATAGAAAGTTTCTTATCATTTTTTTCTTTTTCCTTCTCTACTTAGTCATACAATACACAATCTACATAATCTACATAATTATCTCATTCAATCATATTCAAACTCTTAATAGTAATAATGTTCGACATAGAAAGTTTCTTATCATTTTTTTCTTTTTCCTTCTCTACTTAGTCATACAACACACAATCTACATAATTATCTCATTCAATCATATTCAAACTCTTAATAGTAATAATGTTCGACATAGAAAGTTTCTTATCATTTTTTTCTTTTTCCTTCTCTACTTAGTCATACAACACACAATCTACATAATTATCTCATTCAATCATATTCAAACTCTTAATAGTAATAATGTTCGACATAGAAAGTTTCTTATCATTTTTTTCTTTTTCCTTCTCTACTTAGTCATACAACACACAATCTACATAATTATCTCATTCAAATCATATTCAAACTCTTAATAGTAATAATGTTCGACATAGAAAGTTTCTTATCATTTTTTTCTTTTTCCTTCTCTACTTAGTCATACAACACACAATCTACATAATTATCTCATTCAATCATATTCAAACTCTTAATAGTAATAATGTTCGACATAGAAAGTTTCTTATCATTTTTTTCTTTTTCCTTCTCTACTTAGTCATACAATACACAATCTACATAATTATCTCTTTCAATCATATTCAAACTCTTAATAGTAATAATGTTCTACATGGAAAGTTTCTTGTCATTTTTTTTCTTCTTCCTTCTCTACTTAGTCATTCAACACAATCTACACAATTATCTCTTTAAATCATATTCAAACTCTTAATAGTAATAATGTTCGACATAGAAAGTTTCTTATCATTTTTTTCTTTTTCCTTCTCTACTGAGTCATACAACACATTCTACACAATTATCTCTTTAAATCATATTCAAACTCTTAATAGTAATAATGTTCTACATAGAAAGTCTCTTATCATTTTTTTTCTTCTTCACTCTCTACTAAGTAATATAACAATCTACGAAATGATCTGATTTAGACATATTCCAACTTCTTTTGTTATTATCTTCTACATAGAAAGCTACTTATAATTATTTATTCACTCTCTACTAATTCATGTAACAATCTACGATAGGGTCTGTTTCAGACACTTTCTAATTCCATTTGTTATTTTGTCCTGTATCCTACAATTTTTTCTTCTTCACTTTTTTTCCTACCTAATCGCGTAACAATATAAAAAAGGATTTCTTTTTGTCATATTTGATTTCCATTGTTTAGTATATTCCCAATGAAAAATGTTTTCGATAGTTGTTAATTCACTTTGTGTTTAGCCCATCAAAAATCTTCGAAATTATCCGTTTCAGCAACATTCGAAATGAATCTGTTATTATGTTGAGAATAAAACAGTTTCTTCTTGTATTTTTTACATCACTAGGATTTTTGTTACGCAATTTAAAAATATGAGAATTTTAATAATTTGTTTAAATTATATGAAATAAAACAAATGCTTAAAATATATTTTTTTCCAAAAATTAGTTATTTCAGGTAATATATTTTAAAAAAGTATCTGAACATTACATCCATGATAAATATCAGAAAAAAGCTGATGTTTTACAAATGTGTTATTGATATATTAAGAATATTTAATAGATATATTATTGATAATAAGCAGTTCTCTTTATAAATACAATTTATTTTCATAAGTTTTCATTCTTTTGATGGCAATTCATAAAAATATTTATTTGCCAAACTATTTATACTAAAATCATTAATTGTAATCGGATTATCAGAAATTTTATTAAAACACAATTACTATAATTAGATGCTTTGTATCACAATAGACATCATAGTATAACAATTATGACGTAAGTGACCTATGAAATATATTTCTGCACAACTTACGTATGGCGTTAGTTGTACAAAAATATAGTTGATCGATATGCAATGAATTTTAATTTAAATAACAGAATTAAAAATGTTTAATTACTTTTACTTTTATGAAAATTTTAATGATGCACACGTCACGATTCTTCTGTAACATTATTTGCAGAATCATGAATGTTAGTTCCTTAATGAAAATCTTGAGAATTATTGTCATTATTTTTTGCACATATTCATTTGCTTCACATTTTTTATGAGGCGCGCTTCACGAATTTTCTTTAACATTACTCTTAAAGGAATAAAGAACATTATTTCCTAAATCAAAATCTTGAGAATTCTTTACGTTATCTTTTAGCTTCCTAATTACCAAACGGGAGAAAAAGTCACGATATCATCCTTTCTTTCCTCAAGAATGAAGAAAATTTATCTCTTATACTGTAATAACCCTAACAAGAATTAAAACATATAATACCTTTATCCCGTATGGTTATTTCCATTCCTACCCACAGAATATATCTGTTTTCAATAAAGCCGAACACTTTCTACTTTACCACTTCCGTGGTGAACACACTTGATCCAGAACAAGCCTTTTTCAATTTTAAATCTAGAGTTTTCTGAAAATCTAATCATAGAATCCTCACAAGGAAGCAATTTGTGATGTAAAAGAATGGAAAACCATATCACATTCTTGAGTTTTGAGTAAAAATGTCTGTCTTTTTGATGGTCATACTTCCCCATTAAAACCCAACGTAACCTTAAAAATTTCTTTAGTCCAGGATGAAGTGCTAACCTGAAAATATATCTTGATTTATTTGGATTGCAATCTGACTTAGAAATTTTTATTAATAATGAGAGGTTTGACAATTCAAAAAATAATATCAAACATGGAGTAACAACGATACAATTTTGTGCATTAAAATGATTCAATACATATTTTCCTCACGCCCATTTAACCCGTTTCTACTCAGAAATAAATTGGGACCTCAATGAATGCTGTTTGCTACCATCTAATGAAAGTGAAACATCATTTGCCACAGGCTGTGATTGGGAGGGTGTGACAGAAATATCTTCACAGAATTACTTGAAATCCTGCCACACAGAATTACTTGAGCCTCGTAATTTGGGTACGTGTCCACGTTAATCTGTGAAGTCCAAAGTTCCTTCACTGTCCAAAGTAGATGGGGATGGGAATGGGTAGAGGAAAGTACCACCTTTGTGGCAACTCAGCCACAGTAAATCCCTAAAGGGGAATGAGAAGCGCATCTTCCCCATCGGATGGGGAATCTAGCCCAGTTGCTATTTGGATGCGGTCGAATGAAGACCGTATTGGCACCAGTGTTTTATGGTGTGAAACTTATCTTTATGGAATAATTATGAAAATTGTTATTGTTAAAATAAAATATTAAAGGCAATAGGACTTATTAATGAAAGGAAACACAAACGCAACAACCTTAAGTGTGATCTTGTCAACTGAATAAAGTTATTAAAAATAATTTTTCAGTTAAATACATATCACATTTTATTTATATTTCAAAATAATTACAAAATAAAATTTTTGTTGACAAATGAATTTAATTATAAATAAGAAGTTTATTTACAAAACGAAAATTAAATTTCACTTTTAGTTTTGTCCATTATGGACTAACAGATGAATGGATGGATGATGATAAATAGTGAAATAAGAGTTTTTAAAGTCAAGAATTTTCGGTAACTATGATATTTCATTAAAAATAGAGATAGTTCATAATTATAAGGCCCTTGATGATGGGGGAGTATTCCAATCCCATTAAACACAAGGCATAGTTTGGAACTCGCTAGCACCGCTATGTATTTAAGTTTACTTCCATCAAAGCAGGTACTGCCTTTTACATCTTTAAATATTTTAGAAATCTTTACGATTCAGTTTAGTTTTTAAATAGGTTAAATTCAAATACAGTACAAGCTTCAGATATTTCAGTAATAATTTAGCAATGTCTGTCGCAAAAATTTAGAAATCAGAATGCATAATTGATGAGATTACAGATGAAATTTCATAATACCTATAATAATCAAGTAATATTCTTAAACCAATCTCATCATTACGAAAATGTGATATAATTCCTCATAAAATCAAAGTTTCTCTTGTAGATTTTACGGGAATAAATTATTCCTTTTTAATGCAGAATTTTGAATACTTGTTTATATAAATGATTTCAAAGTACAAAAAATTCCGTTTATTCTTACATTCCTTTCTTCAAGCTGCTCTGTCAAATAGAAAATATACAAAAATAGGATCACTAAAAAATTTCAATTTTAAGAATATTTTTAAAATTTTCCTTTCAATTCTTAGAATTTTAGAAGAAAAATATTAATTATGAGGAAAAAGTATTAATTCAGGAATTTGGAATAAAAGAATTCAATATTTGATTTATTTAGTAATATATTTTCGATTCATTTTATTCAAATACGAATCATCATTTCTCTTTGTTAATGTATAGGTCTTGCATTTTTGTGTTCATAAGTTTTTCTCTTTGATAGGCTATGAAAGTCCATGATTAACAGTTCCTTGGTCAACAACTTATTTGAATCACATTTTAAACTGATAAGATTTGCTGAGTTTTCCTATTTTTAGTCGCATAGAGTGCCAGAGGCTTGATAGCTTCACGTTTTTCCTCATTAAGATCCGCAGAGTGAAGCATCATTTCGCGCGAGGAAAGTAATTGGGTAGGTGATCACATTCTCCCTTACTGGGTTGCTGGAGCTTTGTGGGTTGTGGACGTGTCCATATTAATCTGTGACGTCCAAAGTTCTTCAACTGGTGTGGCGTCGATGTGATGATGAGGGTACCAGCTCAGTTATGACCTCGTCATCTGATCGTGGTTTAAAATTACGAGGCATTTGGTAAACTCATGTTACAGTCCGAGGGCTGCTTGCACCATGTATGTGCTTTGATCGGGAAGAAAAAATCGATAGAAGTAAGTGCAATAAGACAAATACACATTAGTTATAATAAACTGAATAAATAAATATAATCAATTGAAGTGCAATAGTTTGATTAATACACTTAAAATTTCATAAAATAATTTGGCAATATAATTCATTAAAAGTAAAAGATGTTTTCTATAAATAGTTCTGAGAAAATTTAAAAATCAGCACTTAATTCCAAATTTCGTCCTTGCAATAATACTTACATGATTGTCAACAAAGAAGTTCATTAAGATTCATGAGCACATACATTCAGTTTACTCTTGGCACCATGAATAACATTGATTTGTGGTAAAAACGGATTGATGAATGAAGTGCTTAGGGTATTGTACTTCTTTCACTTTTACGATACTTTTTACTAGCCATTAAATGCTGAAAACGAGAGAAATTAATACATAAAAATCTTAACGATACCAGAAATCTATTTTGGAAAATAGACACAGGGTTTCTAAAAATTATCCCCTTAACGATTAAGTGCTAGAACACAAAGTATAAACCAGCCAGATTCAAAAGACTGCTAAAGGTCATTATAAACTTTTATTCCTAAAACTCGCACTAAAAGGAGCGTCATTAACAGAGCTAGTTAGGTAAGTAATTATCTTAAAAATTAGGTTTGCTGTTACTATACTCAATATATACTCTTTAATATACCAATTCTCGAAATTTATTTAGATTTTATTACTATTCACTTAATTTAAGAAGAAATAACATATTGTTCATTCTTTATAAAGATACTTTACTTTGATAAGCAGCAGATACAATTTACGAGTGCATAACTATCATGCATAATCAAACAAAAATATAGAAAAAACAAATATTTGTATTTTATAGTTTCCTTATGCATATTTCGGCTTGATTGTGAGGATTTCCCTGATAAATTGAATCTAGTGGTTAAAAGGGCTTAAAAAATGTATGTCGAATTTATATATGAATTATTCGTGATGAAAAACTCAAGAAATTATAAATGAATTAAGCTAGAAAATATCTATTAGTGATTTGGAGAGAAATGGATAAATTTAAATGAGGGAATAATCAGCGTAAAATGTTTATGCTGGTTGAACAATTCAGAACGAATAGAGCAATTTAAAGGAAAAATAAGAATATTACTCATTTTAATATAATATATCTGAATTCGGATATATGTAAAGAAGAAAAAATGTTATGCAATAAATGTGTGGACATAAAACATTTACTGATGTGTTTATTCTCCATCCCGCCATGTCTTATTGGAGGAAAACTATTCTTATGGTTAAATTAAGTATCCATAGTTCATTCCGTCATTTTTTGTTATAAAGATGACAGTTGTGATAAAATGTTTGCAGAAGTATTCCTATTTCATACCATCATATGCTCTGTAGATACGGTGGTACCATAGAAGTTTCGCGGATATGTTCCATTTCATTACATATTGCTATTGCTGTGACAGTTGACACTGCATGACGTGTTTGCTGAAATGTTCATATTTTGTTCCTTCATGTGTTGCTGGCATGATAACTGCTGACATGAGACTTAAAATGAAGTATTCATGATTATATTCATGATATTGATGGTTATCATAAAATTTTTGAAATGCTTCTGCTTTCTTCCTTTATGTTTTGCTGTCGGAATGACAGTTGCCATGAAATGTTTGCTGATACGTTCATGTTTCAAATCGTAACGACTTTCTGTCGCAATAGTGATTGCAATGAAACATTTGCTCCAGTGTTCATGATTCATTTCATCAGAGCTTACTGTCACAATGACCCACCGCATACCTTCGGGTGGGACGGTGTTCCTTTAATATTACTGTCACAATGATAGGTGTGATGAGTTTTGTTCCTTCATATCTTGCTGTGATGGTCGTCACAAAAATATTTTTAATTGTTCATATTTTATTTCGATATTTCTTATTGTCCTAATGAAAATTTTTATGAAACGCTTGCTGAAGTATTCATTTTTCGTTCCTTCAAGTCTTACTGTCATGATAACAATATCAATAATTGAAAACTTGTTAACCATGAAGTTGTTTGAATATAAGAGGAAACTTTTTGCTACAATTAGTGACTTTCTTCTTTCTAAGCAATGGTCTTCCGCAGCCACATTCTCCAAATCAACAAAGTGTGCTCAAAAAAATTCCATTAAAACTTAGGAAATATTAATCAATATGAATATAGTAAAGACAAAGCATATTCTGAATCTCTGAACGTTTTAAACTTTTGTCAAAGGAATCAACTTCCATAAATTGTTCAATACTTCGTTCAATGTGTGTCCAACTGTAACCGTCACCCTTCTAGGAAATGATAAAATTATATAATTTTTAAGTGCTTACGACCAAATTTACTTTTTGAAGTAAATAGAAGACTTCTGCAAACATGTTTTTCAACAGAATATTCATTTCAATTAGTTGAAGCATTCTTATATAGTATGGTGATCGAAAATATTTATTGAAACTAAATTTTCATTAAAACAAACGTGGAATATTTAAAACAAAGATATTTGTTACATTTCCAAACGTGCGTACTTTACCCTTTAGCATATTCAACATCGTTTTACACAATGAAATTGGTATGGAATAATATCTATTTGGAATTATAATTTCTTGTTAATGAAAGGCCGCAACCACAGTCGTTGTAAACTCAATACGACATAAATAAATTATTTTCATTATTGTAACGTAATAATTTCGAGAAACATATTTAAGTTTTATAAAAAATACAGACTCAGATTTTAAAATAAAATATTTCATAAAAATCATTTCGATTTATTAACTTTTCTCTTTAAAAATTTCAGAATGGCATTGATTATGAGACATCATTCATTTATATAATCACCATAGAACAATTTTCATAACATATTTTAATCATGTGATACATTTTATCCAATCCGAACGTCAGAAAGGAAAATATCAGTTCATCTTGAGACCAATAATACCTTTGATAAGTTTTCATTGCTTATTTTAATATGAAATTTTAACGCTTTCTACATTGTTTTAAGATGCAAGAATATTTTCATTCCTTTTATATAATTCTTTCTTCATACAAAACAAATAAGAGCTAGCAGTATAATGTTCAGTAAATATAATTATGGGATAAGTTTCCAAATTTTAATTTAGAATTTCTAAAAATGTTTGGCTGAAAAATCATTCCAACTTAGTAAGTCTCTATAAGAACTCGCTATCAGATTGAATACGAAATATTTTTATTTTACTTAAGAAATAACGATTTTCATAGCATATTTCTCGTAATATATTTACCCAATCTCATAATTTTGAGAAGATTCAATCCACAGATTTTGAAATCAACATTATATTTATAAAGTTTTCAAGGAGAAAATCACTTTTTTTAATATGAAATTATAACGCTTTTTATATCAACTTTCTAAAATGAAACAATTTTGATTAGAATTCAGAAATATTTTCAGGAATTTTTATGATTAATGTGATTGCACTGATTTTAAGAACAATTTTCATGTCTATTTAAGAATTTCTTTAAATATGTATAAATATATATATATATATATATATATATATATATATATATATATATATATATATATATATATATATATATATATATATATATATATATATATATATATATATATATATATATATTTGACATTTTAAAATAAATTATCCCTATAACACTATATAAGTATTTACAATCTAAGCATGAATTCTCGGAAACTTACAACATGAAGCTTATTGCATTTGGGATGTACCTTTATCAATTAATGAAACGAGAGAAATTCAGTTTCTCTGCCCGTATTAAACCAAACATTTTAAATTACATTTCGTTAAAGTTTACCTCTTTCAGTTCGAATTTCTCCAATCATTTAGATGAGAGGCCGTATTATTCTTGTGCGATGAAGCAAGTTGAGTTTGAATTCTAATCCAAAATCATGATTGGACCAGCGGGTTGTATATTTTCGCATCTCTTTCTGTGGGAAAATATTCTCTCTGTACCTAAGTTTTCTCTCTCTCTCTCTCGATAATCAATCTTATATATATAATCTCCATTAAAGTTAAATATTTATCTAAGTAAATGAGTGTCTCTAAACGCTTCAACTAGATGTATTATGTTTCGAAAGGATTGTTAGCATCTTTTGTGGTTCACTCATACGTGACATTTGGTAGAAGATAAATATATATACGAGCGATTCGATACTAAAAATTAATAAATTTTCTACTAAAAGTTTTTTGTGTTAATTTACAAAATATTACATCGTGGGGAAATTTTTTTATAAATTATTGCAATTTATTTGACGTATATTTAAAATGTATTTTAAAAATCAAGTTTTTAAAATAAAGTTATATGCAGATAGGAAATGCTTTGATAGTACATCAGATTGCAAAATATCTGGACTCATTCAAAAGAGCTTTTAATTTCACTAGTCCATTTTGTTTTGTTATTTAAAGAACACTGATTTACTGTAGGACACAAAATAAATATTCTGATACTACTGGTCTGGTTGGGAAAGGTATAGAACCCCTATGGTAATGGGTTCTATATCTGACCCTGCTGAAGAACCATTGTACACGCTAATAATGACTAGAATGAGTAAAATAAAATTGCTGGAGAATCATTCTCTATAATTATTAGAGGGCCGTGGTAGCCTAGTGGTTAGGGCATCAGCCTTCCATCCGGAAGGGCGGAGTTCGATTCCCAATACCGCCAAAGACCCACCGAGTACATGCAATATACGTGTTCGTTAAATCTGTGGAATTGAAAGTCCTGTGGTTGGTCATTGAGCAGTTACCATGGGTTCAATGATCTGATGAAAATTTCGTCCTCCTTTAGATCAATGTCACAATTGAGCGAAGTGTATCCTTTGGTGGTGCCATCTATCGGAAGATTTGAAGAGCAAAGACGTACTTTCACCTTTGTAGTGCTTTGATTAAACGAAAGACGCACCCTATTGACTTAAATTCGCATTAGCCAAGGCATAGGGCGCTTGGCTTGTCCAAGTGTCATAAGTAACAACAACATAATGACTAGAATGCGTAAAATAGGATGTGTCTGCTATGTCTGTTCACTGATGTTGAGAAGAATCTCATATGTTGAACTTCTTTCTTGACTATGCTTAAAATTCGAAACAATTGGCAGTTTTTTATGCTTTTCAGTAAGCAGAAATACAGAGCCACAAACATATATTAACAGGCAAATAGTACTAAGATTGCATGGATTTAAGAAAGTATCAAATATTTAGATATTCTAAGTATCCGTATACTTTTGAGGAAAAAACGCTATAATGGAATGAAGAGAACTTTCGTTTAAAATACAATATTGAAATCCATAGAACTTCATTATAAAAAATCAGAAAGAAATATAAAATATGTAATGAAAGTGTTAATGTTTAAAACTTATGCTTTCAAATACTTTTGTAAACCTACTTATAGCGTTATTAATAAAAGTTTAGCTTATTTATTATATGGATCTGAAATCAGTACAATGTATTACATTTTTTTAATCGAAAATATATTCATCCGTAATTTCTTGCCAAAGATTTCTACCTAGTTCGGTTATTTGTGAAATAACATACAACATGTTTCGGATAATCAAATATAAAAGATTACAAAAAGTTAAATTAAATTTGACAGTGATTTTATTGAATATATATCAAAAAATTGTTTTCATTGTCAAGTAAAATATTCTTTAGTAATGTAATTCATTTCTATCGTTAAAAATAACCATGACTGCATTTATTATTACATCGATTTTCAGAGAACAGAGATTATTTTAATTATTTTTATTGGTAATGTAATTCATTTTTAGGTTCAGAAACTTCCATAGCTACAATTGTTAATAATCGAATTCATGTCCATGTTGTGCTAAAAATTACCATAACAAAATTTATCAATAATGTAAATATAAATGGCCGTAACTACCTTTATTAATAATGTGTCTCATTTTTAAGATTAAAAATTGCTTTGGCAAACTTTATTATAGCAATACATTTTTTATTAGACCTTTTTATATCACCTTAAACTACCATTATTGGTAATTTATCTCATTTTTATGATTATAAATGGTCATAACTACTGTTATTAGATATGTGCCTCATTTTTGTGAATAGAAATGAATAAGTACTTTTATTAATAATATATTTCCTTTTGACTAAATATTTCTTAAAATTTCTTGAATAATTCTATTTAAAACAAAATACACCTGAATGATTTTTTATGGTTTTGCTGTAAATTTATATTTAAACATGTATCCCTCCAATTGTCTTGTCTATAACGTGCATTGGAATTAAAATTAGATTGAGTTGAAGAAGCTCAAAACTTCTTGGCAAACTTAAATTATTACTTTAATAAAGTAATTCCTATTACTTAAAAATTTAAAAAAATCAAGCTATTTTTATATTATTCAACCTGCACATATTTTTTAGAAAAAAATGTGTGCAGATTAAGGAATATATAAAAAGCATGTATTGAGAATTGTTGAGTAATTTTCCTACCAAATAATTTATAAAAACTAGTGAAAAAATGTATCGAGGTATACAAAGAATTATATACGAAACTCGTAAAAAAATAATAGTATTTGCAATGCGTGTTTCAAACATTTCCTGGTTTTTAGAAAGAAAACGTAGTAATCCATAAAAAAAGGTCATTAAAGATAGTACCTAATGCTAACATGCATTTTTTGATGTAAATAATGTATGTGAATATATATATATATATATATATATATATATATATATATATATATATATATATATATATATATATATATATATATATATATATATATATATATATATATATATATATATATATATATATATATATATATATATATATATATATATATATATATATATATATATATATATATATATATATATATATATATATATATATATATATATACATATATATATATATATATATATATATATATATATATATATATATATATATATATATATATATATATATATATATATATATATATATATATATATATATATATATATATATATATATATATATATATATATATATATATATATATATATATATATATATATTATATATATATATATATATATATATATATATATATATATATATATATATATATATATATATATATATATATATATATATATATATACATACATATATATATATATATATATATATATATATATATATATATATATATATATATATATATATATATATATATATATATATATATATATATATATATATATATATATATATATATATATATATATATTAGGTTGGGGAATAAGTTCGCGTAGCGTTTTTTCTAAAGACTTTTATTTAAAACAAACAATAATTATATCAATAAGTTAATCAATTATATATTAGGCGTTGCTGTTTACAACCTCTTCCCACCCCTCGACCAATTTTTTGTGTCGTTTCGCCAAAAAACGCTTGATCTGGTGTCAAAGAAGTTGTTGGGCCAGTTTTTAAGAACCTCTTGATGCACTGGGAAATGCTCGAAAAGAATGCCACAATCAACAAGGAGGTCTACATTGATCACCTACACCACGTGAATGAGGCTATTCGACTGAAAAGACCTAATCGACCTGGTCTAACCATATTCCTTCACGACAACGTCAGTCTCCATGTTGCACAAGTCGTCAAAGTCGCACTCCAAGAGCTCGAATGGGCGGTCCTTCAGCATCCGCTGTATTCTCCGGACCTTGCATCGACCGATTACCATCTTTTCAGCTTCTTGACAAACTATATGAAAGGCGTTATCTTCGTTAACAAAGAGGTCCTTAAAAACTGGCTCAACAACTTCCTTGACACTAGACCAAGCGATTTTGGGCGGAACGCCATCAACAAATTGGTCGAGAGGTGGGAAGAGGTTGTAAACTGCAACGCGGTGAATATATAATTGATAAACTTATTGCTATAAAACTTTTTTGCTTAAATAAAAGTCTTTGGTAAAAATGCTACGAACTTATTCCCCAACCTTATGTATACATAAACATATATATATATATATATATATATATATATATATATATATATATATATATATATATATATATATATATATATATTTTTGTCATATATATATATATATATATATATATATATATATATATATGACAAAAATTTAAGAAAATATTCTTTTTTTATCACCTTAAGCAACTTTTCACACTTATTTGAATGCTCGTAAAGTGCACCATGTCACACCTCATTTGAAAGAGGAATAAAAACACAGTCCATAACTAGTGATTATAAATACTTGCCGATTAAAACATTTCATTTAAGTGATTAATTTATTTTTAAGAAAATTTAGGAAAATCTGCTTAAGCAAAATCCCTCCATTCAGAATTTTAAAACGAACATTTGTCTGTAGTTGAATTGAGAGTGGCTCTAAAGAATGCAATGAAACCTATATCAAATTTGTTTACTAGACTATGTTAACTTAAATTTATCATTTAGCTAACTGAATTCCCTATAACGTACTTATGCCACAATGCCTACCTTTGCGAAACTCTACTCACTCTATGAACTGAAAAATGTGTGTGTGTTTCTCTTTTTTCTATTAGAATTGTAATCGATATCAAACCGCTAGGGATAGAGTAAAGTTAAGTATGTCTCTGAATCTCTCTTCTCTTCTTTCTATACTCTAACAGTATAATTTTTAAAAAATATTATTATCTACTGTCATAAAAAATACTTTATAACTAAAAGGAAATTTTAACCGTTCCACATTTTATTCGATTCCTTTATACTTGGTCTTTACATCAGATCTCATCATCGTGGTGCAAAAAATGTTAAAAAACTAAGCAAAGTAGCAGTAAGTATCTTTAGAAAATAACAATAATTTTTTGGAATTACACTTTTCCAATTTGGAAAAAGCAGGGCGTCTTAGTTTTAAGTTATTTTTTATTCACTGGCACAAAATTTAAAACAATTAATTTTAAAATATTTTATGCAATCAAAACGCATAAAACAAAAATAATTAAAAAATATTTTTTTAATATGTTATTTTTAAAAAATATTTTTTTTAATTTGTTATTTTTAAAAAACATTAAACACTATTCATTCTATTAAAGACTTTTCACATTAAAAAAAATTCAGTTTACTTTCTCATATTCATAAAAGTTTTTGCATTTCAACATTATATACACTTGTACACTTGCCAGAAAAAGCCTGCGTACAAACGTACAATAAGCATCTACAGAGAGTAAATGTACATAATAGTCTCTATATTAATTCTAATTTTATATAAGGCTTTTCTTTAAAGATTCTTTAAATATCAGTATAATTTCAGAAGGATAACACTCATTGCTTAAAAGTTATAATAATAATTAAAAATTACCCAAAAAATATCAAAAATATCGCACAGGTACAAATTACAAAGTTATTTTCAAATTAATCTTCATTTTTTAGCCTCCGTGAGTTTCCATGAAATGAAATATTATCTGCATTTGTTTTTAACAACTTATTCATTTTAACTCTGGTGGCAATACAACCAACAGAATAAAAAACATTGTTTTGTTAATGTGATACATTAGTACTTGCAGACAAGTAAACTTAAAATGGATTCTTGGTAAAAGAGATTACACCGGATGAAAAGAAAATCATCTAAAGACAAAGGAATGAAGGTAAAACTATTCGAGAAATTGTATAGATAGTTGGAAGAACTATATATATATACATATATATATGTACGTATATATATGTATATTTATATATGTATATATATATATATATATATATATATATATATATATATATATATATATATATATATATATATATATATATATATATATATATATATATAAATATATATATATAAATATATATATATATATATATATATATATATATATATATATATATATATATATATATATATATATATATATATATATATATATATATATATATATATATATATATATATATATATATATATATATATAATAACCCGCACACGTGTTATTCCATACAATCAAAAATCATGTATCTTTTTAATTTACGAAATAATGACTAGAAAAGGTGCATTTTTACTAAAAATTTATTGAATTATGCATCACTTACTGCTTAAATGTGAAATGTACTCTTTTTTCAATTTATTTACCACATCATCTAACAGCCTCATAAAAATGGAATGCATTCTATATAAACTCCTTCACGACAAAATGCATAACTATTGAATAAACAATTTAGTTTTCATAAGAAAAAATTTTATTACCTGTAAAACTCAAATAATTCATTTTTGAAGTTAAATATTTATATGTGTCAATTCACAAACATTATTTCTAAATAACATAAACTGTGAATAATCAAACATTTAAAATCTGTGTGTGAGTCACGTATTATAGTAATAAAAGATATATATATATATATATATATATATAAAGATATATATATATATATATATATATATATATATATATATATATATATATATATATATATATATATATATATATATATATATATATATATATATATATATATATATATATATATATGTGAGAGTTTAAATTCACATATGCAAATAATGGATTTCTGAAATCAACCGACGTAGCGATGTTGTAGGTAGCACCTATATGATATCAACAGGTGCCAGTTTTAGATGGGTTATCAAGATTTAAGTGACATCAAAAATATCGTTACAGTAGGAACACGAGAGATGGTCATAGAATTTTCTAAGGCAAAAATGAGATTTTAATTTCGTATCAGAATGTACCGTAAATATCGACTGTCCCGTAAAACTTGAAATCTCAGACAGCAATGCAGAAAGAATGAATCTTTAAAGGAATGGAACCATCGTCGACTCATTAGATTTCTTGAATGGGATTGGCGCGAAATATTTTTCTCAAATTGCTGCAGATTTCAATTCTGCGTCATCAATAAATGTTTCTGCGCGAATTGCTGACTTCACTATCTTTGACACAGGGCGTAACTTCAAACGTGTATCACTGTTGACAACACAGCATAATCTTTACAACTTGTGTAGCCTCTAATTATTCATTGCGCTGTTAATAATTAGAATTAGAATTGACTCGCTGCCTGGTGCGACGATTCTCATTTTAAATTGTACCAGCTGGATGTACTTGTGAGGAGAGCATAAACCTACATGTTTTTGTCTATATTGTGGAACTTGTTTTTATGATATAAGGTGCGTGCATCAGACTTAATTTCAGACCCTTTTTATGTATATCATTAATCTGACAGGCGACAGGTATGTAAAGCATCTAGTGTGATCACCTATACTCTGTCATGTTGTTGTTGTTACTTATGAAACTTGGACAAGCCAAGCTCGCTATGCCTTGACTATGCGAATTTAGGTCAATTGGGAATTTCTTTCGTTTTAATCAGAGCACCATGAAGGTGAAAGTACGAATTTGCTCTACACACATGCCATAGGCAGCAATTCACACCTCATTCATGCAATGAAAGGACAAAGACAGGATAGATAGAGAGAGAAAGTACATCCATGCCCGAATCGGGATTCGAACCCAGGACCTCCTTATCCGCAGTCAGGCCCGCTGACCACTAGACAAGTTGGGCGGCACTCTGTCCTGTTTATTATCCTTATCAACAGAGTTGAATAATTTCAACAGGGTGATAGAATTCTCCACACGTGTGGATAAATGCTCCCGAGTAGTTCCAGAACAACTTTTTTGATATTAGATAATTCTATAAGGAACTGTTTTTTTTTTTTTTTGCAGAATCTCATTTGCATTTTTGTGGAATCATCATCATTTCTACAATGGTATCTTATTGCTTCGAAATACATATAACAACATATATAATAGAAAATTTCATTTCATTCAACTGAAACGTTAGTAAGAAGAATATATTTTTCCTTTATACGAAAACTATAGGATTTAAATGTTGTTAGAAATAATATTTTCCCTTTGTTGTAAAATTTATTTATACGGGTAAAAATGATAAACGTATAATTTATAAAAAATATATTTAAAATAGAAAATTTGAATGAAATTACAAGCAATGATGTGAGAGAAATATTTCTCATGCTTATTAGTTTCGCTTTTAAATTAACTCTTAAGTTTGTTTTCAAGATAAGAAAAAAACGTAAAAACATTTCGTAAAATAAGTTTCTCAGAGAAAAAAAGTTTGCTTTTTTTCAACTAATATCGAAAATTTAAAATTATTCAAATTGTTTATAGTAAAAATTTTCTTTATTTGTCAATTTCATTTCAAAAGAACAGTAAAATGTAATTTTTAATAAGCTTATATAAAATGGTGAAAAGTTTAATAAAAGTAATGTATTTTTTATCTTTCATCCATTAAATATAAACTCATTAAGTTTAACGTTTGCAGTTTTTCAACTAAATGGTTTTTTGACCAAAATAATGTTTTATTTTCTTAACTTTTGTTAGCAATATAGAATATGAAATATTCTCCGGATATTTTCCTTGCTTAAAGGATTAGTTTTTATGTAATGAAGTATTTAAGTTTTAAAAAGCATTTGTTTAAAATAGAAAATTTAAATAAATACTTAAAAAGGATATTTTTTAAACAGAAGTTGGTAAATATTTTTGTTCAATTTCACTTAAAATATTTAGTATTGTTTTTCACATTTGTCAGATTATCCCTTTTAAATTGAAAATTTGTAAGCATATATACTTTTACTTAAAAGCATATTTAAAATAATGCACGATTTTGCATTAGGAAATATGTGAGGAAGGGAAATAAAATAATAATATTAAAATTGGAAAATAAATGCATATGCTTTTTCACTTTCACTAAAAGTATGTCTAAATGAAAAAAACTATTTGATCATTTAATCAAATATAAAATTTTAAAATGAATTAAGTATTTATATCTAATTGAAAATGTCCGTTTAAGTAATTGTTTTCTAAATTAATACAAATGCTAAAAGTGATGTAATTTTATTTATTTAAATTAACTATATGAAAATAATAATTAAATATTCAAGCAAATGAAGTATAATATTTTTTTGGATAATTTTATAGCGAAAAAGCTATATAATAAGCATAATAGTGTTATTTATTCAAAATAAAGATAAATTTCCTAATAATGACATAAAATTAAATAAAATAAGAAAAACAATTCAAAATTGGTTGAAAGAGTTCATAAAGGAGAATCTCATTATTACAACTGAAATATCTAACAGTAAAAAGGATTATTCAAAGATGACATTTAGGAATCAAAAGCGAACTATTTCATGTTAAATGGATAGCCAAATTTAATCTTTGGAACAAAGTTAAGATATGTTATTGAAAAAAGAATTATTCGAACATAATATTTATCTCTAAAATGAAATATTTCATAATCGAAGATTATTATCATGTATAAAATTAAAGGACTTCATTGTACACTGGTGTAAGAAATTAAGAGAATTTTCATATTTTTGATCTATGATCTCCAGAATTACTGGACAAATTTTAATAAAATTTGGTGTGAACATAGGTAGATATAATGTAAACAAAATAAACATGCCACAGGTACAATACACAGACATGATCGTGCGTAACACTCATGGGAGTGTGAAAGTCCGAAACAATGGTTGCAGAAAACATAAAAGAAATGGGTTAATAGGGGTGTGGACCCCTCTTACAGCTATATAGGCCTCGCAGCTGGATGTCACACTGAAAATAGGGCTGTTCATCAGTGCCTGTGGCAATTTGTCCCACTCGTTCAGCAGCTCTGTTTTCAGTATATGGCTGGTTCTAGAAGGGGTTGTAACTTGCCTCCCCAGAGTATCCCAGACATCCTCTATAAGGTTAAGGTCTGGAGATTTGCTTGACCAATCCATACGCCGAATATCTTCATTTTCGAGAACTTCGTCTAAGAGAAAAGTTCTATGTGGCCTCCTGTTATCGTCCATTAAGATGAATTCGGGGCCAACTGCACCCCGGAAAAGGCGATAATAGGGCTCCACCCCTATACCTCACATCCATCACAGAGCCTCAGTCAAAGACATGTGCGGTCATCTAAAGTGGTGCCTGCCCAAACCATGACACTCCACCACCATAACAGTAGGTTCAAGGACGTTGGATGGTATGTAGTGGGTCCCTTGCTCTCTCCAGATGAAAGCACAACGAGAATCGGTCTATAGGCTAAGACGAGACTCATCAGGAACAGAACAGTCGCCCATTGATTCATACTCCAATCGCGATGCTCCCTGCACCATCTAATCTTCTCTCCTGTTCGAAGACGTTAACGGGACCCAAACAGCCGGTTTTCTGGCAAACAACTCTATAGCATTCAGTCGTTTGGAAACAATCACCCTTGTTACACAGTTTCTTGTGGCTGCATACAAGTCCCGAGGGAGCTGAGAGGCTGTAGCTCCTCTGTTACGCCTCGCTGTAAGTGCCATTTTCTCTGGCGGTCGTAGCTCTTGGACGACCTTGTCCAGGCTTTTGCACGATATTTCCATTTTCCTGGAATTGTTTCCACAGGTTACAGAGGACACCTGGCGTTATATTAAATTCTCTGCATATCTGGACTTGCGATTGGCCTGCCTTTCTAACTTCCCCACAATTGGTTTCCTCATTCCATCTTCTAAAAGCTCGTAGTTATTCATTTTTACTGTTCCAATGCCAATTTAAACGATTGCTGCAAGATAAAACCAAGAAAATCTGGAGGTTTGCTACTGAACGAGATTCGTCTTCGACTGCACGATCTTTTAAAGCCTGTTTTTTTGCTGGTTCCGCCTACACATATGTGTACGCTTATACGTTTGCTGCACAGGATTTGCATTTTTATGTAAAAGCAGTGGTTTTGCCTTCAGTTCATTTCTTTTCATAGAAATCAATAAAATATTAAAACTCTCTTAATTTCTTACACCAGTGTAAAAAGTATATCAATATGATCTTTAGACCAAAAATCAAAAATTTCATAGTACAAAAGATTATCCGAATATCTTGATATAAAAATGCCGAACAACCTGACATACAATCTTGATTTAAAATTTGAAAGGTCTCCCTATAAAAGATAAACTGAGTTAAAATTAAATGTTAACTATAAAAGATTAGCTGAAGAAATTTTCGTATTATAATTGAAAACTTTATATGTTGTTGTTACTAATGACACTTGGACAAGCCAAGCTCGCTATGCCTTGGCTATGCGAATTTAAGTCAACTGGGAGCGTCTTTCGTTTTAATCAAAGCACCATGAAGGTGAAAGTATGACTTTTGCTCTTCAAATCCTCCGATAGATGGCAGCATCAGAGGATTTACTCCCTCAATTTTGGCATTGATCTGAAGGGGATTAAATTTCTCCAGACCATTGCACCCATGGTAACTGCTCAACGACCGACCACAGGACTTTCGATTTTACAGATTTAACGAGCACGTATAGAGGAGAATTACTTATTAAAAATAAATATTACACATTAAAAATGAATCTATAAAGCTATTTAGATAATGACTAAGGGATTCGATAGTAAAAATGTTATACTAAAGTAAATAAATTGCTACAAATTAGATTTGAATTTGTATAACATTAATTTAAGTGAGCTACAAGTGCATGAAGAAGTTTAATTGATTTACTCTGCTGTGGAGAAAATAATATATTTATCTTTTTTGTAATCATTGTCAGTGATCGTGATTCATAACTATAAGAATAGTTATTTTTTATAAGTAAATGATAATACAATGTTTAAATATTGTATTGAAATTCTTATCTAAGAAATCACTTGCTGCGACATGTTTAAAAACATTTATTACACCTCATAATTCTCATTAGTCAATTGTTTTTTAAAAGTTTAATATACGTTTAGGACCACAAATACAAGGGCAGTATTATTGTTTTTTTTAAACTACAAAAAAATTCTTTGTTTTCAGAAATTTTAATTTTTTTCTCTAAAAGTATCATTTTAATTAAAGACTTATTTGTATATTAGTTTTAAAATGCCATGTAGAACTGAATTAAATGAAATTGAAATCAGAAAAGTGTTGTATTTACATGTTTGAAGTTTGCCAATTTGAAATATACATGCAAAGGTAATGAAATCTAAAAGTTCTGTTGAAAAGGGTTTAAAAATAGTAAGTATGAATAAGGCATATGTAAAATAATCACGCTCCAAATCCAAGATAGTTAAAAAATATCAAAGATAAAATGTCTGTCTTTCATTTTGATGTTCATAAAAGTTTTCTACACTACTGCAAGTTTTTTTTATTTGCTTTATTTAAAGTAATTTTTTATTTACTTTATTTAAAGTGAAATCAACAGAAAATAATATTTAGTAAATGAACTTAATTTCTTATGCAATGAAATGACGAACTAACTCCCAACAGTACAGTGCGACGTTGGACCATGGCCTCCCTAACAATTCGATTCCAAAGCAATCCTCCTGTCTTTGCTAACCAATTTGTAATTTTCAAGTTCTTGAAATCTTTTAAAACTTATTCAAAACTTTTTTCCCTCGCTTTTTCTGATCTTGACCCTGATCCTTAAACATTTTATGCAAAGACATCTTCATTAAGTAAACGCAAAAGTACATAGGTCAAATTTTATATTTTCTGGTGAAAAGTACGTCAATTTAAACATTTTTAAGTACTACTGAGATGACTTAAGAAGATAAAAAAAATGTTAGAACCATTGTTTTAAAGAAGTTCTATGAAATTTTTGTTTTGGGATGGAGTTTCTGCCAATGTAAAAATTTATTTAGCACTCATAATAAGAAGAGAACTTGAAATATTTTAAATATTAGAGCAACAGCTGTTAGCATATAGTTATCCTTAAAGAATATTTTTCCAATAAAAAAAATTCAATGCGAATTTTAAGCCTATTTTTCCAAAAAAAAAGGCTACTAAGCATATTTTTCCAATGAGAAGATGCAACAGGTATCTTATTCTTGATCACTATTATTAGAAAAATATAATTAAAATAAATAAATGACTTGAACAGGTGACCGATCTCGCTTTCAAGGCACAAGTTCGATTCTCAGGCTGGGCAAAATTGACTCAGCCTTTCATCCATTCTGTAGAACGATAAAACTGAGTACCAAGCGTGTTTGGGAACTAAATACTGGGTGTTTCTCTTTAAGCTGACTTTCTAATTGGAACATATGCTTCATATCCAAGGGCTCTCAGTCATGAAACAGACAGCAAGCCTTGGAATTTATGGGCTGTCATGGGAACGAGAAAGATTTTTTTATATTTAAAATGCAGAAACCAAAAAAAATTATAAATTTAATTTTACTATTGCAGTTTTAAAAGTAACTTAAAAATTAAGATTTCTTTGAATTTTTATTGAAATATTTGAAGTTACTAGCTATTTTTATATAAATAAGAGCCACATGAATACATTACATATAAAAATATTCAATGCATATAAACTTAAAATGAAATTAATGTACCGCAGTAAGATTACACGTATACAAATTTATTTTTGTGTATATACAAATATCTTTCTGTATAGATAAATACAGGATCACATCATTAATATCAAATGAATATTATTACAAGTTTCTAGCAGTAAATACTGTACACATTACATTTTTGTGGTAACTAATATTAAAATTAGAATCCTGCAGAGATTATAAATATTAAATAATATTTATTTATGATATACTTTAATATTCCTCAAAAATTATTATTAATCTTTGACAAAAAAATAATAAAAATTCTAGTTTACATCATATAAGTGACAATTATCCTTCTCATTTATCATGTAGACAAAAAGATCCTTTTTCATATAATAAATTTTATAACTTTATAGGATACCACTGCATGCAAAGTCTTTTTAAATGAGAGATTTGGGAGTGAGGAAATTTAGATCTATGAAAATAATTTATAATTACTAATAAATTAAAACACTGAAATTTTTTATTGTTTTATGTCTCTTTATTCTCACTTTCAAGTACGCCCTCTAAAACTGATAGCATTGAAAATTTACGTCCCAGTAAAATTAATTAAGTAATTAATAGATATGAAAATTAGTTTTGTATCAACATAATATTCTTTGCTTGAAAAATGAAATACACTGATACAATTCCAGATATCTTTTAAAGCTCTAAGCTTTAATATATCTACCAATCATGAAAAATTAAGCCAAAAATGTATAGTTTTCATAAATTAAAATTATGTTTTTTCTTTAATCCAATCAGTTTAACTCCATTCTGCATTTTTACACAGTTGGATTTTCACATCTTTTTAATTATTTTCTGTTTGCACATATTTTTTGTAATTAACTTCTGATGTAACAATTTTATAAAGTAAAATAATGTTATGTTTATAGTTATAGTTTTTTTCCTGATGCTAATAAATTCCTATAATCTGCGATACCTCATACTTTTTAATACATCAATCCTCCCTCTCTCTCACACACACACATACAAACACATCTTCTAATGTATTGCAAAGGTAACACATAAATGGGACATGTTAAGGTAAAAGCTTTTTGCTCTAATAACACTTCATATTGTGTGCTTTTCTATACATGAAGTTGTATAGAATAAGTGTCGAAAAAAGAATTTAAAGTATCTGCTTACGCTTCAGGCAATTTTTTTAAAAGGTAATTTTCTTTTATCTTGTTTATAGGTAAAATATGATGCGAAGACACAAAATAAGCCAAAATTTTAATTACGTTTAGAATGCATTTTGTGAAATCAGTTATTTTTCGGGTAAATTTTTGTGAAATTTAACAAAACGGCTACTAGTTTGCATAAAATTGCAATGCATCAATCTTAAGTTAATTTGAACATAAGGTTTACGTGACAATGTTCTTTGAAATGAAGTAAATTCTAGGAAACGATAAGGAAAATATCATTAAAACTATACTACAATATGAATCTTTTTCGAAATTTTACTGAACATTCCCTTTTAAAATGTATGCAAATGAAAACATTTCATATAGATTTAGAATTTTGCTTCATTTAATAGATAACGACACTTAAACTTATATAATCCAAGTTTTGTACAAGTATCTTCATTATTATTTGAAATATCGATTAGCGGAAGGGTAGTTTAGAGATTTTGTGAAAAGTAAAATTTTGAGAAAATCGTCTTTAAAGTGATAGTCTCATTTGTTATAGACGATGTTGTCAATTCTTTTCGCGAATGTATACTCAATTAAAAAGTTCTCACTTAAGACTATTAATCAGGCACATTACAGAAAATCATATAAATTTTGAAAAAATAATAAAAAAATAAAATAGTACTACTTTTTTTACCACTTCTCCGGTTTGAAAATGCAATTTCGAGTTTCATTTTTTAAAAAGTGGCGTATGTTAAAATTTTTGTAACTTTATTTCCATTTAACATACAATAAAACCTAAATCTGTTTCAGAAATTGGAAAGTTCTGTTTACTAGATTTATAAATAGAAAAATTAGCACATGTATTCAAAAATCAATTTTTCAACGTAGGTAAATTGATATCTCAAGTTGAAAGCAATATTACTTTAATGAAGTCAACGGCACTTGCATCTGCGTACTTGAACTTTTGGGTTGTTCGGAAAGTAATTTCGTTTTTCCTACATGGATCTGCTTTTTGCTAGTAAAAACCAACCACTTTATGACTGTGGAATCGTGCTACTACCTAGAAAGAGGGTAAAAGACTAGAATGAACGATGTGCAATGCAATACAATATTTATTTGTTGCACGTTTTTCATTTTCATGAGAAACGAAATGACTTTCCGAACAATCCAATAATTTCGTTTTTCCTACACGGATCTGCTTTTTGCTAGTAAAAACCAATCACTTTATGACTGTGGAATCGTGCTACTACCAGAAAGATGGTAAAAGCTATTGGAGTAGAATAAACGATGTGCAATGCAATACAATATTTATTTGTTGCACGTTTTTCATTTTCATGAGAAACGAAATGACTTTCCAAACAATCCAATAATTTCGTTTTTCCTACATGGATCTGCTTTTTGCTAGTAAAAACCTACCACTTTATGACTATAGAACCATGCTACTACCAGAAAGATGATAAAAGCTCTTGGACTAGAATGAACAATGTGCAATGCAATACAATATTTATTTGTTGCACGTTTTTCATTTTCATGAGAAACGAAATGACTTTCCGAACAATCCAATAATTTCGATTTTCCTACATGGATCTTCTTTTTGCTACTAAAAACCAGCCACTTTATGACTGTGGAATCGTGCAACTACCAGAAAGATTATAAAAGCTATTGGACTAGAATAAACGATGTGCAATGCAATACAATATTTATTTGTTGTACGTTTTTCATTTCTTGAAAAACGAAATGACTTTCCGAACAACCCAACAGAACTCTAGGTTATCTGATTTATATATAAATCTCTATTAATGTCACAAACTACTTTAACTACACACAATTTTGATTTAAAAGCATTTCTACAGCTTTTATCACACAATATGATGTAAGTATTTTTATATAAAAAACGCGGATGCCAATTTAACTTTTAAATCCCTGAATAGAAAAGTAAACACACTGTTTACATGGTTATTTTATGTTATGTGTTAAAAATAAAATACTTAATTTTAATGATCAACTGGTCATAAATAAAATAACAGCATTCAAAAAACAGCATTATATTTTCGAATAATTACTCATCTATTTAAGAGTATATTGAACTTACTTCAATTATATATAATTTTTCGTAAGTGTTCGTGAAATAGGAAATCTAGTTTAACTATGCTAAACTTTTCGAGCATTTCAATAAGACTACATTAAAATACATGGGTAGTTAAAATTCATTTAAAATAAAAATTAAATTTTTCTCTATAATGAGGGGGTTTAGTTAAATCTGACAGTCATTATCAAAAAATATCTATTATCGTGAATATTTTCTGCTCGGTAATTTTAATAAAATACCATAGTTACTGTCGAAAACAAATTTTTGCGTTGTCAATTTCGTATTTACTTCATCCAAGAATCGAATTGCACGAAACTGAAAATTGTTCCATTAAACATGATTCGCAATTTTCCTGACCAATCACGCAAAGGTATTTGACTCAAAAAACATGAAGATTGCGCCAGATAATATTCTGATCGATATTTACTTTTTTTGTTATCTATTCAGATTGAAAGAACTGATATCTGATAATTTTAAATCTATTTTTAAATTTTTTGTTGCACATTATAACATTGGATTATTGGTCAAAAATCTGATTCAATTACTTACAGAGAATACATGTTTGGCCATTTTTATCACGAAATTGAGTAAGAGATTAAATTTTTATAAAATAACAGTTTATTTAGAATTAATTATTTATGTTACTGTGTGTTTGTTGAAGTTTATTTTCAAAAGCTGGTACCACAAGTTACGAATTGTTGTAAATGAAAAATCGATTAAATTATAAATGATATTAAAAATCAAGACAACGTAGGAAGATAGTTTTAAAATATTTTATTAACCCCATGTAGTGAATAGAGTTACATTTATTACTTATTCAATTTTCAAATGTA
The DNA here is from genome assembly GCA_037975125.1 of Latrodectus hesperus. Taxonomy (NCBI): domain Eukaryota; kingdom Metazoa; phylum Arthropoda; class Arachnida; order Araneae; family Theridiidae; genus Latrodectus; species Latrodectus hesperus. The sequence goes on from CM075851.1 coordinate 15,114,426, forward strand.
ACTGATATTTAATTTAGAACTAACATCTACGGTTAATTTAGTTTAACATAATTTGATTTATATATTGAGTATTGAATTGTAAATAAACCACGAGAATATCCATCCATATGAAATCAAAAAGGTATTTTACATATTTTCTTATAAAACAAAATTCTAATTAATTTTTGTAATATCAACAAATTATCTTTACAATTTTCTAAATTAGTAAATAAAAGATTAAAATGCTTGAGAGGGGAAAAGAGAGAATAATGATAATATATATATATATATATATATATATATATATATATATATATATATATATATATATATATATATATATATATATATACTGAGAGATTTTGACACTGAATAATATACAAAATAACAACTAGAAACTCTTGTTGGATTAGAATGTTACATATTCACCTTCATTTTCATAGGCAGTATGTTATACTCAAATGTCACAAGGCTGAAATTCAAAAACTATTAAAACTATTCAACTATAGAGGTAACGTTTAATTCGATTCCCCTGAATATAAACTTTACCAGTATAACAAGAATTGACTGACTCAAGAAATGAGGTTCCAGAAAATCACGAAATCTTTGTTTTTACTAGTTTGGGCAAAGCAGAATTTTAATACTTTAGATCTGTTAATAAATAGTAATTGTAAATAACTGTGTTTATGACATAAATTTCTGTATATAAAAATAAATAGCACATTTTTTATTAGATGTGTTGAATTTTTTTGATTTTAAATAGTACATATTTATTTTGAGTAGATAAGATTTGTTTTGATTAGGAATGTGATGGATAATATGTGATGAAAATGTTTTTCTAAACCTTCTTTTAAAATTTGTGATCAATATGCTCATAAATTCAATGATTGTAAAAAAAATACTTATTTTTTTAGTATGAAATTCAAATGATTTAAAAATCACTCATTTTCAATATTAAAAAGAACATACAATAAATTTATGAATTATTATAAATTTTCTATTTTAATTTACTTAATTATAAATAACAACAATCTCTGGTTTGAAGAATATATTCACATGCATTTTTATCCGTATAGCAAAATAAGTATATATTTGAGATATTCTATATTACAATTTAATATATATAAATATAAATTTCGACTTACGTAATGATTGAATTATACAAATTCAATTCCATTGAAAAATTCTCATTCTTCTTTTCGATTTTAAGCTGAATGAACGTTTGATTTTATTGTTCAAATAATATTTCTTTGGTTACATACTAATCACGTTATTGTTATGGGAGTTAAAATTGTCTTGTGTTCTAAGAAATGAATTTATAAATTGTAGCATTTATATTATATTATGAATTCAAATTAATTTATTACTCTGGAGAATGAGAAATCTTTCAGAAAATTTACCAAATTTAAATTAGAAATTTAAATAATAAGTATGTTGTTTAAGAAATTTAATTAAATTGTAAGCAAAATATTAGCTTTTCAAAAAATTATTTTTCATTGATTGAGAGAGTAAGTAAAATGAATACATTCTCATTTGCGTATTATTTTGAAAATTAAATTGTTAATTTTTATTTCAATCAAATTTTAAGTATAAAAATTACGCTATAAATTAACATTTAACTATATAATATAATGTAATTAGATTTCTGCATATTATATATAATAATAACTGAATATAATTTTGTATTACATACAATTATAAGTTTGCTTGAAAACCATGATACATAAAATCTATTCGTTTCTAAACATACTTTAATTTCGATATGCGTTTCGTGAAAACATGCGTGCAATCATTTCATTACATTTTTTACTTTTTTGTTTTAATTTTGATAACATCTGCTGGAAATTGAGTTTTACATTTAATCCTTTAATATATCATGATCATTTAAATTTTATGAAGATTCATGGCGTTACCATTAGAAAGTTGGTTATTTTTCTCAACTATTGACCATAATATGATTATGATGAATTAAAAATAACTGGATTAGATTTATAATGTACAAAATAGAAAAAGCGATTTAACTTAATGTGTTGTTTTAAGAATAAAAAACATAATATCTCAGAAAAGCCACAAAATATATAGTTTCTCAAACTCAAAGCAATTTATTTTAAATAATTAATCTTAACTTGAAGTGGTTAGTTTGCCAGCTTTAGACGTCAAATCAATGGTTCACAGATTAAGCTTCAACAGCGATGTTGAATTTTTAATCGTTATGGTTTCACATAGTTCCTACTAAATTAATCCTTATGTCCAAATACTGACCAGAGAGTATGTCCACTATCATATTTCTCTACCCCAGAGTTGGGTTCTGTCAGTAAGAGAGGTGGAAGCTGCTTGGAGGGAGTTTTCCGTGCTTAGAAACAGTGACCAAGCAGAAGACTTTCGAAACAGCGCTTGCAACTTCCAGAGGTATTATTTTAGTTGGAAATGATGGTGAATAGGATTTATCTAAATATATGTCCACCGTATAGAGTATGAACACCGTCATACTTCTTTGTAACTAATACAGAGTTTAATTCCATTCGTTAGGTAGAAGCTGCTTGGCGAGAATTATTTAGAAGCAATGACAAAGCAGAAGATAATGTGAACTTGACTTGCATCTCTGATATGTATTATTTTACTTGGAGGACAATGTGAAGATGATTTATCTAAATATATGTCCACCGTCATACTTCTTTGTAACTACTACAGAGTTGGGTTCCACTAGTTAGGTAGAAGCTGCTTGGCGAGAATTCTCATTATTTAGAAGCAAGGACCAAGCAGAAGATTATGTGAACTTGACTTGCATCTCTGAGATGAATTATTTTACTTGGAGGAGAATGTCACGATGATTTATTTAAATATATGTCCACCTTATAGAGTATATCTACCGTCATACTTCTTTGTAACTACTACAGAGTTGGGTTTCACCAGTTAGGTAGAAGCTTCTTGGTGGGAGTTTTAGTTATTTAAAAGCAGTGATCGAAATAGAAGGCCCCCAAAACTTGGCTTGCAACTTCCAGAAGTATTATTTTACTTGGAGAACATTGTAACAAGGATTTATCTAAATGCCTTTCCCAGCCTTTGATCATCGTGTTAAGTCATACCTAAACCATGGTACTATCAACCTTATGAAACATTCTAAATCCGAAAATTTAACTTTTAATTTATCTGCTTGAACAAAAAAAATTCGCATTTGAAAATTGACCCCTTTATAATTAACAGTATATTAATAACACAGTTAATAATACATAATTAGCTATACCATTTATTTTTTTTTCAAAATTTTCATCCCTTTTATATCTACTATAGAAATGTGTTTCATTTAAGGGTCACACACATTTGTTTTCATAATAGGATTTATTAGACCGGTACCTGAAGTTTAAAATAGCTTTAGAACAACAACAAACATCCAGGTCAAAATAGTATTCGAATTATCGAACAGTTGAGTGAAAAGTTATAATGCTCAAAAAATAACGTTAAATTACAAGTTTGCTTAAACCTTGCTCTAGAAGATTCTATCAATTATGCAGTAGACATGCAAAATTGTTTTATCACTGAATTTTATTTTATCATTGCTTAATTATATATATATATACATGTAGCTTTAAGTACTCGTATCCCATGTGTATATCCAAATATATAAAATAAAACTATTTTTTGAGTTATTACTGTAATAATATGAGTATAAATGCCTTCTATTTAAAAAAGGCTTCATATTAGCTTCAGTTTCTTGATTTCTGTCTGAAGCATATTTTATCACTTTTCTTTCCTTTAGTTTTGTTTCTCTAAAATCAATAATTAGTTTATATGTTATATTAGAAATGTACTTCTTAATTATATACATAGATTTATTAAATAGCACAAATAAAAAAATTCATTTTAAATTATTATTCTACAAGTATTGTAGAAACGCATTCTTTAAAATAGTGATTGGTTGGGTTTTCTGGCGCAAGGTCCAAAGAGGACAAGCTGTTTTAAAATAGTGAAGATGCACCAAGCTTTTTTTAATTCCACACTTCAGGGCATTGTTTGTTACTTTTATTTCAATCAAGTGCAATGACTCAAAGTTTAGTTTTTTTAAAAGCAACGATTTATTGTGTATATCACTTTATAAGTTTGAAACTCGAAAACTGTATCTTGTGGTACAAAAACGAGAAAAGCGAATGCTTATTCAGTTTTAAAAATTACCGTCCAGAGAGTATTGTGTTTCGCTTCATATCTTGAAGCACAATGAGTTACAACTTAATTTTCTCAATTCCTTCAAGTGGTATATTTTTTGTGTGTGTGTGCTGTGAAATAACTTAGTCGAGATCCGATTATTGGTGCATTTTAAACTAAAGATGCTAAATTTCAGAAATATATTTATGTTACTATTTATTTTGTTGTTGCGTTGAAACATGCAATAGCCAATAAAAAATTTTATGAGGAAACACGCCTTCTCTTTGTATTTTTCAATTCAAATATAATCAAGAAGTTACGGGTATTAATAGATTTCGCTCGTTTTCAAATCGAATCTGAAATTTGTCGACAACTGATTTTTTGGGACTTTATTTCAAAACATAACTAGTTGTTTAATATATAGCTGTAGTGCGGTACAAATCCAGAAAATATAAGCGATGAAATATAATATTATTATTAATATTCAATAAATTATAATATGGCATTTAAATAGAAATTTTTTCAATAGCAAATGTAAGGACAAGGCATCTACCCAAAGAAATGAACCTGCGAAGAGAATTCGGACAAAAAACCCCATAGAGTCATCATGGCTTGTGCAGAACCATCATCTTAAAGATAAAGTTTCCTGGTTGATCTTAGCCACTGGACAGTAGGAAATAGGGGTTGTATTTCTTCATTCCGCATGCATATCCGTCGCAATAGGTAAGAACCATATCAATTCGTAGCGAACAGTCTGAAAGTTAAATTTGATACAAGGCTTTTTAACATTCTCCGCGCTATATTGTTTTCGTAGTGTAAAACATGACTTACTGCCAAGCAGTGATTGGGAGGGGGACAATATTCTCCACCACTAAGTCACTATAGCTCTGTGGGCTGAAGACATGTCCACGTTAATCTGTGACATCCAAAGCTCTTCCGTTTCAAAGTTTATGCTTTGAGTGTGGAGAATGCCGTAGGTTCCAGCTACGTGGCTCAAAATTACTACGCACTTGATGATGAGCTAGTACTCTAAACCCGTTAACCTACAACCAGTACTAGTCTGAGCTCACCTGCACCACTATCTATGTATGTTTTCATAGTGTCTCGCATTCGCGTGTTAGAAAGGAAGAGGTCTGGAAAATCCTCAATCAACCAATAAGGAGTCACTGTGGCCTAGTGTGAGGATAGCGCTCTTTGGAGCATATGCTCCCATGTTCCATCCCAATTACTGTTAAATTAGGAGGGTAAAAATTTACCGTACGGTCACCCTTGACGAAATTTTAAAAATGTCGCTAAGGTTAATTTCCGATCGGGAAAACGGTGGGAGGAAAAGGGCTGAAATGGTGACAAATATTTCTTATATTGTTGGTATCTAACAATATGCTCAACTAATTTTACAAAATTAACAAAAAACGCAGATTTATAGATTTCAAACATTAATACTAAATTAATAAATTTGATTTGTTAAATTATCCATACAATTTTTTGATTAAATTTTATATTAATGAATTTAAATCGGTAAATATTCATGAGAAATTAATTGCAAATAGGGTTGCCAAAATACTAGTTTGCCGGGTTTCCAGTAAAAATGTTCGCCAAATTTGGCGCTAGAAAAAAACGCGCCAAGGGTGTCCGCACAGTAAAACTCATCCATTAGGAGAATTGAAGAGTATGCTTCTGCCTTCTATATGTACCGCTGTCACGATGGGTGCTGGGAAGTGTTTTGGGCTTCTACTCTTATGATACGCATATGCGGCCTTCTACCTGTGGAAAGCCCTAAGTCATTTTATGCGGTGCAAATTACTAACAGACGAAAGTCGTTATGGACATTATTAAAATGAATTACAGTGACATTCAGCTTACAGGGTGTTCATTATGCGGTGCAAAAAACACCTAACCAAATAGATGTGCATTCGGAAAGCAAATATACAGCTTCTATCTCCCCTTACTCAACAATAGATGAAATTGAATCTGGAATCTCTTGATTGCTCTAGACTACAGGCAGAATTCGAGCGAGAGGATTTTCCTGGTTTTCTCCTTCTGACCTAAGATATATTTTATTTTAAATTAACAGCCACCCGAAAGGTTATGTTATGTTTGGATAGTAAAGTTTTTAAGTTTTTAACTGCGAAATGCGAAAATATATTAATCTACTGCGGTAATATATATAATTATAGAAATCAATTGACGGCATAACAAAATTAAATTTGATATTTATCGTTGGTAAAACTTTAATTTTTTATCAAGCTATTAAATAAGTTTTATGGCTTATTTTATTGTCTGAATGAATATATGAACTTATAAAAAATCATAAAAGTCACCTTTTGGATGTTTTTAAATAGTTTTGAAGACAATTTGTCATCTAGTTTTTAGCTAAGTATTATGATTATAAAACAGGATGTATCATTATCTAAATCAAACGATGTATTTCAAATAAAAGAAGAAATTTTAATTGATTGGCTTGTTTATTGATATACGGCCATTGTTTGCAGATGAAATCAAATTTGATTTCGCCTTTAGCAAGCTCAAATTGAAATCAGCTTAAAAATATTGAAATCACATTCGAATTTTTTTTTTCTTTTCCTTAAAATACATGATTATCCACAGAAATCAATATTTTTTATTTTATGTCTGTTGTGTTTTCATTATATTATTAACAATTCAAATTAGCATTCAGAAGTTAAAATTATACACATTTACCTAAACTGAAATTCTTATTTCAGCATTAATTAAGCATTTAATATTACACCAGTTAATTTTTTATAATATTTGATAACGTTCATTAAATTAGCAACCTTTTAAAGTTTTATTTGAACTTACTTGAGAGAGATAATAAATATTAGTGCTGCCTCTAAAAGTAAAACTTTTTTCTCTCCGAATAATATTTTAATCTATTACAGATGTCAAGATATGAACAGATAAAGCTTCTTTTCTTTTCTTTTAGCTTTGAGATTAATTTGAATGAGAAATAATCATATTTTTTATCTATTTATTGCTACTTTCAATTGACATCAAAGAATAGGGTCAAACTAAATATTCAAAAATATTTCTTACAAATTTTACAAGCCGACTCTCTAAATCGATATTTCTATTTTGCATTTCATAAAAAAAGGATTAATATGTATATCATATCAAACTCAATGCAAGTTCCTTGAACAACCAATAGTTGAACTCATCAAACTTGTGAATATCATACTTGATCTGGATTGGGTAAGAGATAAGTTTTCCATCTCATGTTGATACCAAATGGGAAAATGCAATTTATTATGCTTGTCTCCAAGTTTTTTCAGGGCCATGCATTCAAAGGAAGGCAGGAAAAAAATCCTAGAACTCTTTTTTATACTTTAATCAGTATCAAAGAGCAAAAGCCATTTCCAGAATGTAAATCACCACAGTAGTCGGCAAAGTTGGATGTGGAACAAGTGCAACTCAACTCCGGGATAGGAAGGGGGAGGTTTGATTGAAACATCAGGTGTCGTCGAGAGCTCGACGCCCCGCGGGCCCCCAACCCTCTTTGTCTGTGCAGACGAAGAGAGTTTAGACGACAAATTACCAACACCGGAGCACAGCATTTGGAAGCTTTATTTGCTTAGATCCCACTACCTCTCCACCCACGCGCTCCCCGGCACTGATTAGCATGGGGCGCAAATACGGGCCGCCCCTTGAAGAATGCATCGGGGTGGGAAATGAGGAAATCGAATTACTTCCTCTTTGGGCTTGGGATTGCTGGTCTTCCAAGCAAGGGACGCGTAGATAAATAGTTCCTACTTTGAACTGTCTGGTATCATTCTTCAGTTTGTTTGAGAAGAATGGGGAGGTGTTCCTTCACCCCCTCCCCTTCCAGTATCTGGATCAGGAAAGATACAGTGGGAGCGACCCCTTGAGAACCGGCTAAGTGCTGAGGAGCGGAAAGCAAAATCTGTGCTCGCATTATCCGATGCATTAATCTGGCATTTGAAGTGTAATTACAGATTATAATGCTGTTGATGATAAAAATTGTTAGCTGAGTGGCACTAGAGATTTTTAAAAGCAGATATTAACACGTTTCAATTTAAGAAGCAATTTTGATTTTAATGTGAGGGAAATAATATTGCATCATAACTTCGTATAAATGATTGATCTCCAAGAGAAATTTCCAATTCCAAATCATTAAGAGCTGAAAATTCTAAAGTCAAATGGTTATTAATAAAGAAAATGTTTGCTCTTCATTACTTTCAATCTTTAGCTTAATTTTCCTTGTTTCTTTAAACTGATTTGAGCAGTCTTTTTTTTTTTTTTTTTTTTGCACATGAGGGTTTATTTGATTGGAATCTGTGGCTTCCGAATTATTATAAACAGCCAACATATTCTGGATTGCACCAGACTTTCCCGGGAGGATTTATCCTCAAATCCCCTGCTAGTCATTGACTTTATAACTGTCAACAATTTAATGGAGTTGATCTGACAAATGTCAGATCTTTAAAAAGGATAATCCAACAACAACAAACACCCAAGTCCAAGATGGGATTCAAAACTACGAATGGTTGAACCAAAGGCAAGAGAGCTAAGCATTCGGCAACAATCTCGGCTTTTGTTTCTTTGAAGAAAGACACGTACGTATACATAAGAAAATACATTTTTTTATAAAAATTCGAATGAAACTGTTAAGTACGAAAACATTACCTTTATTTTCACAGGTTTTTTTTTCATTAATTTCAAATGATGAGTATATATTGGAAAACAAACTGAAAACTTCGGAACGATCATATAATAGAAATCAAGTTACAAGTTAAAATTTAAATTGTTCAGAAAAGAGCTTTTAAACAGCTTTAAAATTAAATAAATTTTGATAAAAAAAATTTGTCTGGGCTAAGAGCTCTGTTTAAGAAATTTCGAGGCATCTGAATTATTTTATCACTTTGTGGGCTTGATTCCCATCCTTTTGTAGTAGTTCCACTTTGAATTATACGTTGTCGATCGATTTAGTTCTTTTGTCCAGATAAGAATTTAAGAATCAATATCTAATTAAACAATTAGAAAATTAAATTCCCTACACATGTTATTAAATTAAAAACGCATTAAATTATCTTCAAAAGGGCACGTATTTAAAAGCATTAGACATTAATTATTATAAATTACTATAAAAACTAGTGAATAATAAACTCACGGATTCTGAAATTTGAATATGAAATTAATATTTGCCATTACCAAATTAGATTAATGTATTATTGGAAAAAATCAATTAAAAAATTGCAATTTTGTGTGAGCTATAAATTATTTTACATTATAATAATTAATGAACTGATAAAAAAATTACTCAAAACTTTATAAATATTTTTCCAACTCAATTGATGATTTTAGACTTAATTTTTAAACAAGCTTAATTACAGTTTCTTTCTGTTTCTTTAAAAAATTCTCTCTCTCTCTCTCTTTATAAGTTCGATATATTTATTTTATAAATAGGCTTTATTTTTTGAATGTTCAAAAAAGTAAATAAATTTCTTTATAAGTTTGATTTATTTTAAGAGTACGTGAATATTTATATATATGCCATTTTTTAATAAAATTTTCGTTTTTTAAATGTATGGTATAAAAAATCACAAATAATGCCTTTGGTCACATAAACATAAACGCTTAGAGCTTACAATCAAAAAATCAATAATGCCTGTTTTTATAAGTAATTTTATAATAAGAGATGTAATACATAATGATGAACGAAAAGAAGAAATTTATTGAAATTTTTACTGCAAACAAAAAACAATGTTTAAAAATTCTTAGCTCTAAATATTAGTTTTAATTCAAAATTGTATTTCTTTGTCTGATATTATTGTACTTGTCCATATTATCAAAATATGAAGTAGAATGTTAATGTCATTCCTTTATTTATTTATTTATTTTGAGAGAGAGAAAGAGAGAGAGAATTGTTTGATCCTATATTATAAATTTCAAAAAGAAAATAGACTGAAAATTGAACAACTACACCTTATGTTAGGATAGTGTTCTTCTGAGTGAGAAGTCCCGGGTTCGATACTAGAAGGACGTTTGGCACTGTCATATTAGATAATGATAGCATCATTCAAACTATTCAAATTTGGGGACAGATTACTTACTCTTATGAAACAAATCATGGCTTATATCTGTCAACGAAACAACGCTTTTTGATACCACTTATTTTAGAGCCTAGCAGCTGAAAATTGCTATAAGGTTAATTTGAAACTACACAACGTATTTGTTTCTGTGAAGTCTTTTCATAGATAGGGACCAATATTCTCCCGCGTTGCAAAATATAAAACCTTAAAACCACCCAAACAAATGTGCAGATTGACGGACTCATTGGCTTAGTAGTAGGAAAACTTCTTCACAGACTCTGACTCATGTCATTATGGAACAATGCGAGATGGTTGCGTTTCAGATTTCTGCATGGACTTTTATCCAGATGGGTGCTTGGAATTTTTCCATTTTTCTTCCCTTGCAACGAGAGAATACGGTTAACTCTCTGTGCAAAGTCCTCTCTAAAGACAATTACGGGTAGGATGATAAAATGTTTCACAAGTCTTATGCCATTAGGTGGTCCGCAACGTGATGTCAAATGGTACATGCAGAAGCCATATGTGCGTTCAGTTTTATAAGTTTAGAATAGAATCCCCTTGACTATTTGATGATTTTTTGACGCCAAGATAGGCGTGAACATGTGACTAATAAGATGGCCTATGCACTAAAGCTATACGAAGATAGTTACCCGAGTTACCAGAAATTAAATTTTATCACCAAAATATATCGCCAAATTTTTCGCCAAATCAAGGGGTACACGATTTTATACTGAACCTGTGTTCAATTTGCAGAAATCACGTAGATCTCAATAATCACCTTTGATTTTCGAAAAATCACTCGGATCGAAGACGAGAAATCCTACTCCGAAAAGCTTTAGCCTTCCACTAAGGCCACGGTGTAGCCAGGCACGAAAAAGTTCCTAATCGCTTTGTTGTTCAGATCTCTCTCATGCTTTTGCGTGAACTTAGACTGGATGTCCGCTCAGCACTGTAAAATAATTAGTTACACCTATGTCCAATCTGTAGAAGGAAACATTCATTTACAATAATTTTGTTTCAAATGCATCTGCTTGCAACATCTTTTGCATCAACACTCTAAAAGTAATAAATTAAAGGTAATAATTATAGAACCTAATTTGAAAAATCGAAGATATCTGTACCGAAAATGTTGGGAATAAATTTTAGAATTTTTTTATTATTTCAGGATTTTAAACTTCCATGTTCTCTTCCAAAATTGAAAGTACTTATAATAATTTGCTACTTATGACAATTTTTGTTTGCTTAGATTGGTTTGAAAATGCTTTAAGTTCGGTTGAAGTAAATCAGTGTATGTGATTTACTCCAACCAAACTTAATGCAATGCTCAGATGATTAAAAAATGCTTTAAGAAATGGGAATATGTTCTGTTAGCTTCTTTATAATGAAGACATCTACTTTTAACGGATGAACCAAAAGTATGGAATATTATGATCAATTTTAAAATTTTTTAATTAATATTAGATAAAGAAATTAAAAGAGTAGAGAGAAAACAGAAATTGTAAAAAAAAACAAATATCTTTAAAAAAATATAAAATTCAGAAATTTATTTAGAAGTTCTCAAACAATCATTGATTCTTTCAACTGATTATTTGCTTAAATATTCTTCAAGATTTCAATTACTTCAAAATCAACAAAGAATTGGTTTGACCACATAAAAATACCTATGTAAAACAGTAACTGGAAAATTCACTTGGTCTTAATCAAAATAATTTTTTAAAGGAACTTGAGGAAAAAATAATTAATATGAACTATATAAAAATATCTATTTAAAAGTAATAACCGGAAAATTCACCTAGTCTTAATCGTAATAATTATTTTGAAAGGAACTTGAGGGAAAAAATAAGGAATGATTCTCCAATTAAAACCAAATTAAACAAATTATTTAGGCTTGTGCAACATGGGGCCTGGCGTTGTCGAGAAGGATTATGGTTTTAACATATCTATCAGGTCTTTTCAGTCGAATTGCCTCATTCACGTGGTGTAGCTGGGCAATATAGAACTTCTTGTTGACTATGACATTCTTTTCGAGCATTTCCCAGTGCACCAAGAGTTCCTTAAAACTGGCTCAACAACTTCTTTGACACCAGACCAGGTGATTTTTGGCGGAACGGAATCAACAAATGGGTCGAGAGGTGGGAAGAGATTGCAAACAGCAACGGCGAATATATAACTGATTAACTTATTGATATAATTATTGTTTTTTGTTTAACCCTTTGCCCGCATTCGACGTATCAGAACGTCATGCATAAATTTGACCAAAGTCGCACATGACGTTCTGATACGTCGTTGAAAATGAGACACTATTTAACATGTTCATTCTTGTTTATTTCAAAGTAACAATGATAGTGGTGATGATAGTGAGATAAAACCAAGATGGAAAAGACGTACAAGATACTTATCAAGCAGTGATAGTGAATCTTCTCCTGAGAAATTAGATAAATGGATTTGAGAATAAAAAGACAATGTACCTAATGTAAAACGGTTTCGTGAAGTGCCTGGAATAAATCCTCTGTGTCTGCGAAGGCTAGGTGTTAATCCTAAACCTTTATTTGTTTTGAATGAAGTCCTAAATGAAGATTTTTCGAATAGCATAGTGGAAGAGACAAATAGATATGCCAGACAAGTGATAGAAAAAGGTTTTGGAAAAAAAAGGAAACAAAAGGTGGGAGCCAATAAATTCTAATAATCGCATAAAATATGCTGTTCTTACAATTTCTCTACCCCAAAAAATTAAATGTGCTCCAAATGCAAAAAATTATTTGAATAAATGTGCATTCAAAGGGTTAAATAAAAGTCTTTGGTAAAAACGCTACGAACTTATTCCCCAAACTAGTACAAAAGTGAATCCATTTATAATCAGGCAATAAATTATAAGCTGTGTTATAAACAAGTGTTTTTTGTATTACTTTAACAAAGGTTCATCCTAACTATTATTGAGGTTTTTCTTCTTTATATATGAAATGATGGGTGTAGAGATTAGGGAGAAGCTCTCAATTTCCTACCTTGTGTCTCATGAATACGATTCATTGTTGAAGAACATTGGAAGAAGTAACATGATGTGGATAACTTTAAAACACCCGTCATAGATTTAGGTTACAAACTACGCAATATTATTAATATTATTAGAGTTTTATTTAACTGATTATAATTTTTTTTAAAAAGTGTACACCCATTATAACTTTTCTACAATTTTAATTAAATTAATTTTTAAAAAAATCAATAAAATAAAAATAAATGATATTTTTTATTTTATCAAAATTATTTAAAATAATTTTGATGAAAATACGATAGTTGTTTTTCGTTGGAAATGACCCATTTACCTAAATCTCTAATAGATACAAGAAGCAATGATAAATTATTTAGAGATCTCGAAAAATATCTTCACTATCCGGAAAGGAATATCATTAACGTTTGTAATACAATTTTGAGAGCGATTAATTCATTTCCAATAAATAATTGTTCTAAAGTAAACAATCGATGGAAGTTAATTACGATATCCGATTTTCATTCTCTTTTCGTAAAGGTTGTCATTATCATTCTCTTCCGGTTATTACTGTTTCCGCACCCTTCCCTATTCTTCTCTGCTTCCTAAAAGTATCGATTCGACATTTCGAGACTTTGAGAATGTCTAGTTGTGTGGAAAATAACTCGGCTTGATTCCCCCCCCCTTCTCAATCCCTTCCACGGTTGTGAAATAATTGGTAGTTAGTTAGAAATAATGATAATAGAGTTCAATTAAGAAAATGTGCGCAATTTTCTCCAGTTATTTCAGAGTTTCCTGACGATTTTCAAAGATATAATCATTAATTCTTAACTGGAGTAGGAAAAAAAAAAGCACCCACCTTCCACACAGTTGGGAGAGGAAATATTTCTCCATTTGTAGGATCCGTTTTAATTGGAAATCTTAACAGCGAAGAATACTTGGAAGAGCGATAAATTTGTTTTAACAGTATTGGAAAAATTAAAATACCTTTAATGTGTGTGCTTCTTAAGTATTCTTCTTTACAATGTTTGAAACAAATTGAGTAAAGAAAGGTTTAAATGCATTTCGCTGAGAAGTTGCTATAGAAAGTTTAACGTGAAAACATAATTAAACTTTGCTTTTAGACTTGTTTAATAAATGGAAGAAGTCTTTTGTACTTTCGTAGGAGAGTAATTTTTGTATTAAACAGCATTATAGAAAATAAATGCTTCATCCACTGATTTTACATAAATGCTTACAAAAGGCAAAATAGACATTATTTTTTAACATTTAAAAATATTTTATGTAAGCTATAATTTTACATAACCCTTGTACAATATTTCAAGCCACCCAACTTGTCTAGTGGTCAGAGTGCCTGACTGCGGATAAGGAGGTCGGGGGTTCGAATCCCGGTTCTGGCATGGATATACTTTCTCCCTATCAATCCTCTCTTTGTCCTTTCCTCGTATGAATGAGGTATGAATGGTTGCCTACCCTATAAACGAGTACCTACGGCATGTGTGTAGAGCAAAGTCGTACTTTCACCTACATGGTGCTCTGATTAAAACGAAAGACGCCCCTAATTGACTTAAATTCCCATAGCCAAGGCATAGCGCGCTTGGCTTGTCCAAGTGTCATTAGTAAACAACAACAACAAGAATATTTCACTTGAATTAATTTGAAATAATAGTAAAGATAGTTAAGAAAATAATAGTGTAAAGATAAATATTTTTACATTTTTATACGATTATAGGATTTATTATATATATGCATGTTTTAAACGTTACATTCCATTACAAAAAATACCCTTAACACCGAATAATTCTCACTTAACTGGCAAATGATATTCTAAGGTTTTTAATATCTACAGAAAAATTTCCTACTTGGAGGACTTTTCACAAATGAGGATCCAAATTCACATGTCACAAGGAGAAAACCCGGAAATTATCTGAAGCACTCATTCCGATGAGCATGCATGCAGAAAACGAAAGAGAAATATCTATCTCTGTTTGTTAAACAGGGACTGTAATCAAATCTGAAACATTTTTTTTTCTCTAAATCGGGTTGGGCTATCATTGTAAAACCCCTGTTTCATCTTTTTAGCTTTGAAAGATGGCAATTATAGACATGAAAGAGACCTTGGGACACAGAAATGTGGTTACTCTCCTCTAGATGAAATAACTTATGGACACTCGATTGTTTAAGTTTGGAAGTCAATGGTTTTGTGACGAAAACTAAGCGAAGTACGGGGGAAAAAGGCAACTACACAGTTGTAGAGCAGCAGCACAATTCATCCCAAAATAACACACACATGCAAAGAAAGAAGTAAGGGTAACGATATTGGTTTGTGTGAATATTAAAATTTTTCCAACCAATACGCTTTGCATATGACTAATAATAACACTACTACATCATGGTATTCCTCAAAACGGTAAATTCATGAGATGACGTCGCTAGATCCTAGATTTATATTAAGTTAAAAGTAAATAAATAGAACATTAAATGCTAAATTTGTCTAAAGATGAATAATTCCTACATTTTTCTCACTATAACTGTATTAGAATTCATGCATACCTAAACGTGTTGCACACATTCTTTTCTTTGCTTATAAGTATTTAAGATGTTACTTAAAGGCTAATTCATTGCTACTCCATCCACTTTGCAATTGACTATCTTCCTTCACCTTCTATAGTTATTGCACTATCTAAATTTCCGTGGCTGACATCCTTTAATATCATAAAAGAGTAATTTTACTGGTTGGAGACTTGTAAATCATCGAGTTTTGTATTACAATGCCAGTTTACTATACCTTCGTTCATTTTCTTAGACTCAGCTTTGTTCCAAAACTAATAGGTTTAAACGGAACTGTTATAAATCATCTGCATATCTTTGTTTTAATAGCTAGAAAATATGTAAGCAAATATTGAATAAAATGTTTAAATATTTAATATGTCAAATCAAATCAAGCGTTGGAAAATTTGTTTTAATCATGTGTCAAATTTTTTTGAGCTCATTCAAATATTCAGATCTGAATAAAATTGACAAGAAAATTATAATTAGAAGCTTTCATACAATTTTTTTTTATGTAAAATTGTGAATATTTTTAGCAAAACTTTTTAAATAGGATTATTTGGAGTAAAAGTTTGCTTGAATTTTTCTAAATAATTCAATAAAGTCTAAGAACTAGAGTTTTATGTTACCCTTTTACAATGCTAATGTTTGACGAAAATTTAATTTCAAAGCATAGATTTTATTCTATTGTTTCATTACGTTATTATATGTAAGATTCTCCATACAGTACATAATTAAGCCGGAATGTAATTATCTATTATTAAATTCATTCTTATCTATTATTAAAATTAATTTCTTAAAGTAGAGAAAATTTAGAAGAAAATGTAATCTTTTGAGTAATCTAGGAATAATTTTGAGGATAATAATTTATTTTGTATAAGAGTTTACATATCTGAAATATATAATTTACATTTGGTAACTATCAGCTTTTAACAACTTATCTTTGGGATGTAACAAAGCTTGCTTAAATTCAAAAATATCTAAAACTAAACTAAACCAATGGCACAAAAGCCCATGTAGGCCAAGGATTACAACGCCCATATCTGTTTCCCTGGGTTCTGGGTTCGAATCCTATGTCCCAGCTAGGCGCGTTCAATCTAACTAGATACTCCCAATATTCAATCTCCCAAAAATTCTTGGTACTCAGTTAATCGTATAACTGAAGGACTAAAAGGCTGAGTCGATCTTGTCCACTCAAGGATCGAACCTCAGACCCGTGCTTTGGGAGTGGTAAAAATATCTACGAAAAATAAAAATAAGATTATAACATAACAAAATCAAAAACAAGAATTATTCTTATAAAGATTTATTTTTCTTATTTTTAAGCAAAATGCTATGGTTATAATTAAAAAAAAGGAATTAATTTACTAATATTAATTTTAAACAACAACGAATTATTTGATATTAATTATACTAAAATCCCCAATGTGTGAACATTTAATCTTTTATATAAAAAAAACCTTTTTTTATTTAAAAAGTATATAGACAAAAAGATTTTTTATAGCTTGAAAATCATGTAACAAATGTTATATAAAAGTAATTTATACATATGATTTGGAAGTTAATGCCATTTTAATTTTCTAACATATAAAACAATGTAATATCATGAAAAATGTTAAATGAAATTCCTTATTTAGACATTAACGAACTTATTTAGTAAGCTAACTAGAGAAGCTTCTTCGTTAAAATTAGACTAAGAATAAAAATTGGGTAAAATGTATAGAAGCAATTAATTTTAGAGCATCTGCATTTGTCAACTAAAACACTTTTTTAGTTTCTTGTTTAAATCTTAACAGTAAAATTTTTTTCTTAAAAAACACACTGAATCTCTTTAGCTAGAAAACAAAAACAAGAAAATCCTTTCAATATTTCTGAATGCATAATTTTATACTAATTAAATTGATTTGGGTTTAATATTGACCAATGAGAATCATATATAAATTTTCTTTTTAGAGATACTTTTAAATATAGTATTTAATAATGATAAATAACGAGTATGTATGTCATGTATATAAAATTACCTTGCTAGTAATCAACTTGAAACCTTGTTAAGCGTATAATTTAAAAAAATTTACATCCTTCCTCAAGCCTATTGATATCAAACATATTCAAGGATACACATAAAGCTTGTTGCATTCAATATAATGTAGCTTGAAACTGCTCAAGATTCTGTATTTTGATCTGCAATTTAGTAGTTATGTTTAATAGTGGATTTAATTCTTATTTTAAGTCTAAATGATCAAAATTCTCTTTGAATCATAAATTCTGAAGGAATCTATAAAGCAAAACCGTTGAGGGACCAATCACAAATTTAGTTACATTTACTGAATTCTATGAATAAATAAACAGTTTGTATTTTATCATCAACTCCGAATATTCTGTTAAATCAAAATATTGTGGTCCTTTTTAATTTTTCCTCGCTCAAATTAATCTTTGCAATGGAAGTATATTTCAAATTTTAAAAACAAAATTAGCATTCATAAATTATTAAAAATTTACCTTATTTAATATAAATTTCTTTCTGTAAAATGTTGCTGTTTTATAATGCCCGTCTGCTAGAATTTTCTACCAGCAAATGTTTGTTTAATCGGGATTTCTTTTACAGTTTATATAATTTTGCTACACCGGAAAATATAATTGCAAAAACAAATATGATTAAAATTATACTTCAGCTAAAATGTTTTGTATATGAGCATTTTTCCCTATTTTTACAAATTCAAAAGTATTTTCCAACTAAGCTGTATATACTTTGATAAATGAGTTTAAGAAAAAGGAATACGCTTAATCTCTTTTTTTCCACAAGGGAAATTTCAAGTTTCTGTAAAAAAAGAAATAAAATATATTGTAACACAGTTTTATTTATTCGAAACTTATATTTCATGCAAATGAACAAATGAAGCGAATCAGAATTTGCGTCAGAATAAAACACTCTCATATTCCACTAAAAAATTCTCAGGAATCAGAAATATATTCAAATCGAATACAGACAGGTTTGTGTATCTGAAAATTTAATAAATTCATGGAACTGACTAATATGAAAGTATAAACAACAAACTGAATAAATATTCGACTACATTAAAGCAAACGTTGAGAAAACTAAAGCAATTTTTTTCTTGTTTCTATGCAAAAATGTGGACTGAAAGCGAACATATGCCCCACCTTAAATAACAAAGAAGGCTTAAGCACAAAGAACAATGAGCGAATCCCATTGGACTACCCAAAAAACTTTTTCGACCAATCCCTGAGCACCTGCTAAACGCCGTTGCGTGACGTAAAAGTTTGAAGGCAATTCTTAAAACTGTTTATTCCCTTAGAACGAACTCAGAGAGTCAATAAGAGAGAGAGAAGCTCTTGCCGTGCCTTAATATTTGATTGCGAGCCAAATTTCTCACGCGAAAGGGCCATTTTTCATCTAAAGACAGCATTCCAGAGAAAAATCTCCGGTTTCCTAAAAAGAACCAACGCTCCGCAGCCGGAAGAAAAGCTTGATACAACTTTTCCGAGAAGTGAGGTTATAAGCGTTTTCCATGAATTTAGAATTTTCTAATTAACAGCGACGCCTGATATGGTAATTAATGCCTGCAAAATTGCTTAGGATGTACATTAATAATGTATTTTTCTTCTTACGTCCGCTATCTTCCAATTCATCAAAATTATGAGAAGAAAATTTTCTTAATTCTGGAGGCAGCTCACGAGAAATTTCCGAGTTATTGATTTCGTAGTTACGTGATTGATGACAACGAATTCCCACGTTCATTCGTTAATTTATGAAATGAAAATTAAATAAAAATGGTTTCACTGTCAAAGAATGTTCTTAATAATTGTGTTCCGTGCTCCATAGAGCAAGTTAAATTACCGGAATTAGTTCTTCAAAGGTTGAATATTTAATTTCTAAAGAGAAATTAGAATGAATACTCAGTTTTAACGTAAAACTGATAATTAAACAGGGAGTTAATAAAAAATATTAAAATTTTAATTATTGGATTTATTTTGAGAAATTTTAAGATAACATGCCAAATGAAGCAAATTGATTAAGTGATTTGAAAAGTTTCATTATAAGTTTTCTAAAAAACTTGTTATGTATTGAATCAATTTGGTATTTTCTCAGTCATGCTGTTATTTTTTAATGTAGAAAATTACAGGTTAAAAACTCAAGCTATTGGAATGAACAAGGGTAGATAAATAATATAATTTTGATTTTTGTGGGTATTTGGGAGTGGGAATATATTATGTATGGGGTAACGTATTTTGTATGGGGAATATTTGGGAGTTTTCAGGCTATGCTTTTATGACATATGATTATATTCTGCAACATATGAATTGATGTTATAGAAATTCATGTTAAAAAAATCATGTAAGAAATATCAAATGCCGTACTCAACGAATGTTAAATTTTCTTACAATAGAGAATTTGTAAGAAAAATTTTTACAGTAAATTTTTTACAGAAAATTTTTCTTACAATAGAATTTGTAAAAAGATATTTTCAAAGTAGTATTAAAAATTACTTTATCTCATCAGGAAAATAAGGAAAAAAAACCAGGAAACTGTATTATATAAATATATTATAATTTCTTGTTTTTTTTTTTTTCATTTGTACAACTTAAAAGTTACAATAAAAATAATACTATATTAAATAACCATTTATATATATTTTATTTATTAAATTAGTACACGGAAAAAGAATAAAATTATAATACTGTGGATTTTCGCATTGCACATATGACCTTGATGATATTATTTGAACATTTGCAATATTAATACTCTTCCTTCTGGGATTACAATAGTCCTGATTTACAACCAGACCAATAACTATCATTCTTAATGAATGCTAATAGGAGATAAATACTGAAAATTTAAAAAACGTATGATAGCTATAAAAACCTAACATCATAATTCAAGACGAGCACTTTATTTACATTAATAATTTGCATATTAGACTTACCTATTTAATTTCTCTTGTCATTCTGCTTATACACAATAAAATAAAATCTAATTTGAAAGAGAAATTTACTCAAATGGTGATATCCAGGATTTTATATATATATATATATATATATATATATATATATATATATATATATATATATATATATATATATATATATATATATACCTACCAACCATGGAGGGAAATTATCACAGATTCTACTGATTTCGAGGGAAAAAATCAGGAGACACTACTAGCGACATTTTTGCTTGAATGTTTAAAACGGTAGTACTGCAAAAAGACAATTTTTCTGTTTAGATTATACATCCTGAGAATGATTAATGTTAAACATATGTAATGTTACTCATAATATTTTAATAAAGTATTCATCAATCTTATATAGGAACTATGAAAGATAAAAGAATATACTGCACATGTATAAAAATAAACATAACCGTTTATGTCTCAGTATTTATTTTATAAGGCAACTTACACTACACTAGTACCATTTTTATAAGTATTAAACTTATAAAATTACTTAAAAACATAAAATACATTGTTATATAAATTTTATTTGGTGACAAATATAAAAATTATTAAATACTTTGTCCATAAAAAACATAAAGCATTTCAAATTCGAATAGATTATGGTAATTTATTTTTTTCATACGTTGCTGACTTGGCATATTTTAGAAAAGAATGGATGAACTGCTAATCAAAACATTTTTTCTCATTTTAAGAATATTTACCTATAATTAAACTTTTTAAATTTTCAACAGAAAGTGAAGATCTGAATTCCTCTTTTCTTTTTTTTATATGACTGAACTAAAACAATTCAATAAACTTTTTTCCGGCAAAATTTTAGCTGTTTTTAAATTATTCATTAAAATTACCAAAATCAGTAGATTTTCTTATGGAAACCGGGAGAAATGATGAAAAATCAGGAATTTCCCGATAAAATCAGTAGAGTTGGCAGCTATATATATATATATATATATATATATATATATATATATATATATATATATATATATACAGTCTTTCAGAATTCATATGGAAGGAATATTTTTCTATTAACATATAATAAAAGAAGAATTCATATTGCAGCGCAATCAATTTATTACCGTTCAGAAATTGTTTCGCAAAAATAATGTTACTGAGACTCATTACTATTGAGGGATAAAAAAGACTAGCTTTTCTGGAATTCTCCAGGAAGCTTTCCCGAAGGGAATTTTCTCCCGTCCGCCTTCCATGGAATGCGGGGCCATTTAAAAGTGCTTATCCGGCGCCCTGATGAGTGCAAACAGCTAATGATGTGTTCTGACCACTCTACCCTTTAATAACGACTTCACGTGCAGCCCCCGCTCATACGGCACACACGAGACAGGGAGGTTATTATAGCACGCGAATCGCAGATCTAATTTCCGGAATTTGTTTTCCTGATTCCCGGTCCCGCCTGCGTTCAGAGATTTCGCTAAGTTCCTCGGCGTCAGGGATCCAGAAATCTATCGCCCGATGAGTCAGAAATCACCTGTGTCTCGCATCTCAATCGGAAAGGCCTGCATCTAAACACCGAAAGGGTATTTAATGTAAGTGATGTAAAATGCAGTAATAAAGAATAAAAATAAACTAAAAAAAAATAAAACTGAATAAAACATTGAAAAGAAAGCAAATAATTTGCGCATGTTGTTGTTGTGTGCCAGCTAGGCTGGCAATATGGGGTGCGCTGCTCCACTTTTTCAACTGAACCCTATTTTGGTGTGGAATCCGACTTTTTCAGTACACACATACCATAGGGACCCGTTTATAGGGTAGGCAAAACCATTCACACCTCATTCATACAAGAAAAGGACAAAGACAAGATAGATAGAGAGAAAGTACATCCATGCCCGAACCGGGATTCGAATCCAGAACCTCCCTATCCGTAGTCAGGCACTCTGACCACAAGACAGAGTGGGCGGAAATTTGCGCGTAAATTATAGGAATGTAGACTATTATGATGTCTTATTGTTTGCGATACGTTTCCTGACGTCTATTTCTGTCTCTTCAAGCATCAGTTTTACCCCGCGTTACGTACAGCCTAACAGCGTAAAGCTGCTGTTGAGGAGTTTTGTCATCTACTGCCTTATTACCTTTTATGGAGGCTTTCCATATATAATGAACCATATTCCTGTGTCGCAAGAGAAAACCCCGGAAAACTCTCAAGCACCCGCCCAGACAAATGTGCATGCAGAATGTAGAAGCACAACATCCATCTTATGTTATTTAAAAGTGATTGGGTTCGAACCCAGGATCGTATGATTCAAAGAGCACTGTCCTATTACTAGGACATGAAAAGCTTTAAAACACAACCCAGACAATCATCTAGTAGTTTCGATCCCCGGTCCAATGTCGAGATTTACCCCCTTTCCTTTCCGAGACATGCCACTCCAGAGAAAGGACATTGTGATAAATTCTATATTTGACCAAATGATGGGATCTTCATTTGGGTCAAATATAGAATTTATCATGGTTCGAATCATAAAAATAACGCCTTCGCCAAGCAGGTGATAGCTGCCTTTGCACAATCTGCCAATTTCTGACAAACAAAAATTACTAAACCTAGAATTCCTTTATAATTTTGAGCCACAATCGTGACTAGGTTGATTTCTAGGTTGATAACCTCTAAAAAACACCACTTCATCAGATAAGAGAGTAGGAATTATATTTTAATTGCATCTGCCTTCTCAACACTCATGTTTTCGGTTAGGTTAATTAACGAAACTACATAATCATAACACAATACAGTGTTCTTATTCAAAAGTCTCCCTGGTCACCTATGGTTAAAATAATTGAAAAATAGAAACCAACATCGGAATTATGATTATATATCTTAGAAATTTAGGACTGACTTAACAAACATTTTTGGTTGATTAAGTTTATTTTGATGGTTTGATTTGTTTGTCACTCAACGGTACTTTTTTTTCCCACGAGGGCTAATTAGACCGGGACCTACGGTTTAAAGTGGATTCCGAACCACTGCAAACATCCATGCCCAAGGTGGGATTCGAACCCACAAACTGTTGAACCGAAGGCAACAACGCTAACTATTCGGCTGCCAGCTCTTCGTTTATTTTGATGGATTCGCATTTAGTTACGCTAAGTTTAAGTCTACTCAATCGCTATTATTCATAGTCATAAATCTTTAATTTAGCTTTAACAGTTTATAACTGGAATATATTACAAAGTTCTTGCAATTTAATTAATTATCATATTTTTATTAATAATAATTTTTGATAAAATGTACTTTTAATCAATTTTAAAACACAATTAGTTCTGCGTTCGATTCAATTATAAAAATCTAATTTAAAATGATTCTGTGAAATGTTATGAGTTTGTTTAATATTTAAAACAGATTTTTTTCCTCGTTTGAAAATACGGATGCTTGAAAAAGTGAATTAGATTTTCAACTTATTCAATTTAATTAAAAACTGCAAATTGCATGAGAAAATTCTCGGGAATAAATTCTTTGGATCCTTTTGTGATATTACACTTTCCGAAATAAGTTTGTTCGAATTTTCTCTCAAATTGGGAAGTAAGAGAAAGATTTCGAAGCATTGCCACCAGGTTATTTTGAAATTTTTTAATTTAAAAAAAATTGTTCGTCTTGGAACATTTTATGAAGTTTGGGAGAACAAACGGGTCGATTATATATTCCTTCTGGAAAAACTGGAAAAAGGGATGGAAGAAAAAAAATGGGATGTGTCTTTCGATGAAAAATGAGTTTCTTGCGTGCGACTTTAGAAAGATAAAATAATAAGAATGTAGGAATACTACCACCTATTTTACATTTCTCTTAATATTTGAATAAAAAAAGTACGAAACAGTTTTGAAGCAATCTCATACTTTTCTCAAAGCGATGGCGAAATTTCACAGAATATTAAACATAAATTCTTTAATCAAATTCGAGAAAACTCTGCTTAATTTTTCATAGAGGATAAAAAAGTAGCAATAATAGTGTTTTATAAAAAGTTATTTTACTTTGAAATAAAAAGTAATTACTAGATAAAATAGGCTTTAAAAAGTTTATTCGAAAAATAAGTGCTATTCTTTCTGTTTTGCTTCAGATATTTTTTCAAATATTCTTGAAAGAGAAAAGTTAATTTTATTTTCTACTTCAATTTGAAAATTATTAATGGCAACAGCCGTACATTATGTTGTTGCTTAAGAGGCACGAACAAGTGTTCGCTACAAAGTGAATTTCTTTAAAAGAATTTGCAACTAAGCAAATAAATTTGGTTATGAAATTAAATGGAATGAAATAAAATGCTTTTTCTCTGGAAACTTCAAAAATTATCGATAATAATCAATGAATTTAGTCAAAGCTAGAATTTTTGAAATGTTAAATTAAGTTAATACGGCAAATATAAAAGTTTTAATAGAAGTAACTAAAGTTAATTTTCTTCATTCAATTCATTAAATTCTGAATTGTTAGGAAAATTTTCCAATAAAAGGAATGGAAATCATAATTTAATTTTAGTCTAAAAACTTTCAAATCTCAGCGTTGATCTTTTTATTACATTAAGAATTGCCAAACTTCAATAATAAGTTCTTAACACAATAAATTTAATTTAAAACACTGCCAAATTACTTCTACGAAATTTATTTTACAGTTTAAAAGCAAATAACTTAGAATTTAATCTTTCTACTCAAACTTCACTACTAATTTATTAGAATTGTAGAAAATAAATCAAGATTTTTATTAAATTTTACATATTACAAAATATATTTGATGAAAGTTATCACAAAAATATATGAAATTATTAAATATCAAATAAAGCACTCACAAACTGAATTTCAATTAATGCAGGCGTATTAAATATTTAATTGATTGAAATAATTAATAATAATGATGTCACTCAATTTTATCCTGCAACAAATTATATTAAGTTACTTAATTCAGTAATTTTGTGTGCAAAATGACTCTTAAATCCTTAAAACAGGTTTTTATTATCCATAAGAATAAGATAAGGAAAAAGTTTTGATTTTGACATTCACGATTTTTGGCATTTTGGTAAAAAGTTATAGATTTCCCTCTTTGTATTTCCCTGTAAAATTTTTGCACGTGAGGATCTAATTTGACCAAGGCTTACAGTTAAAAGAAGATTTATATTACTGCAAATAAGTAGAGGGGATGATTGAAGGATGAATCGAACTTACGAATGATTGGAATGATTCATAGGTTTATTCCAATATTTTGTAGGTTCGAACCTTGACCTCTCAACTGCTGGAAACCTGACTTCTCAACTGCTCGAACCCTCACTTCTGAACTTCTCGAACCCTGACTTCTCAAGTGCTGGAACCCTGACTTCTCAACTGCTGGAACCCTGACTTCTCAACTGCTGGAACCTTGACTTCTCAACTTCTGGAACCCTGACTTCTCAACTGCTGGAACCCTGACTTCTCAACTGCTGGAACCCTGACTTCTCAACTGCTGGAACCCTGACTTCTCACCAGCTCGAAACCTGACTTCTCAACTGCTGGAACCTTGACTTCTCAACTTCTGGAACCCTGACTTCTCAACTGCTGGAACCCTGAATTCTCAACTGCTCGAACCCTGACTTCTCAACTGTTGCAATAAATTGCGGATCATATTTAGTGTTCTGCAATTTTTGCGCCTTTGGTGTGTGTATATAATAAAATAATTTTTGAACACTTCAGAATTTATAGATTTTGTAAATATCTGGAAAAATATTTGAAATATCTTCTTTAATTTTTATAATTTTGGAAAGATGGTTGCATTTTTAAACATTGAATTTACAGCTAAAATAAGTAGCAGAAACAGAAACAAATAAATAAATCAGCAAAATTTATATTCACACTTAATTCCAACAGTTCAAAACAATTTACAGCTATCATCAATCACTTTTACACACCGAGTAGAAAGATTGTTTTCATCTCATTAAATATAACGTATCTATTAGCGTATTTAATTAAAAGTACTCAGAAAATTTTCACATGCCTTGACAATTTAATAAAAGCAAGCATATTTTTAAATAGGTATAAATGCAGGATTTAAAAAAATTTCTAGTCTCTTTAAAAACATTAAACGAAAGAGAAACACGATATTGCAATTAAAAAAATTGTATATTCGAAACAATATTAACATTTTATATAAAATGCTGATTTACATTGAAATTAATTTGCATAAAAGAGCTAGAATATTTTCTCTTTTAGATTTTAGCAACATCATGCAAATTTACAAAGAAATACCAGTGAAATATTATGAAATCTTAAAAGATGTGGGAGATTTGTTTCATTAAGTTACCATATATATACAGGGTGATTATAAAAAAACTTTGCCAACATCTGCACTTCTAGCGTCCATTCTATTTAACCGATCAAGATGATACTTCAAATATAGTTCTTTTGAGATATGCGCTCGAGATTCTGTGAATGGCAACACAGTGGCCCTCGCGGTTACAGTTATAGTGACAGAAACTCGAAATTTTCGAATGGCAACGCCTACTTTTTACCATCGCAAAATGTTCAGCACATACGAAAACCCTAAATAGCGTTGAAACGGTACCGATATGTCCGAAAACCGACGTGTTATACACATACAAACAGTTCTTCAAGGCGCACGGAGGAATAATGCATACGACAGAGACAAGACACTGCTCAATGATGAGAACACATAGAGAAAAAAAATCTATTAATTTCAAACATTTTCCACATGAGTGCCATCACAGGCAATTACGCATTGCATGCGGGAGACGGTGGACAATGTCGCTGCACGCAACATGGCACGAGGGATGTTTCCAATCTCACGCCGTATAGAATCCTTTAAGTCTGACAATGTTTGAGGATTGCACAGATAAACTCTGGATTTGAGATAGCCCCAAAACCAGAAACCCATAGGCGTCAGATCTGGGGATCGCACAGGCCACGGAAAAGGATAATAGCGTGAGATGATGCGATCACCAAAATGCTGATCCAGGAGCCTTTTAACTGACCTCGCTATATGTGGAGGTGCGCCATCTTGCATCCAAACAATGTCATTGAGTGCATTCAGCCGACGCAACTCCGGTAAGACATAATTTTTCAGCATGGCTGCATACCGAGGGCCCGTTATAGAACATGTTGCAGGGCCAGTCGGGGTCGTTTCCTCAAAGAAGAACGGGCCCAGAACAAATGCAACTGTAATGCCGCACCACGCAGTCACTTTGGCGTCAAATAATGGTACTGG
This sequence comes from Latrodectus hesperus, assembly GCA_037975125.1. Classification (NCBI taxonomy): domain Eukaryota; kingdom Metazoa; phylum Arthropoda; class Arachnida; order Araneae; family Theridiidae; genus Latrodectus; species Latrodectus hesperus. The sequence goes on from CM075851.1 coordinate 15,142,302, forward strand.
CGCCACAGCATGAGGATTCGTCTCTCCCCAGTGCACACAATTCTTTGTGTTAATGCTGCCATTTAAGGTGAAATGCGCCTCGTCCGTCCATAGTATGCGAAGTGGCCAGTCGTTATCCGCATCATATCGTAACAAAAATGCATTTGCGAAGTCCAGATGTTGTTGTGGGTCACCCGGCTCCAACATCTGGACGCGCTGGAACCGATAGGGAAACATGTGAAGTACCGAGCGCAAGAGCTTGCGGACCGTTGAGTTCGGAATATCCAACACGCGCGCTATGCCTCTTGCGGTTTCTGTGTGTCCTGAAGTCACTGTATGGTGCACTTCCATGACAACGTCCTCAGAAACAGTTGGCCGTCCGGAGCGCTGTTTGTCACAGGTGCAGCCTGTATCTTCGAATTTCCGCACTAAATCACGCAGAGCTTGCAGAGTACATGGGCCGCGTCGTTGTCGATGATTGCGGCGATACACACGCAAGGCTTCGGCAGCGTTCATCCCATTTTGGTAATAGAGTTTGATCAATTCACCGCGAACTTTCCTAGGAAGACTCATATCGTCGGCATGTGCGAGTTCCCGAATGACGACTTCGCATACCCGCTTGGTATTTTATAGGTTTCCTACGCTGAATATCTGGCGACCGGCGTTCTGTGATTGGTTTCTTGACTCTGTCACATGCAAATTTATTGCGTGTGCCCAGATCGTGTTTTATTGGCCGGTTTTCAGAACTCTTTTTTGTGTTTGCAGAACACGTCTGTTTTTAGACATATCGGTACCGTTTCAACGCTATTTAGGGTTTTCGCATGTGCTGAACATTTTGCGATGGTAAAAAGTAGACGTTACCATTCGAAAATTTCGAGTTTCTGTCACTATAACTGTAACCGCGAGGGCCATTGTGTTGCCATTCACAGAATCTCGAGCGCATATCTCAAAAGAACTATATTTGAAATATCATCTTGATCGGTTAAATAGAATGGACGCTAGAAGTGCAGATGTTGGCAAAGTTTTTTTATAATCACCCTGTATTTTTAAAAACAATTGAAGGACAGTAGCTCTTTCACAAGTGTAATAATATTTTAGTTGATATAATTCATAGAATACAATAAGTTTCCTGCAAATTTTAAGCAATAACGCAAGTTTAAAAGCGATAAAATTATCCGAATTAAGATTTACTTAGGTTTGAATTCTTAAACATGTCTCTCCTTTTTCCTAAAACTAATCCTTATAATTACAAGTTTTATAACCTTTTATTTTCAGCAAATATTTTTAATTAGTAATAGTGACTATTTGTTGTTATCTTTCTTACTTTATTTTAGAATAATGGATTTCTTAGAAGTACTTTATAGAAAGCTATTTTTATTTTAATGCTTACATTTATAAAACCTTAATATTTTAACTCCTTTTTTTGTTCGAATTTTTTGTAGACTGGTTTGCTTGAATTGCGTTAAATAAATTCTCTTTCACGGTTATCTTCGCTATTAAGTGAGTGTGGTTTGACTGAGTTTATCCTAATACTATCGTGTTTTGAACACAATGAGATATTTGTCCAGGAATATAGCTTCAAAGGGATTTCGTACCAATAGATTTTGCATTTTGAGACATAGTAATTCTTAATTTGAATTAGATCCATCTTGGCTTACTGAAAGAAATACGCGTTCTATGGAATAGTTATCTAAGATCGATACCAAACAATAATGAATAGTAATATGATGATTGTTACACGTCGGTTTTCTGCCTGTGAGTGGGGCAGCGCATACGGTCAACTTCTGTGTTGCCTGGGCAATGAAGTTTGGTAGAAGAAATGGTTACATTTTTCCCACAAGAAATATCCTAGATAACTTTATTTTTTCAATTAATTTTTAATCTTGAATGTATCTTTTATATTATTTACTTTAGTGGAACATGTATGAAACAAGCGACACTGTGAAATACGTATGATACAGCAAATGTCGAGCTAATAGCTGAATGACTACACTCTAGCTTTCGGTTCAACAGTTTGTTGTTCATTTCCTATCTAGGGCATGGGTATTTGTAGTGATTCTCCTCAGATTATACTTTAAACTATAGATTCCAGTTTAATAAGTCCTCGTAAGCCAAAACTGAGCGTTGAAAGACTAACAAAGCAAAATACAATAAGTATCAACTAATTCATTCAACCAATTAAGCAAATTTAATAATTAAAAATACCGAAGAATTGAAAGTTAGACTCAAATTGTGACTATAGCCTATAATAGACTCTAGTGCATAATAGCACAATTTCTTTAAATAATTGTTGACCAAGGAGCCGAGAAAACACTATTTCTTTTTCTAAGGTGGAAAATAGTGCCAGATTTTTTCATAAACTGAGTTGTAAATTAACATAGGATTCTAAAAATTTCTGATAGCAAATGAATGAGCTTTGCAAAATGCTTAAATATAAATCGTAATTGGATGCATAGTTGAAAACATTTCATGCAAAATGTAATTAGTTGTCAAAAACAATGACAGAAATTTATGATATAGTATTATTTGCAAAGGAGGAATATTTATTTACATATGATATTTATAAAAAATGCCTAAAGATATTCAGTTCTTTAAAAATACTCATTCGCTTCAAATTTTTGCATGCACATTAAGAAAATAAAACCAATTATATTTCTTTTAAAATATCCCATTTATGTCTTTAATTTTACAATACATAATATTTAATTTTATATATATATATATATATATATATATATATATATATATATATATATATATATATATATATATATATATATATATATATATAATAATTCATGCCCAGTTGCGGAATTTTATTATTTTATTAATTATTTATTGTTTTAATCTTTACTTTTTAACTGAAATAGGTTTTTGACAAAACTTAGTTTATCCCAGGAAAAAAATAACAATATCGATCAGCAATGGACCGGTATTTCTGGGTCATGATCTAGCTTTAATTTTTAATTTGTCTCGCGATTATTTTCGATTATGATGGGGAGTAAAACATGGATATATATATATATATATATATACATACATATATATATATATATATATATATATATATATATATATATATATATATATATATATATATATATATATATATATATATATATATATATATATATATATATATATATATATATATATATATATATATAGGTATAGAGAATATAAATACAAACAATCGCCTCAAAATGTTTTGATGGTGTACCAGTTTATCTCGATCACCTTAATATTTTAATGCCCATTGTTTTCTATTAATTATGTTCTTTACCTCTGCTATATGAGATTTATGAGTTTACTTACACTGAAAAAAATCGTAGAATAGGTAGATGCAGTAGGACATCATTGGGCAGACCTAGACACCTAAGAATCTGAACCGGAGAAAACTGCTCTTGGTTACTTTTTGGACAAATCGGATAGGGTTTTTTGATTACCCTAGAAGACCTTGGATAGTCTCTGAAAATGTGGGAGATACACCAAGGAATTTGGTGCAAAGATTTGTACAATCCAAGTCATTTTATCAGTATACTTTTTAGCAGAATACAGTTCTAAGTACGTCAGACAATTAGAAGTATCCATAGCCACCCTGGCACCCATCTCCACCAAGATATCCGCCTCCTCATTACCCCCAAATGTCTACAAGTGAGGAGATCTACTGAATACGCACATCACAAGAGGACGAGATTTTGTTTTAATTTATTGAGATTGAAATTCCAGTTTTTGTCACCAACGTTACACCAGTTTGGCAAATGTTGGATGGCACTACAACTATTAGTCAGAATTCATATGGCCTTAGGGTCTAAAGAAGACATTAAATACTCAGTCTCTCCTCAATGGCAACAGGTCCACTTTTAAAAATTGAGCTAAAGTTAGGATTTTTTTTATTTTGACAATTCCATTGGGATATCTGATAAGAATACCATGATCAGAGTGGGATTGCTCCTCTTTGCTACCATCAGTATACAATAGAGTTGTTCCATCAGGGATGTTATTTATAAATTCAAAGACAAATTGCCGAATGCAAATCAGTACATCATTTTTCTTTGAGATCCTAGACATTTGATCAATATAGAAACCCGGAAGACCTGAATGAGTGCTTTAAGAAGCACTATTCTACCGTAGAGTCAGATAAATTGCTATTCTCAATGTGGCCAAATGGATTGCATTTCTTAAGACTTTCATTATAATTAATACCAATGCAGCAATAATCCGAGGTCTCTGATTTTGAGAACTGCAACTGTAAAGTTTGTTGTAATATTTCACTGGACTTGAGTTCCGCCTCTAAGACTTAGAGACTCCAACTCAAACAATGCAATATCATTTGGGTTGCTGTTAAGTAAATCAGTTATGACACAGAAGGCATTAAATTGCATTCTCTCCAACTGCTGAAGGTTAATTGTATAAATAGGTATACATTTAATACGAGTTGATTTTTAACTATACGAATTATGGATTAATAACTAAACGAGTTAATACTTTAAATTTTTAATATTTTAATTTCATAAAAATTCACTTTTTCGTTCGAAAAATTGCAAAAGTTTGTTCGAAAAGTTGAAAAGTTGCACTTTTTCAACTTTCAGGCAAAAAAATAATTATTTTAGCATGATTATATTCTTTTTAAATTTTAAATCGAGCTCCAGTTGCTCAGTAGCTTCACGCCGCTTCCCGTAAGCTCAGCAAAGTAAAGCATTATTTGCCGCGGGTAGTGGTTGAGTGGGTGACCACGGTGTACTCTCCTTCACTGGGTTGCTGGAACTCTGTGGGTTGGGGACGTGTCCACGTTAATCTGTGACGTCCAAAGTCCTTCCGCTGGTGTGGCGTGGATGTGGAGAGGAGGGTGCCAGCTCAGGTGTGGCCTCGTCATCTGACCGTGGTTCAAAATTACGAGACACCTTAAAAAGAGCTAAGTCGTACTTTCACCTTCGTGGTGCTCTAATCCAAACGAAAGACGCTCTCTACTGACTTAATTCGCACAGTTAAAGGCAGAGCGAGCTTGGCTTGACCAAGTGTCATAAACAACAAATTTTAAATCACACAGGCGTATGAAAAATGTTAATTGGGCGCTCCGTGGCTGATTGGTCAAAGTATCACTCTGCTAATCTCTTGAGAGCGTAGGAGTGTGGGTTCGATTCCCACCGTGGCCCTGGGTGTTTTCTTCGTTATTCTTCTGTGGTTGTACATCTGTCATTGTGCTATTTGTCCTATTATCGACGAAGACTTACAAGCGGATCTCAAGAATCAAGCATACAAGTCTGAATATATGTAATGTAATAATAAAAAAAAATGTTAATTTATTTTTTTCATTTAGTTTATTTTGTTCATTTCTTCTGTTCATGGTCAAACATGTGTTTGTATTGCATTAAAATTAATTTATCTGTGCAAACTTTATGCATAAATAAGATTGATTTTTCGTGCACCTAAGCAATATATTTGTATTAGTGTCATGATTACTTTTAATCTACGTTTTTACAATTCATGTAGTTAAACGTAGTTGTGCATAGTTTATTTTTAATTGAACATCATAAATTAAGTAAAGTTAGCTATTTTTTGTATTGGAATAAAATTGTAAAAAAAAGGAGTTGAATATAAATGAAAAGAGGTTTTGCAAAATATTTCTGTTAGAACAATTTTATACTCGTACAAATTGTTTGTTTCCGTATCAGGGAAAATTATCAATATGGCTACTATAATTCAGCATGTAATTCCTGATGTATGAAGCAGTGAGTCTTTGAGTTAGAGAAGTAGCACCAATTTTATGCTGTATGTTAACTTAATTGCAAGGATCCATTTTCCATAATTAATCGATGTGATAAATATGAGACATTCAATGAAGAATAAAAAAAATGGATGGATTTTTTTATCAACTTAATTCGTATAGAATCCTTTATTGATACACAATTTTTATTTAAAATTCATAATTAAAAATATTTGTCTCCTTTTTCGTGGCTAATTAATTTTTTTAACATAAATGATGCTGTCAGGTTGCTCAACTTGATTAATTATTGCATATTTAAGAGTAGTCTTTTTTTAAATGAAAAACTTTTTTCTTACGGAGTAAAAGTTTACTTACCGATACCCTTTAATTTTTTGGGGATTTTTTTTTTGACGCCAAGATAGGCACCAAAATGTAAATAACAAAATGGTAACCTTAAAATTACGTTATTTAAAGAGCTAAAAATATCAGGATTATTGAAAATTAAATTCTATCGCCAATATTTATAGTTAAATGTTTTGCCAAACCAAGGAGTACCCCCTTTACACACCGAACCTAATTTTTTACTATAATTCCATATTAAATTTTAAATGTCATACAATAAATATACACTAGATGACCGTTATATTTTGTCTCCTCCTGATAAATTTCCAAATAATATTAATAAAAAAACACAAGTTTTTTTTGTTCAATGTTTTAATTAGTTATGCTAAAAATCGGTTTACCTATAATACACTGCAAGCCAAATCTGGTATTATTAATATTCAGGAGTTTTATTGAAACTTGGGAAGAAAATATTCATTTATTATGGATGATAATACACTGCTGGACAATTGCTAAGGACGGAAAACACTATCATCCATAGCAACCACAAAATGAAAGGATACCAATCACTTTTAAACACAAAAATTAGAACAAGTGCGGGATATATTAGGAAGAAGTATGCGTATGCAAATTTTTTTCCACGTCTGTTCATCACGTGATAGCGTTCATAAGAGCTTCAAAGGTTTTGATGCGGTACCGAGATCCGACATGCAGTGTCATGGTATGGACCGGCATCATGATCAATGGCCGCACGCCCCTACATGTTGTTGCGAATGGGATTATGACGGGCCAACGATACATTAATGAAGTTCCGCTTCCTCATGTTCATCTTTTCCGTGGTGCTGTCGGTGATAAATTTGTTTCTATGAACGACAACGCAACATGTCATCGAACACACGCTGTTCAGGATTGTCTAGACAACGAGGGTATTCAACGCCTCGTATGGCCATCACGTTCTCCAGATCTAAACCCCATTGAAAATGTGTTTGATGCTTTGGGGAGGTAAGTTGCTGGTCGAAACTATCCTCCGACAAACAAGAACATCCTCATCCGTGCACTCCCAGAGGAATGGGATAAATTGCCTCAACAGCTGCTGGATAATGTTGTGCAAAGTATGATACGACGTGTGGAATGTTGCATCACACTCCACGGTGGACATATCCCGTACGGATACCTTTCTTCAAGGTGCCTGCTGACTTTTAGATGCATTGTTCCATTTTTCCATATGCAGCATCAAATGAAACTTTTTTCTTTCAGATGTTTCACAGCTTATGTACTTTCCAGAACAATAAATTTTCTTTATTCTAATGTCTGAACAGTGTGGCAACTATATTTTATCCTACTAGGCTTCATGTGTCTCGCTTAATGTTATACTACATTGCAATTTGTGATCCGTCCTTAGCAATTGTCCAGCAGTGTAGTTTCGCTTTTCAATTTCTTCTTCTTCTTAAAATTGAGTTTGTATGTCATTGGGCACCTCTGCTTTTATCAGCATTTTGTACCATTAACACCAAACCCAATGTTTCATTGTTCCAGTTGCTCGGGTCACCCACTTTATTAATAAAGTCCGATAACCCTTTAATGGAGTCTAGGTGTAACTCTCTAGTATGGATGAAGCCTAAAGAAGTTAATTTAGGAGGGCAAGAGCCTCAAAGTCGTAAATGACATGCTCTGCCGTTTCCTCTTGCATATGACATTTCCAGCAGATAAGGTCTTGCTGAAATAGTCCCATTTGGTCAGAAAGTCAGTCATGCTAGGAATAGCTTCCTGACTTTCACCAGAAGAAGATGGTTTAGAGGTCATTTCTACCTCAAGTGAAGGATTCATTACTGCCACTTTACAAGATTGCCTCTGAGTTCCCTTGTCTTTTTCAGCAAGGTCTACTTTAGAGGCTTCACCTGCAAATGCAGAAAGGTTTGTTACTTCTTGTGTCTTTTCAGCCACAAGATAACAATTAAAAAGCTCAGGTAATATAAGTCCACCCAGCATTGCCTGAGTTACTGGGCAAGGCAAATTACTCTAGAAGTTCGCCAAGCAACTAGAGGCTCCGTTAAGACACCAATACCGCGGTGCCAATTAGCCCTAGGCACGGATCGCATAACACCAGGGTTTACGGGAGCTGGTTCGCGGCCTCTGATTCTATATTCAAGGCTATCCTGTCATTCCTACAGGACATTCGGCTATCCACCACTTGCCGACGCGCCTGTTGGCTGTGCTCAAGCCCCAGGAAGGTACACGTACCCCCTGGTTCCAGGAGTTTTCAATTTCCGTACACATCACTCTGACTTTCTTATTATTACACATCTGCTCCACCTAGTGGACAGATTATTGGTCTTAAGTCATTATAAGGCATTTTAAAACCCACCATATAAATTATATTTGAGAGTACTTTTGATAAGTAGAAGTCTGTTTCCCCCTATTGCAAAGGAGTCAACCTGGAAAACTCTCGAGCAGCCTCCCTTACAGATGTGCATGCAGAAGATAGCGCAATATTTTCTCGTTATTCAACATTGGCTGGATTGAACCAGGAAACTCATAGTCCTAAAACTCTGTTCTATTACTAGATTACGCTGAGTTCTATCTTTAACTATACATTCGAAATCTTTCTCAGCCTTTCTAGAAGTAAATTTCCGCATTTAGAATTGGCTATAATTATTAAATATTTATAGATTATATAAACTATAAAAAGGGAATAATTTTTAAATAACATTTAACACTTTTTTTAGTTGTTCGTTCCGTTGGCAATCTGTCAAGCTCACCATTTCTGTGTTTATTATAAGAAATTATTTTATGCAGCAATAATGTTTTAATAAACTGTACTTCTTCGATTTTTTCTATCACCGGTTTTTATTCTTTCATCTTATTAAATCTCTTACAGATAGAATCATCCTTTTACTGATTTAAATAGCTGGTTGAAAATTTTCAATTAGTGTTTTGCCTACATAAGTTATTTTAACAATTTTAAAATAAAGAAAAAATTTTATTAAGTTAAATTAAGTAAGTTATTTTTTTAAGTATGCTATATTATTTCAAATATTCTATAAGCATTTTACATTTAGCAAAAATCATTATATTAAACTTTGTATTACGAGATATGAAAAATATTATTAAATTTAAATTTCTGTGTTGGTCTACATACCTATGGAAAGCTGTAGTTGTTGCTACAGGAAAAGCTTTAAATAGACTTCAAAACATACATTAAAGTTAAGAGGTGATGCACTCTGCTAACAGAATATAAGAAATCATAACAAAAATTTTTTGTTATTTATCCTAAAAATTAAAGACATGAATAGATATAGGAGCTTTGTTTGTGTAGCAATGAAATCATTTTTATTTCTGTTGGATTTATGGCAACCGTGAAATGCTCAAAAATTGCTTGCAAGCGGAATTGAAGTACATCAGCGAGCCCAAAGTTGATTTCCTTGCAGGAGACATTAGTGAAACGAGGAGAATTCGTTGACAATTTACGCTAAAACCTTGAGTAACTTTTCTTTTTTATTGTACCCCCAAAATGAATCGATTTTTTTCGTTGGAATCAAACTACTGATGTAAGGTACGAAACAAAAAAAGTATTTCCTTCATTACATAGATTAATTGTTGAAATTCAAGAAAATTTCAAACATTTCCAAAATTTGGCCGAAAAATACGTCTTCCTGTTGTTGTTGTACTACAGTACTACAAGTGTAAAAAAAAAAAAAAAAAGATAAGTCATATGGGACCAAAAGCATGGAGCACTGCCCTGCTACAGTTGTTGTCGTGTGACAAGGGCAAAATGAAAAAATAAAATAAAAGTTAAAAAAGACAAGTCATATGGGACCAAAGGCATGGCCCTGGCCACATCTTCAGCTTTTTCGGTATAGAGGGTGTCATGGCAGCAGTTGGGGTCGATGCTGAAGAGGGTCGAGGCAACAGAGATGCAACTGAAGAGATGCCTCGGATCCAGCGGAATTCCTGTGCAGTGCCTGCATTCTGCGTATGTTCTAGATCCGTCGGGCATGATTTTCATACCCCTCATGTGCCCAGTCCACATTCTGTTGATGGTTGAGGTGATACCATGGTCTGGATTAATCTCTGGTAGGCATCATTTTTTCCTTAGTCCTCCGCAGAGTTGATGCCTTGCGACGGCGTTTGCATCGAAGCAAGTGGTAATCGTGGGAGAGGGATTGATATTTCTAGCTCCTTGGCGAGGGAGTCCACCTGTTCATTTCCCTCGATGTTAACATGATACGTCTTTCTAGATCCTGAAATAATATTGTGAGTTGTTGAAGAATACAAATTTAATCAAGCTTTGAATATTGACAAACTTTAGCTCAACGTGGCTTAAGGATAGGACATTTTAAAGTATATGATCCTGGTGTCGATTTCAGCCATTGCCGAATAATGGGCGATGGCAGTTGCCTTTCTACCTCTTGCATGAGAGTGCTTGAGAATTTTCTGAGCATTTGGGATAGTAGAAAGAAACTGCACAATATGTTTCGGCATAAGGCTTGTGTCCCACATATGATTGCAGGGGATATTGAAGAAAATACAACCTTCAACAACTTAGCTTTCTTCAACTCTATGTTTTCCCTACTAGAAATTACAATAGCTATCAGTAACTATAAAGGCTATATAGTTACTGAGGAAAAATATGTTCAATATTTTTTAGTTGCTAGTTTGCATCACACGTATGGCCCAATAGCAATGGATTGAGAATAAACTAGAACTTCCTTTAGCTGTTAAGCCTTCTTTAAATTTTTATTGCAAATATTAAATAAATGGCAATAGAAACTAAAGATGCTTTTAAAAAAACTGAATTGTGCATTGCACTTATTTGATAATTCTGCTATGTTAGAAATTTTTGGTAATTATGAAAACAGTGCTTTCAAGATTACACACACACACACACTAACCTATAAAAATTCTAAATCTTCAAGACTAATATCAAATGATTATTTAACCAGTTTCTAACACTGTTTATATGCATTTATTTGGTTGTAAAAAATTACAAAAAAAAGCCAAAATAAAAATGATTTGAATTCTAATCACAAAAATACAATTTTTACAAGTCCTCAATATAAAAATATTTATAAAAGTTTTATAATAACTTCATACATTAATTTTAGTATTATCAAATATTTTTGATAAGTTCATTTTCTTTAAAGAATAATTTCATCAAAACTAATAGTTTGTAAATGGATATTGTTTAAAAGGCATTTATTCATGCTACACAATATACAATGTATATATGAAGAGGTTTTGATCTATAATGGTTAGCCTTCATTACATATAATAATAATACCGTTTAATGAGACGGGGCTATTTTTGACCATAAAAAATATCCAGTCTTTCATCTTAACTAATTCTGTCATTGTAGTTAAATACAATTTAAGAAACTGATCATAGAATTATAAATGCTTTATTCCAAAATATTATGTTATTATAAATATATTGAAATTAACACATTCAATAAATTACATTTAAAGCTGGATGCTGCCATAATTCCTTACTATTTCTTGAATATTATATTTATTATCCTTTCACAACTGAAATCTATAAGATATTGAAATTTCAATTCAAATCCAGCACATCCTAAGTATAGAATTTTCTTTTCTTTAATTAATTTGGAAAATCAAACTAAATAAATAAATTAATAGTCATTTTTAGGAAATTTTTGTAGTTATATTATTTAAAAAGAAAAACGTTAATTTTTTCAAGCTAGATAAAAAAGAAATTGGTTTTAAGTCAGTAATGTTAAAAATAGAATTATCTGCGATATTCACTTGTATTTAACTATTTATTATTCTGGTTGCTTCATTGACAGATGCATCTATATGAGCGGTTACATGTAATTGCAATGGCGCTTAGTTTTAGAAAATCATAAGGAACTATGAATTGGCTAACATAAATATAGAGAAATAAGTATTAGATCTTAAAAGAAATATCTTTATCAAACTGTTCAAATAACGCATCATTAAAAAATGATATTTAATATGCATTATATAAGAAGCATACAAATCATACTTAAATGCACTTTTTATTTTTAATTTATTGAGAAATCAGACACAGTTGCTATTGATTTTCCTTTTGTTTCAAAATTTTGGTAAACTTCATTAATAGTGGGCTGCATTTATATAAGGAATGATCAAAGGAAAATGTATGAAACGACACGGTGGGTTCAAATGTAGACTTTGTTCAAAATATGGACTATAGGCTTGAGCACACCGATCCCACTGATGAACAAGCCGCAGAATTCCTTGGTCCCAGAATTACTGTGGCCGTGACGAGATCCATTCCTTCATAGAGTCCTTGAGCATGTCGTCCAAATTAAAACGCTTCCCTTTCTGATGCGTCTTCAGTGGACCAAACGCATTGAAATCGCAGGGCGACATGTCCGGACTGTAGGTCGGATGGTCCAACGTTTCCCACTTGAACTTGGCCAGTTCCATGTGTGTGATTCTGGAGACGTTTGGACACGCGTTATCATGGAGCAAAAGCACACCCTTCATGAGCAGCCCCAGTCTTTTGTTCTTGATTGATCTGCGTAGGCGTCAAAGTGTCTCACAGTGCTCATCGGACTTTATGGTTTTTCTGTACTCGTGTAATTCCACAAGTATTGGACCTTAAACGTCGAAAAAGATGGTGAGCTAACACCTTTCCTGCTGACGGTACGGTTTTGAATATTTTAGTGGGAGGTGATGACTCATGCTTCCACTGGCTTTTCACCTTCCGCTGTCAGAAATAGGATAACACCTCGCTGCTCCTCAATCGTTGAATTTTGCAACGTGAACGACATGCTGTCCTCATACGAATTGGAGCATCATTTGGACGATGCTTTTAATAAGAGCTTTTGTTCTCTCCTGCGCCCGCGGGCGCCCGCGCATGCTCCGATCCCAGTCACAAACTTCAATCACATCTCGAGATGTCTCCCTACGTTCTCCCATGGTGGAATATGGAAATATTTAATTGTTACGTTATTATTTCGTTTCGTACCTTTTCATTTGATCGCCCCTTATATGTCTTAATAGAAAAAAACATTGAAAACTCCAAACATTCGGAAAGAAGAAACGCAAATTTCATCTAAAGTTACTTAACAATTGTTTTTCTTGAACCTATAAAAACTATTTTTCATATTAAATTAACCCATGATTAAAAATGAAAAAACTTGGAAATTTTCACAGTAAATGCATATTGTAGAAGGAATGCTAAAAGATTTGTATTAAGCAACTTGAATTACTGATGCATTGCATAATACAATAAAACAAATTTTAAAATCTTCTTTTCCTAGTTTATTTCATATTTTTATGCATTTTTTAAAGCACAATTTTCCATTTTTCACTGTAGCGGGTTTAGTAACTGTTGTTTTACCCAAACAACTACCTGAATCTATTCGTTCGTTTGTTTTGCAGATAATCGCAGTATCACACCACTTTCTTCTCATTTGATACCTGAAAGTTGTTTTTTTTATTCTCATTCATTTAAAATTCTAATAATTCTTCGAATAAAACATCTGAGTTCGCTTTCAAAATGCCCTGAAATGAATTTCGGGTAGTAATGGATTTCTTTGTCAAAGTTCATAAACGAGTAACTCATCTTCCCTCAATTCTTCAGGCAAATTTTTGTAGCTTGCTTGAATTACGGGGTAAGTAAAAGCAGCATTTTAAATGAACCTAGATATTGTTTTTTCTGCAACACCTTTTGAAAATGTATGAACCCTGAAACAAAGATTTCACAAAGTGTGTCTAAGTCACTAACACGTATTGCAACAGCACTTTCGATATTCGCATTTGAATTTACTTATCCAAAAATGGAAATTAAATACGAAGAAATAAATTTCACGCACATTTGCTTAAAATACCAGGGATTTCACAATCAACAGCGCAGTTATTAATAATTCGTAGGATTTATAAAAAATAAATGCTTACGAATAAATTCATAAAATTAAGAAATGAGTTCATAAAAATAATTTTTAAAATTTCAGTTCGTAAATAGGAATTAAATTATCATCAAAGCACCAGGCTAATAACCATAAAATAGAGTTCTTGTAAATTAGAGGTTCGTATAAGCGAACGTCTACTGTATATATGTACACATTTCGCTTGATTTTCGAAATTTGTAGTTTATATTTTAATAATTTTTTCTGCGTTTCTGCTAGTTTTATTACTACCTTTTGTATTGCTTATTTATTGTTTTACTACCTTTTGTATTGCTTATTTATTAGTTTACTGCCTTTTGTATTGCTTATTTATTGTTTTACTACCTTTTGTATTGCTTATTTATTATTTTACTAGCCTTTTGTATTGCTTATTTATTGTTTTACTACCTTTTGTATTGCTTATTTATTGTTTTACTAGCTTTTTGTATTGCTTATTTATTGTTTTACTACCTTTTGTATTGCTTATTTATTGTTTTATTACTTTTTGTATTGCTTATTTATTGTTTTACTACCTTTTGTATTGCTTATTTACTGTTTTATTACTTTTTGCATTGCCTATTTATTGTTTTATTATCTTTTGTATTGCATATTTATTGTTTTACTACCTTTTGTATTGCTTATTTATTGTTTTACTACCTTTTGTATTTCTTATTTTGTATATTGCTGACTTTTGTGCTGCTTATTTATTGTATTACTACTTTTGCCTTGTTACATTCGCATTGCTTATATATAAATGTAATGTTATGTTATGTATAGGAAAATGTATATAATATTTCTCCAACAGAAGTTATTTTAAAAATTATTACTACACATTTAAAGACATGTAGTCTTTAAATGTATAGCAGTAATGGATAATGTAATGTAATGTAGTAACAAAAGTTTAAAAATCTGAAATAATAGTTAAAATTTTTTAATTTTATGTTATTTTTAATAGAGAGAATATTTTTCTCCAAATAAAATTATTTTCTTAATATTCCCAAATAATAACACTATAATTCATAATTAATAATTTTTAAATATAAAAATGAAACATTTTAAATATATTTGTAAAGTTATCGTAACCAATTATTATGAGAAAAACATTGAAATGATAAAATAATTTAATGCAAAATTATATTATTATAAATTACATTATTTTACAAATTTTATCATTTTAAAATATTTATGAAACTGTTCAAAAAAAAGATCACATACAATTAACTTATAAATATTTATTACCATAAGAATTATTAGTATTTACAGTATTTCTTAAAGGAAATTGTGTTTTTATTTAAAGACACAACAGAATTATTGTTACACAAGTTTCACATTTCCTTAAAAATTTAGATAAATTATCTTTGTGTTTTACATTTATTTAAATTAAAGAATAATTTCTATAAAAATGAAAACTTTATTCCAAGAACTGAACGAAACCAATTATCATACAAAATCAATAGAAAAACATTTTTTGAAAAATTTTGCTGATAATATCAAGAGTAATTAAGTTTTTAGAAATAATTAAGTCTCTTTTATATTACTTTATAATTCATATTAGCCAAAAGATAAAATTCACGTGTAATATTTATAATTTAAAATGTAACAATTTGCATTAATCCAGGTATTTAAAAAATTAATATGTTCTGAATTATAATTTACATTTAAACTACCAGAATATTGGTAATCAGTTATTTAACAATTATTTTTTTTAATTGCTGGTATAAGAATTATTGCTTATAGGATTATTATTTTTGCAATTTTTCAAATGGTCAATTTCTATAAAGATTTCCTTAAAGACAAGGCTACATGGTATCTTCTTCTTCTTCTTAGAATTGGGTTTGTATGTCATTGGGCACCTCTGCTTTTATCAGCATTTTGTACCATTAACTCCAAACCCAATGTTTCCTAGTTCCAGTTGCTCGGGTCACCCACTTTATTAATAAAGTCCGATAACCCTTTAATGGAGTCTAGGTGTAACTCTCTAGTATGGTTGATGCCTAAAGAAGTTAATCTAGGGAGGGCAAGAGCCTCGCATTAATAAATGATATGCTCTGCCGTTTCCTCTTGCGTATAACATTTCCAGCAGATAGGGTCTTGCTGAAACAGTCCCATCTGGTCAGAGAGTCAGTCATACTAGGGATAGCTTCCTGACTTTCACCAGAAGATGGTTTGGAGGTCATTTCTACCTCAAGTGAAGGATTCATTACTGCTCCTTTACAAGACTGCCTCTGAGTTCCCTTGTCTTTTTCAGCAAGGTCTACTTCAGAGGCATCACCTGCAGATGCAGAAAGGTTTGTTATTTCTTGTGTCTTTTCAGCCACAAGATAACAATTTATAAGCTCAGGTAATATAAGTCCACCCAGCATTGCCTGAGATACTGGGCAAGGCAAATTACTCTAGAAGTTTGCCAGGCAACTAGAGGCTCCGTTAAGACACCAAAACCGCGGTGCCAATTAGCCCTAGGCACGGATCGCATAACACCTGGGTTTACGGGAGCTGGTTCGCGGCCTCTGATTCTATATTCAAGGCTATCCTGTCATTCCTACAAGACGTTCGGTGATCCACCACTTACCGACGCGCCTGGTAGCTGCTCAGGCCCCAGGAGGCTACATGGTATACTTTAGTAGTATTTTAAAATCCTTTAGTTTATGAATTAATTTTTAATTAAAACATTACTCAAAGAATTTTAAAAAGTAAAATTATCTTATAAACAATAAGTCTGCTCTCGAAAAATATGGTTACACTCTCTATTTAAACCATTAAATGTATTATTGTTTACAAATTATTACCAGAAGCAGCTAAAGTCACATCCCCAAAAACTGCACTGGAATTGAAAATATATATATAAATTTCATAAGATTAGTTAAATCTCATTATAAAATTTAATCTTGCAATATTAAACAATATTTGTTTTTAAGTTCTAAAAATAAAACATAAAATACTCTAAATTATATCATTTATATTTTTAAATTTTAAAGCATGATAATGGAAAGAGTTGATACTGGCATTTCCTCTTATTTCTCATTAGACTTTCTTCCTACGGAATTTATTGTCACCTATTCTCAACCAATAATATTAGAAAGACTCAATTTAACGACATTCGAACACAAAATCTTTTCCTGGCTATAACCGAACGCATCGCGCTTGCTTAAGCAAGAATCTATGGACGTGTCAATATAGCATGTGGAGGTTAACGAGGGAAGCAGCACTTCAAATATAGCCTCACCAGGTTTCCTTCTCATAAACTCCACCCACGCTAAATGGAAAGTCCATTCTGCAATTTTACTCAGAACGAAAATCCAATTCACAATCTGGCGCCTGCATTGGCTAGTAGATCACATTAATTGTAGTTTCGACCACTTAGAATTGAGAAAGATAGGTGAGCAAACGAGGCTTTTAGCAGAATATTAGTTGGCGGGCTTTGGCGGAAATCTGATTGTTGTAATGGGAAAGTTGCGCCCTTAAATAGTGGAATGTCCGTGCGAAATGCTAATTCTGCGGCTCATTTGATTAAAATTAATACCATTTCAACGGATCTTTGAAGTAATTAGTCGCTTTGCAGAGTTGCCTTTCACGTTTGGTGGCACTTTGATATGATGTCCCGGATATAACTGCCTATCGTATTGCCATTACAGAAATGAAATCTTTATTCCAATGAATTTGAAGTTGCCATTAAAATAGAAATTTGTCCTTTAGGTCATTTACATATTTCGTTAAGACGATGAAATAAGTGAGCTATTTAATTCCTCAAGATAACTATCATCTGATAGTTTTCTTTGCTTTTTATATTAATTAATTGGAAATTTATGAAAGAAATTTACAAAGAAATTTATGAAAAATTTAAAACTTTTTAACAATTCATACTGAGAATTAAAACATTCCGATTAGAATCTGTTTATTGACAATAAAATTGAGCTGCGGATTGTTTCTAATGATGAAGTAAAAATATGAACTCATAAAACAAAGTGAAATATTGTATTTAATTAAATTAATATTATGAAAATAATCATATTATAATTCTTTTTTCATTTTTAAATAAAGGCTTTCATTTTAAAGGTCGAAATTTCCTTAATTTTTAATTTGTTAATTATTTTATCAATGATTTTATTAGAAACATTTAGTATGTTTATTTTGAGAAACATTTACTTATAATGAAAATTTTATAATGCTTTTCTTTGAATTCACTGTAATGAGATTGGAATTTTTCCTGAATGAGCGAACTATTGTTCAAAATTTATACAAACTGTTGCAATATGTCATTAATAACCTACCTGAAAGGTTTACTTTCTTCCAAAACTTGTCAAAATGAGTGGCATTTAGATATCAGATATTCTAATGAATAGTGACAAAGACCTTCAAATTTGGCACTAAATCTTCAATTTGGTGATTTTTTACATCAAAATTCTTAGCGTGGTGAAGACATTTCAGATGATTCATTGGACATATTTAGCTTCCATTTTCGACTATTCTAAAAAAATTCTGAAATGTGTTGTATCATATTTAGGAATATTTTAAATTCATTAGGCTAATTCTATAAATAGCTTTTACCCACAAGGAGAATGGAAAGAAAGATATAGTGCTCTATATACAAATATAGTGCTCTAGGATATGGTGTGAAGTTGGGCTAAGTTTATGAACTTGAGTCTAATGGCTGCTGATTGTTTTAGTTTATTTGTTCTAGGCGCCAACATTACCATTCGGGTTGAAATATTTCCCAGTTTCTCTGCATATTTCTGACTTTTTGGCGTAATATGTCCCATTCTGATTTATTGGAAGTTCATATTTTAAGTGCACAAACTTAAAGTCGAGATAACAAAACAAAAAAAATAGCTATCTCTCCAGCTTTTGGTTCTAGAATTCATAAGTTCGATTCCAACATGGCAAATAAAAGTTTGTAGTTGTTTGGAATCGTTTTTAAACTATAGGACTCTCTTAAATCAGCCCTTTGAAAGCATAAAATAATAGTCTATCGACAAAAAATCTAAACAGTGTCTCTAATACAATTAAAAACAATTTTATCTTTACTCAAGGATATTTTTATTTTTCTACTTTTAAAAGCTACGTAAAACTATTTAAAAATATTTACGCCCCAATCTTTTGAAAAATCTAGGTGTAGAATTACAATTATTGAATTTTGGAATAAATTTTTATCCAGAAATTTATAACAACACATTTAGCGAAGATATTCATTACTTTTAGAAATATTGAAAGTTTTGATCAATAAAATGTTTATTAATGCACATTATTGCAGTGAATATTTTGCTAATTAATAATTGAGATGTTTTGAAAGACTGTAAGCTAATTAATTTTACGCTTATTATTTTTTTGTGCCTGTTTAAATTTATGCACAAATTTTTCTATGACATTTCAATATAATGGTAAAAATGTTCAATAATTTTACTACATAAAATATAACATACACAAAAATGTATAATAAATAATCAAAAAACAAAACCAATTTTTAGAGTACAAATCCTAATTATTTAAAAACAATTGCGTTAAAAATACAGAAAACCCAGACTGACTAGAAAAACAAATATTAAAATATATTATAAATTATAATATTTTTAATCCTAAAAAATGATTTATTTGATGTAAATTTGAAAAATAATTGTATATTAAGATTTTGAGACTTTTTAAATTTTAACATTTTATTTTCTCAATTGAATATTTTTGTAAAAAAATGTAAAATGTTCTTCTGCTAAACATTTATAGAAAATGTTTACTTGTAGAACTAAATATGCGTTAGAACAGAAAATCAATAAAACTTATAGTTTGAAAAAGGATATAAAAATATACTTTAACTCTACAATTTTAAATAAACCATTTTTATTCATTATATATTCATTCTGTTGTATTTCCTGCAGTTTGATTCAATTTTGTTGTGAATAATATACAATTATAAAATTATTGTAAATGATTGCCTAAAGTATTAAAAATTGTTTTCTTCCTTTTTCCGTTTAAAAATTAGCAGAAAATAAGCAAGAATAATTAGCTTAATTATTTAAAGTTTTGTATTGATTTGTTTAAGAAGACAAATTATAGTTTTAATAAAGATGTATAAAATTTTTAATAATAGGGGAGAAACTTTTAAAATTTTTAATTTTTCTAATCATTATTTTTTTCTTTTTTAAAACTTTGAAGTGTATTTAATATTTGAATATTTCTTAATTAGAATAAGAACATCACTAATTTATACATAAAAAAATAATTAATTTTTACTTTTACTTCAGTTTTTAAATGTTCCAAAAATGTCACATTTTTATGAATATCATTAATTTTTCCTCGAAAAATGCTTTATTAAAGTATTTTTTAATATATTTTTACGCAATTACCTGTTATAAGGGAATGTAGCATGTTTTTAAAATAAGTAAATTATTAAGTTCATTACATTCTTTTAACGATTCGTTGAAAGATGACGGCTCATTAAAAAGAAAATTGCGTAAAACATTTTAGATTCACCGTTAATTTGTCAAGAAATTTTCTGAGAAAAATTGTTCTTGCATAAAATATATTTCTAGGGGAATCTGAAAAAAAAAGTATTTTTCGGAGAATTGTACATAATTACATTAGTTTCAAGTAACCTTTTTCCATTGGTGTTGATATTTAAATTTAATATGCGATTCCGCGCGCGTTGCAACATGTTTGACTTCCATTTAATAAGTATTTTTTACAACCCGAAAAATTACGTAAATGAAGTAGCACTGAAAGAGCCACAACCTCCTGAAAATCTTGCAAAGTGTCAAAACTTTCGTCTTAACCGTTCCTTTCTCTTCTTTTTTTTTTAAAAAAAGGCCCAAAAATTTCCTCTTTTTCAAAAATAAATCTTTTAATAAAAGATCTTTGGCGCAGAATGCAAAATGACATTTTTTTCTTACTGGCAATATTAAAAATACATCCGAAGGAAAAATAATAATGAAAAATTTTACTAGGAACGCTTATCGAAATTCCATCAACCACGGATAGTGAGTTCTGATTCACGCTAGATGGCGCCTAATTTAAAATGCCTTTATCCCCAAGCTGCGTAACTCAGACTACACCGACAACTTCTCATGCACTTATTACGAATGGGTCTGAGGTTTACTTTAGTCTGGTAAGTTTTCTTCCCTCCCCTTTCCTTTACACCTACATCAGCCAACCCCGTCGACTTGGTTCTTTGATTAAATTTCCAGAGCAGTTATTACTTTGCAAGGGGCATAAGTGTTGCCAACCAAAATTTCCTCTTAATTTAATTAGAGCTTAGTGTTTTGGCAGATTGATCCGTTAATTAAATTTTTAAATATTTTTTACTTTATTTTTCTCTTTTTTATTGGGAATACCACACGTGACGAATCATAACATTTTTGTTTGTCACTTTTATGAGGTTATCTCTCAAGTTTAATTTTTTTACTTGAAAATAATCAGGAAAAAACTCTCGACACAGCTACTGAACTCTGTAATTAAAATGTAAATTAGTGGAGGGAATGGAGAGTCTTCAGTTTAAGTCATCTTCTTGAAATTTGGAAAAGGTAATATTGTTGAAAACATTTTTAAACAAAGATTGATTTTTTAAAAGGATATGCGATGTAGCGCAAATCTCTCTCTCTCTCTCTCTCTGTAGAAGAGTATTTATTTCTCCTTTACAATATTTATTCCTTAATTTTAAAATTAAATCAGTGATCTGAGCAATTAGATTATATTACTATATCTTTATTACTTTTTTATATAAAGTAAAGGTGTTTTAGAATTGCTGCTTTAATTAAAATTTTATGAAGCTCCGCATTCTATAAATAAAGAAAACGTTAAAGAAAGTTTCTGAGTCTGATATTTAAGATGATGAAAATATATACAAATTTTAATTTTTTTATTATTTTTCCGCAATGCTGAGGATAAAAATTAATTATTAAATCTAATTTTGCGTCTTTCATTAGCTTTGCCAATCAGCTTTTACAAAGAAAAATGAATTAACAAAAATGAAAAAAAATTAATCATATATTTTCTTTTTAGCTTCGGTAGCTATTGGTCAGTAATTTTGCTACCTGTCTGATTTATATATTTAACTTTCTTATTTATGAATAAAATATAATCGATAATTACATATTAAGTCATTTGGTGCTGAAATGATCAAATATTATTCTGATAAAAAATCTTACAGAAATTAAGCGTGAAGTCTGATTTGAGACAGTTTTGTGTGTAAGTTAGTGATGATTAAAAATTTAATATCTGTAATTATATTTTTGTAAGTATTGGCTCATTAATTTATTTTTTTTTAAATTTAAGTTTACTGGAATCTTATAACAATCCATAATATCATGATTAATATAGAACATAAATTAATCAGTTAATAAAATTTCAACACAGTTATATACAATTTTTTAAATAATATTTAATTTGATTTGTCATTATATTTTTCTTCTAATTATATTGTTATATAGTATATTCTGTGTGATGTATATATATATACTCTCTGCTAGTTGTTGTTGTCGTGTGCCAGCTAGGCTAGCAATATTTGGTGCGCTGCTCCACTTTTTCAACTGAACCATATTTTTGGTGTGGAGTCCGACTTCCTCAGTACACACATGCCATAGGGACCCGTTTATAGGGTAGGCAACCATTCACACCTCATTGATACAAGGAAAGGACAAAGACAAGATAGATAGAGAGAGGAAGTACATCCATGCCCGAACCGGGATTCGAACCCAGGACCTCCCTATCTGTAGTCATGCACTCTAACCACTAGACAGGGTGGTCGGCAGTACTGCTTGCTAAAACACATAATGACTAAATGATAGGATTGCTTTCTTCGCAATTTAATTTCTGCAATCGTTGAATAAGAGGAGATAGTGTTGATATTTATATGCTTTCTGTATCTCTATCTTTGTTTGGGTGTTTGGAAGCTATCAAAGTTTCTTTATGCTACGTTATTTTGAATCACTATTTATAACGTCTCCCAAGAGGGCTGTAATTTACGCTGGATATTTAAAAAAAGCTTAAACTTTAAATGGTGACCTATGTAGTGTAGTGCAGTGGTGGCCTGGTTGGTTACGGCGTCCTGCTTCTTACGCAAGGTAGTGGATTTAAATCCACTACCTTGATTAAATCCACTACACTGTTCAATAAAGGCAGCTGGGTAGATGTGCGTGGTCACAATGTCTTCCAAGTGAACTGATATTTCTGGTGGTGGCCAGTCATGTATTACGAGGTCTTCTGCTGGGTCTCTGCTTCTAAATTACGAAGTCTGCTTCCCGGCTGCTTTAATCTAACAGGTAGAGCCCAACTCAGGGCTAGGTAAAGGGAAGAATGTTGGTACAACAACAACCTACGTTGTACCAAAAATATTGTACCATAATTAAATGTTATTCTTATATCAGTATCTTACTTTGTTACAGTTACTTTGTCTTAGTTTACAATGTACAAAAAAATCTATATTAAAATAAACTGTTAAATTTAAATAAACGAAACTTATTAAACAAGATTGCAATATAAAATATTTAAAATTCTATATAATTTATATTTCTACGCAGAGATCTTCATAATCAATAAATTTGCTTTTGTTGATTAGCTTAGAACACTTTTCACGAGGGATTATAAAGTGAAACAAATATTGTTGGAGATAGTTATGAAGAATAAAAACCACATAGCACTGAAGTAACTTGAGCGTAAAAGTGAAAGCAGTATATTTTTAAGGATTGAACTAAAATTTGATTTTTAATTGATAATTTGCTTATCAACAGATAATTTTGATGCCAGTTTTCAGAATATTGATGAATCATGCTCATAAATTTCATCATCTCTTTAGCACTCTAACCTCCTTTACAAAATTCCTTTTTTCCTTTAAAAAATCAAAAGAGATTCTCGATGTTTAATAAAATACAATCTACGTCATATTTACTAAAAAGCTGAAAAATCATTGTCATTTTGTAATTAATATCAAATTAAAGCTGATATTTCCAAATGGTAACAAACCAACTTAAGTCATTCTTAGTCTTTGCTTAATTTATTAATAAGGAAACTTCTTTTAAAGGGTTCCTTAACATCTAAAAACGTTATGTATCCCAAATAAATATCTTCAACGTTGCAACAATCAAAAATAACTGTTGATATGAGTATTTGCAAAACTTGATATATTCACTTAAATTCAAACAAAGATATATTTATCGATATGAAAGAACTAAAAATAAAAATAATGAAATATAAACACAACTCAAAAAATGAGATTTGAGATGCAAACAGTTCTCCGATTCTTAGAATAAGGTTTTTATTTTTATTGTTTTTCACAGTTTGAAAAAATTATTTAAATTATAAAAAATTTTTAAGTTTATAAAAGTTAACTTCAAAAAAGAAATTATTGTAAAGCGAAATTTTCTTGCTAATGAAATTCCATTGTATTCAAAATTTGCTATCTTTAAAATATTCTGGAAAAATCTTAGAAGTATTTACTATTGATAATGTTTTGTTAAGAAAACTTTTTATCTTAAAAAATAGCTGGTAGTAATAAAACAATACACAAATTTACTAAGAAAACTTAATTTTATTATTTAATTAATAAAATTCATAGAAAAGTAATCATACAATATAACTTTTATGAACAAATTAACCATTCTTAATAATCAGTTTTCTTAATGGATAACAAGCAGTCTGCAGGCGTTAATTATGAACAGCAGTGGAAACAATTTGATTAAAACTGGAGATTTCCAAAGTTATTAAATTTAACTATAAATTCCCAGTCCTTAATTATTATTCGCTAATTAAGCTAACCTTAGCTGATTTTCTCAAACGAGATCTTCTCATGCTTTATTCTACGACAGGAAATTATATCTTTACGAAATTCTTGTATTTCGTTCTCACATTCTTGAAGTTTTGAAACTTCAGTTAAATTTTTGACGTTGAAACGCCACCGGGAAATTTAATTTGGAACTTTTCAAAGTTGTGTTTAATTGTAAAGGAAGGATGGGTAACTTTCAAAATTTCACTCTATAGTTGCTGAATTTTTGTGATAATTTTTTTAATCAGAAAATGCATAAACTGTGTATATATAATCTATATATATTCTAATGCTAACTACAATAACATGAGCATCGAAGATGCACATTTTTAACTTGATATGTATTTCATTTCAGTGCTTTGTTTCTCAGTGTTTTTTTCTATTAATTAAAGCTAGAGTAAATAGAAAAAGGCCATTTTGAATAGTGGTCAAATGATGAAGTTGTCTCCATTAATTAATATTATCCTTTCAAAATGTCATCCTTGTGGATATATATCTTTGAGCATATACCTTTAATGGAAAAATTACTTTTATGATAAAACTACTACAACTTTATTGACCATATAGTGGTTGTTTCTTTCATTTCAGTTGAGATCATGACTAACTAACTTTATTACAATTCTCATTGGTTTAAAATATCCCTGACGTCAGATAACGTGAGAATCTTCGTCATACACAATTACGACATCATATTGAGACGGCATCCTATTTCAGACTTGTCAACCAATTTTCAGCATGCCTGAAAATCACATTCTTCGAACAGCAGTAAACAAGGTGAAGCTCATCATCGAAAGTCTCAGAATGTTACCGAAGTTCATTTTGTCAATAAAATGATTTCTTGTATAAGGAACATTGATTTACGAAGAAGTTTTCTATTGATTCAGGCCGTGAACAGATTGACAATAGAACAGAAGAAAGGTAAAATTAAAAGAAAAGACAAAACATCCATTTTATGGTTGGCTTAAATCGGAAAGGACTATATAAGATTTTAAAAATTTAATTAATTAATACATAATTCTAAATTAATAATTGCAATATTTGTGAACAATCTCTTTTAAATCTTAAGCCTTGATTTTATTATATATTATTTAACTTGTGTATTCTTTACTTTAAAATTAACTACTGATATCTATTGCATCCACCTGTATTAGAAAATGTGAAATTAGCCCTAATAGTTTACTCACTTAAGTAAGCGAACAGATCAGACAAAATCAGAACTGATGTCTAATCATAATTTTTCAATCAATAATATAAGCTACCACTACCGGAAGTTATTACAACCTAAAAACAGTATGAATCCATCCATGAATTGTTAAGCAAATTTATTTTCCCAACAGTGTGATGGAATAAAATAGTTGACAAGATTTGGTAACAGTTGTCTCTTTGCCCAATACTCTTTCAAATTTGGATATCTTCATGTGAAGCTTTAACAACACAAGCTTTATTTGAATGGTAAATCTAAATCTAATAACTGTAACCTAATATTCCAAAGTTCTGCAAATGTTCCTAACCAGCATCGCATTCTTTTACGAAAGTGGAATTCTATTAGTTTTATTCACATGTAATTGATCTAACATTTTTGTTACCAATTCCTTCTGAGCTCTTTAAGTGTTTAAAACCACCATACCCAGACATATTTTATCCCAAAAGGGAATTCCGTTAAGCTTTATTCGGGTGGTGGATCTAGCAATTTCTACGATTTTATGAGGACTCTAAACTTTGGCAATCACTGTCACATTTTTATTGAAATTGGGATTTCGTTAAACTTAATTTGATTGGTGGATCTACCAGTTTCGATCGATTCTATCACAACGCTATAAAAGTTTCCATTAACCATCATATTTTTAATCTAAATTAAAATTCCATTAAGCTTTATTTAGTTTGTATTTAGCAAAAAGTATAATTCCGTTAAGCTTTATTTATTGTGTATTTAACAGAGAAAATAAAATTCTTTTTAAACTCTATTTAGTATGTATTTAGCAATTCGTATTGAATCTACTGATTCTACCAGAAATCTGTAAAGTTTCCGATCATTGTCATATTTTTACCCAAAACTTGAATTCTACACTACTGGCCATTAAAATTGCTACACCAAGAAGGAATGCAAATAACAGAACGAAATTTATTGGACACATACATTATAGTGGAAAGAGCAAGTGATTAGATTTACAGGAAATTAGGATGTATAGATCTTAAGAAATCAGTACCCAGAGCAGCCACCTCTGGTTGCAATAACAGCATTTATCCTCCTAGGCATGGAGTCAAACAGGGATTGTATGGCATGTACGGGGATCTCAGTCCATGCAGCTTCAACACTATACCACAGTTCATCGACAGTAGTGGATAGTGAGTGATGGCGTGCCAATCGCTCGGCAACCATTGACCACACGTTCTCAATTGGTGACAGATCAGGAGAACATGCTGGCCAGGGTAACAGTCGAAGCTCTTCTGCATCAAGGAAGTTCAGAAAAGTACGGGCAACATGTGGTCGTGCATTATCCTGTTGAAACAAAGCATTAGGGAGGCCTCGAAGATAGGGCAGAGCCATGGGCCTTAACACATCGGAAATGTAACGGTTGCTGTTCAAAGTGCCGGTAATGCGAACAAGAGGTGATCGAGACGTGCATCCAATGGCACCCCATACCATCACTCCAGTAGATGGGCCAGTATGGCGATGTCTAATGCAAGCTGGCAATACGCGTTCACCACGATGCCTCCAAACACGGATGCGGTCATCATGGTCCTGTATACAGAACCGCGATTCATCTGTAAAGATGACGTGATGCCATTCCCGTGTCCAGGTTCGTCGTTGATCACACTATTGAAGGCGCTCCTGTCTGTGACGCAGCGTCATTGGTAGCCGAAGCCATGGTCGCCGTGCAGACAATCCATGATGCTGCAAACGTCGTCGAACTGTTCGAGCAGAAACTTGTTGCCTGCAAATTACTCCGTTTCTCGACTCAGGATTCGTGACTTGGCTCTACGATCCCTTGTGACCATGCGGATAAGATGTCTGTCTTCTTTGCTGTTATTGATGGGGGGTCGCTGAGATCCTGCATGACGTTCCGTATGATTGACATTCGTATGATTGTTATAGCCTACCGGGATCGCGGTAGGATAATAGCCTACCGCAATCCCGGTAGGCTATAATTGGTATTCTATAAGGATTAACTATATGGATTAATTTAGGCTATAAGGATTATAGCCTACCAGTTTTAGCTGTGTTGTATGGCTAACAACTATAAAATAGTTTTCTCCAGGAAAAGAAATATCATTAAATGTTGTCGCCTTACATATGATACCATTTTTAGAAAAAGCATTTAAAAAGTAAAATAAAATTAGTTCTTATAAAGCTTTTTCTTGACAAATACTTAATTTGATTTTGAACATCACTGCTTTAGCTAACTCAGCTGCCAATCTCATCCTGTGACTATAACTCAATATGATGATATATTCGATGAATATAGGATTTGACCAATACGTGTGAAAGAATAGTGGCCCTTGAATGTTGTAAGACGTGAGTGACTAAATAAAACACTCAGTGTCCGAGGGTATATCTACGCATTCCTGTCTCCTGGGGGTTTATGAATAAAGAGATCTAGTCTTCCAGGTTAAGAACTAAACAGGAAGCTAACTTCCTCATCTTGTAAAAAAACTACTAGTTTCAAAATGTATGCGATATAAATCGTGTCAGGATCATGGTTGACAATATGGAACAATTAAGGATCAGGTTGACTTCAATGACTTGGGCACACTGAAAGATTATCTAATAACCGAGTGGGTGAGATCTTGCATTGGAATTCATGTACAATAGGCCAAAGAGTAGGCGAAGGAAAAGTTGGCTTGATGATGTCTTGAACGATCTTAAAACCCTTAAAATCTCCAACTGGGAAATTTAAGTCAGGAA
Organism: Latrodectus hesperus; assembly: GCA_037975125.1. Lineage (NCBI taxonomy): Eukaryota > Metazoa > Arthropoda > Arachnida > Araneae > Theridiidae > Latrodectus > Latrodectus hesperus. Next base: position 15,170,872 of record CM075851.1, read on the forward strand.
CAGAGCTGTTTGGAGGTATACTGTGCAGCAAGTTAATGTCTATTCTTGGCTGTAGTGCCAATAAAGAAAAAGGTCTTGACCAGCCTTTACTTTATCGGATGATTCTGTATATTATTATGTATGTTTGTTGCTTAGAATTCATAGTTGTTCTCCTTCATTAACTATCTTAATTAAACTTACTCAGTACTGCCAACTCACTCAGACGATTTAAACTACTAGAAAGCTGGTATGCAAAATGAATGTATTTCACATTTTTTCAAACTGAGAATGAGCTAACGACATTGATTCCAAAGAAACGATGAATCATCAATAAGAATTGTAGATATAAAAGAGCTTTTAAAAAGTAGGAATAGTGATATCCAACCTTTCGGTGATCTGCATATATAGGATCGCTTCTTTTAGAGTTAGTTGACAATCGTTATTGAACAACAGAAGATGGTTATTGCGTTTCTCCTGTCAAAAAATGCACTTGCCAAATTAGGTGCTTACAAATATTCTGGGTTTTCTTCCTTGAAATTAAACATTATGTCCCACTATAGAAATCATTCCTCAGAACGATTGTGCATTGAATATTTCGAAGAGTCTAAAAATGTTTCAGTTGTATACACTACGTAGCCTCAGGGTCAAGGTGACCTGGTTGATTAGGGTTTTGTTTCCACTATTTAAAGGCAGTGAGTTCAAAGCCCAAATTAACTGAAGATCCATCATCTTTACTAAAGGTGGCTGATGCTAATACGTTTTCGTCGCAAAGTCCTCCAAGTGAAATTATACTTCTGTGGGTGGAAGGTCAAATACTAGGAGTCTTCTGCTTGATTCCTACTTCTAAATTTAAAAAAACTCTCTCCCAGCTACTTCCATTAATTGTTAGAGCGCAACTTAGTGCTAGGAACGGTAATCATGTGCTAAAACTACAACAACTACGTTGCTTTAATAGTCACAGCCAAGTAATGAGATCATAGTAACTGGAAGGGAAGTTGGATTCCGATGAACAGTTAATTATCTATAGCTGGGTGCGGTATTCCTACTTTTTCATTTCATCTTTCTTTGGAGTGGTTATTTAACTGTTTTCTGGTTTTCATCTCCTGCAATACCCAAGTACAGCCCTCTATTTATGAAAAGTTCGCTGGCAAAATATAATATTTCGAGTATTTTAAAATACTTTACAATAGTTATCATTCAGAAACTTGTCCTTTAAAAGATGTCATATGAAAGGCTGCATCATAAAAATAAATTGATGGTAAGTTTTATAAAACTTGCAGGCCAAAAATGAACATTCATAGAAAAGAGCTTCAAATAATAACTTTTATTACTGGAAATAAATTTAAATTAACTGTAATGATAAAACGCATAAAAAAGCATATTTTGAACTTAAATTGCTTAAAAAATACTTCCTGGGATCTTTTAAGATACTCATATATTGTCTGTACTTTTAGCATGTGTACCATCATTGTTTGATTTTCTGCGATGACGTTATATTGAAATTTAAATGTGTGTAAATATATAAAAGTTTTTCACGGAGATTACATAAACTGTCTCTTAATTTCTTTTAATGTCTCTTAATTTTTATGATGAATTTAAATGTAACATGTACACAAACATTTAACAACATAATATGTACACAATGCTAAATTCTTCAAATTTCAACTAAATCGAAAATAGCCGACAGCTTGGTTAAATAATATAATACAAAACTATAGCTAATTTTAATAAAATCAACTAAATATTCAGCGCCGAAAACTGCATTTTAATGATTGATCTTTCCCGCGTACAAACACACTCTTTTGGGGGGCGGGTGGGCCGAATTTAAATATTAAGTTTCCTGGACTCCAAATCAATGCGAAAACCCTAATGCTAAATGGGAGTCGAGAAACAACAAATTGCAGCCATCCGAGGAAATGTATTCCGCTCATCTGCAATAACAATAACAATCGATTTCCGTAGGGGTCGAATTGTGGGAGTGTTGCCGTGGATAAACACGTGTTCGGAACGTTCTTAACGCTCTGGTGGCAACTACCGAAGAGTGGCCGCTCATGTACACACTCCCGAAATGAGTTTTCGCTCTCCCCTCCCAATGACAAGGAATACGTGATGTGCTTGAGGGTATATTGTCCTATTAGGACGGATACGAGTTTAGGACAGTACTGGTGTAATTGACCGTTGATTCTGGAGGATAAGCACCGTCAGTTCGTTTATGGCCCACGGCGAAATATGTCGACTGCATCTGTGTTTCGGAGCCAGAGGCCTATCTGTCGTATTAAAGGAGGAGAAATAACTAACGAAATCAATGTTCTTTGGCTTTGTTCACACTTCTTTTGGAAGAAAGGGCTCATTTTTTCCGATTTTTTCCTTCGCATTTTGTTCTAATGTTTTCCTTTTTATTCAGTTTGTTGATTTCAAAAGGCTAAAAATGATCCTTGAAAATTTTTATCTGATATAATTTGAAATTTTTAAATTAATTTTTAGTAATAAAAATTTTGGTTTATAAATATGAATATTATATTCGTTTGATATGAAATCTTTTTTTGATTTTGGTGATAAAAGGTCATCTAGGCCTGGGTTGAGAACACCGCTATTCTCATTGCTGGAAGGCAGTGGGCTCTAAACCCGACACAAACGAAGGTCCATAGTTTTTGTTAATAATGGCGTATGGTAGCAATGACATTCGGATGAAATGGTAAATCTTAGAGATTAAATCAATTCTGGAATTCTGCTCAATCCCTGCTTATAAATTACAAAGATCTTTCCGCTCTAGGCATGTCCGATAGCATGTCTATTAGGCCTAGCTTGTTATCTGTATAAAATAGAATCGATAGCGACTTTTTTTAACTGAAAGGTGAAATATTCATGAGGATTGCGTATTAGAAAAAAAGAACATTTTATTATAGAGATATTTTTATGAGAATTTTATGAATTTTAAATGCACGGTTTTTGGTTCTAAAAATTGCAGGGATATCTAAGAAGTCAATAGTTTACCTTTCATGATCTTATAAGTACGATTCACACTTCAACAGAGCAAGCTTATTGCAGTTCAAATCAATAAACGGTGTGAATCATCATCAGTGTTCTTGTCACATTGGTTTCTGAGAAAATTTTTAATATATACGAGATCTTATTCATGTGTATCGAAGAAGAAAACTGAAGAAGTCACAAGAAACCAGCAAAATATGTGCCTACAAAATGCAGAAATGCCATATTTATCTTAGATTGTTTAACGTTGACTAGAATGATGTTTTCAGCTCCGATGAGTATGGTCCTACAACTATGTTATTGTTACCCTTCTTTCCAGCTATTTATGATTAATAGTTCTCATCGCAGCATTTTAAAAACTGCTGAATTCATAACAGCGCGTAGTAGACCACCTAACAAGTGAAAGATAATGGGAAGTATTTACTTTTTTTATTTATATAGTGTATAATTGTCTTCAAGGAAGATTTTTCAGTAATCGTGGAATTCAGTCAAATGTCGAAAGCAGAAACGATGAGTCAATTTCCTGTTGTAAATGGGTGTCACGCTTCGGCTTTGTTCTGCAACTATGTTAGTGATTAAGATCTGTTGACAGTAAATGGTATCGTAGTGGGGACTTTTTAACCCAAAGTATATGGTTTTACCACTGGAATCTGGTTTTTTTCACGGAAGGTTAGAAAGAAAAAGTGCTATCTAAATAAGAAAAGTTGTATTTTTCTCTGCGGAGTATCGATACTTGTTAATGTCGAAGACTGTCTGCCATATTTAGGTGATCTTTGTACATTCAGTATTCTCTCCTCCATTAATGTAATGCAGTATAAAGATACCAGCTCAAATATTTACATCGTCACTTGGCTAGAAAGTTGATTTGATACTAGAGTACTAATATAATATTTAACATTATTTTATTCTGATCACAAACAAACGCAAATACACACACACACACACACACACACACACACACATATATATATATATATATATATATATATATATATATATATATATATATATATATATATATATATATATATATATATATACAGGGTGATCCAAAAGTCAGGACGAACTTTAAAAATGAATAATTCGAAAACGAATAACGATACAAAGATGCGGTTTGCACCAAACGGATGGAAAAGAAATCGGGTTTTGTGTGGCAATGAAAAAAATAGTTCTGTTGGCGACCAACAGATGGCGCTGTCGGATTTCTGATGTAGGATTATGCAAAGCAACAAACGATATAAAAAGAAGCAACTGCAGCAGGTAATGGTAGTCGAAGCTGGTATGCATCGCAATGCTGTCCATAGTTGAGAAAGCCCTCTTAGTTAAACTGTTTTATAAGAATTTGGAAAGTGCCATTGCGGCATTGCGAGCATATCGCTACATGAAGGGTATGCGAGATAGCAAAGGACCAATAACGTCTTCTGCATTGAACAAAATTGTGAAAAAATTTGAAGCTACAGGTTCTTTGGCATCACGTCAAAGAAGTTGACGTTCCTCAACTGCAGCTGCTGTTGTGGACAGTGGAGCAGACGGTGCAAGCCATGTCGGCGGTTGCTGCACATGGGGAGTGCAGTACTCGAGAAGTTTCGAGGCAGACAGGAGTGTCGTACGGAAGTGTCTGGAGAGCGCTGCGAGTAACTTTGCAACGGTATCCCTACAAGTTGCAACATAACTAAAAACTGAAACCTCCTGACTTCGACTCTCGCCGACATTTTGCGAATTTGGTCTTCAATAAGATGGAAGAGCAGCACGACTGGCTTCACACTGTGCTTTGGACAGATGAAGCACATTTCACACTCTCTGGCGCTGTTAACACCCACAATTGTCGAGTGTGGACCACAGAAAATCCACATGCATTTGTTGAGGTACCCTTGCAACAGCCTAAAGTGACAGTCTGGTGTGGCTTCACTGCTGATTTCATAATTAGTCCATTTTTTTCGAGGAAGTCACACAGACAGGTTTCCAAACAGTTTCTGTCACCGGTAAGCGATATCTAGCACTGTTACAGAACAGCATTATTCCTGAACTGCAAGCGCGACAGGCACTCCAAACAGTCACCTCTATGCAAAATGGAGCACCACCTCATATTGCTCTGCCTGTGCAACCCCTGCTACGCTCAACATTTGGGGAGGATCGTATTATCAGTCGCTACTTTAATCACGCATGGCCTCCAAGATCTCCCGATCTCACACCCTGTGACTTTTGGCTGTGGGGCTTCTTGAAGTCAAAAGTGTACAGCGACCAACCGGCATCACTAGCGGCACTGAAAGATGCCATCCGCCAAAATGTGTCTGCCATAACGCAAGAAATGCTACTAAATGTTGTGAATGGTGTGGTGACTCGTCTCACAGCTTTACTTCTGAATGATGGACAGCACATTGAACATTTACTGTAGTAAGTACTAATTAACTGTAATTAATCTGACTTCATTAATCATTGTTTCATTTGTAAAACATCTTTTGTTGCAATAAAACACTATAGCGCCATCTGTTGGTCGCCAACAGAACTATTTTTTTTTCATTGCCACACAAAACCCGGTTTCTTTTCCATCCGTTTGGTGCAAACCGCATCTTTGTATCGTGATTCGTTTTCGAATTATTCATTTTTAAAGTTCGTCCTGACTTTTGGATCACCCGGTATATATATATATATATATATATATATATATATATATATATATATATATATATATATATATATATATATATATATATATATATATATATATATATATATATGTATATATATAGTTAAACCCGTTAACTTTAAGGTACAAACCGGGGTGATTCGTCATAGCTTTGCATGTAAATACAGTGAATATTATTAGAATAAAGATATTTGTGGATTTTTTTCAACTAAACTTTTCGTGAAAATATTTCCAAAGTTGATGATGTTTTTGTTTTTTTTATATATCCTGTTTGCGTTTAATACCTGGGTTTCAAATAATGTTATTTTATCTAATCAGGTGAAAAATTTTTATTTCAAGTGCTATTGTTTTGTCAGTTTAAGTGTAATATTTTGTTTCAGACAAAGCTATTTTCTCAATACATGCAGAATATATATTATGATTTAAAATATTATTGTTTTCCTCATCCACAGGGAATTTTTCTTTTCTAATGTAAGGAGATTCTCATACTTTTCTAGCAAGAAAGTAAGAATATTTTTTTAACTTATATGAATGATTGTCAGCAAATGCAGAAGTGTCATCAAGCATATCTTAAATAAGATTCCAGGAAAATCAAATGAATAAATTTTGCTCCTTTAGCTAACTCAAAATATTAGTTAGCTTTCTTTAGTTATAGCAGTGTCTTAATTTAAGTAATACAAGTGACTAAAAGATTATTGAAGGAGAAAAATGGCAAAGAATTATATTTTTTCCGATCTTATTTAGATTTATTTTTATTCAAATTAAAATGATTTTATTTAAAAGATTTTATAACTTAAATGTCGTAAATATATTACTTGCAATACTGTTAAGTTTAGTGAGTTAAAATACTCCAAGTTAAGCTTATATATTCATTGACGTCATCGCTGGTTTTATTCAGTTTTCAAAATGACCAAAATAACCGCATTGTTTTCGTATAAAGGAAATGTGTTAAGCTTGATACTTTACCTATTTTAAACCATCATTCCGAGAAGACTTATATTTAGTAATGAAAATATCATCACTTGACCATGGTTCCTATTTTTTTCTCATTTTTTTTAATTTTCAGTGGAAAAATAAATAGAAACAAAGTTTCCAATGTTGTTGTCGTGTGACAAGTGCTAAGAGAAAAAAAAGAGAAGGTAAAAAAAAAAGACAAGTCATATGGTACCAAAGGCATGGAGCACTGCCCTGGCCACATCTTCAGCTTTTTCGTTATAGAGGGTGTCATGGCAGCAGTTGGGGTTGATGCTGAGAGGGTCGAGGCAACAGACATGCAACTGAAGAGATGTCTCAGATCCAGCGGAACTCCAGTGCAGTGCCTGCATTCTGCGTATGTTCTAGATCCGTCCGACATGATTTTCATACCCCTCATGTGCCCAGTCCGCATTCTGCTGATGATAGGGTTGATAAAAACGGTCAGGATTAAGCTCCGGTAGGCACCATTTTTTCCTTAGTTCCCCGCAGAGCTGATGCCTTGCAACGGCGTTTGCATCGAAGCAAGTGGTAGTCGTGGGAGGGGGATTGATATTTCTAGCCTCCTTGGCGAGGGAGTCCGCCTGCTTATTTCCCTCGATGTTAACATGTGCAGGGACCCATTGGGTGGTGCAGGTTTTCTCCCTTGCAACTATGGTGGATAGAAGGGATTTAATGTCTTGGGCAAGTCTCGTTTTACCTCCTTTAATGGCCTCCAGAGCAGATTTACAGTCTGAGAATATGTTGATGCCATTCGAGGGGACTGACTGTGTGAGGTAAAGGGTAAGAGTGGCAATCAGTGCACTGTTGAAGTTGGAGGCAATTTTTCCAGCTGCAACCCGATGTTTGAGGGATGATTGGTCTGGAAGGATTAAGATAATTCTTACATGTGACGAGACAAATAAATTGTGAAATAAGATATAGTTTCACTTGAAATCATGAGACTTGTGATTCATTGACTTATGAGATTTTTTAATCAAATTGCAACAAATAATTAATTTTTTAATTTTATAAAATACCTTAATAAAAAACCAATTTTAAGAAATTCAACAAGTTTTTTAAGCCAGTGTTTTAAAAAATCTGCTTTTTATTATTTCAGCAATATTAATTAAAGGAAAGTATTATATTGGCTTAAACAAGGCAATATTCTTAAGATTCAAAAGAGATCTTTTACTAATATTGTATTAATTTAAAATTCTACTAATAAAGGAAATTTTTAAAAATTTAAATCATTCTTGCCGATTTAAATTAACCATAAAGTGAATGTCTTTTTCATTTTGCTTCTTCTGCTGTTCTATTGTCCATTTTTACATGCTAATGGCTTGAATCAATGGAAAACAGTTTCTCAAACCAATGCTTTGTTCCTTATAGAAGAATCGTTTTATTAACAAAATGAACTTCGACACTTTTCTCAGGCATTTGATGGTGAACTTCGCCTTGTTTGCTGCCGCTTGAAGAATGTGATTTGAAGGCAGGCAGCAAATTCATCGACAAGTCAGATTTACAACGCCGTCTTAATACGATGTGATGGGGATGAAACGCTATCTGACATCATAGATATTTTAAACCAATAGGAATAGTAATTAAGTGGCGACTCAGGATCTCAACTGTAACAAAAGAAACAACCATTTTATGGTTAACAAAGGTAGAGAAAAACAAATTGGTAATAAAAAAGGCTTTTGCGAGTTTCCGAGAGTTTTCCCTTAATGTAACACATTTTTTAAATGCAGAAATATCTATGAAAAACAGAATAAAACCACTTCTTATATTAGTTTAAATTATTTAAATGATTCATTCATTTCTATGATTTATCCAAAGATATTAAATATTATGGTGATAAAAGTTGAATAAATTACATAAATTTTACAAGTTTTTTTTAAAATTCAATACTAATATAAACAAGTAAAAAATTAAATTTGTTTTTTAAAACAATGATTTTTTAAATGTCATTGTATAAAAATTATAGTTACTGTTCCTTTTCGGAAGGATGTTGTCAAAATTTTGTCGCCAAACCACCAAATGTTTGAATATAGTTTTCTTTGATGTATTTTTCACCAAACATGTTTTTCCTTTGATATATTTTTGAAAATATAGCTTGAAAATTAGGTTTTCAACACATGTTATTTGAAATAAATCTATTGCAATCTTTTTAACGGATGATTTCCAAGTAATAATACTTTTTTTCAAATAAAAACAATTATGGCAAAAGAACAAAGAAATATCAAATAGCAAAGTTCCACTCCGACAGTCAAAAAACAAAAAATTTCCAACCGCATGCTCTCAGTCTCGAAACAAAGAGAATTCATCGGACGATTATCGAAAGTTGTTACGTCTTTATACGTTGATAATTATGTGTCTCAAACATGGCGGTATCTTTTTAACTTTCTGGCATTTTATTGGCGGTTTCCCAATGGCCTTTCAAAATGGAAAAGTACCGAATTGTACTAAGAATCGCCTGTTTTTATTTATCACTCGACAATCGCTTTTTGCAAACGAAGTCTACTTAGATCAGAACCTGCAATTTAAAGTAGATTCCGAGCTACTATAAACACCCAAACTTTAAGACTGTTGAATCATACCATGAACTGTAGAACCAAAACCAAAAATGCTAGTCATCGTCTGTCAGTTCCACAAACTACCCTTAAAATCTATCATTAGTGTATGTATATATATGCCGACCAATGGCTGAGTGGTTAGCGTTCCTGACTTTTGAGCTGTGGGTCCCGGGTTCGGATATCGGTTTGGACATGGATGTTACTATCTCTCTGTGTTTCTCTGTCCTTTCTTGTGTGATGATGTATGAATGTGGCCCGCCCTATAAGCGGGTTTATAGTGGTATACGCGGGTAATGCTACTCGCCTCCGTGACTTCGTTCACAGGTGCACGCTGGGTTATATATATATATATATATATATATATATATATATATATATATATATATATAACATATATAAATAAAAACAATTTTCGCCACATGAATTGTCGAAGATATTGACGATCCGTATCTCTTTGCCTTTTGTTTCTCGGCTTAATTGAGCCAAACAAGCTTTCCGCACTTTGACAGTGAAGACACGTTATTGGATCAACAAAATTGAAAGATGATTCACAGTTAAACGGCTGTAATCAACCTGTTCAAGCTTGTCTGTTTTGTAGCCTCGCTAGCAATCAGAATAAATTGTCAATCCTTCCACTACATAATCTACAATCGTTGATATTAGTGTGGTTGCATCTCGATTCGTAACCTGAACAATCAAAAAAAATTCTTAACATTTTCAAGTAACAACGCCCTGAATATCCATTGTTGTGGATGTACTCAGTCAAACGTTTTTCCTGCTCACGAATAAGTTTTCGTCAATTTCAAGTATTTTTGTAAGACCCCCAATTCGTCTTTTCAGTTTTCGAAATAAATCCAGAGAACAAACTTCCTCATATAATTGTTCCAGCCATTCGTATTATTTTGACCAGAGTTTAGTACTTTATCGCACCATTCTAGGGCTGTTAATTTCTCTTCCCAACATTACATGAAAGGAAATTGTGTTTAGAATTGTATTCTAGAACCACTAAACTAAGTGTCGGATCGAAAGCTCTTTTTTGTTAACAGATTTTCACATTGCACCTTCATATACTTTCCTATATATATAGTTTCATTTCGTGCTCTTTTATGCATATTCTATTGCGAGGGAATACATCTGTCTCCATTAAAAACAAAACGACATCTTCCTCACTCCTTTGTAAAATAAAAAATAGTCAACATTTTTTTACAATGCCTAAACTGAAAGTGTGTATGGTTGCTTCTCATTTCAGCTTCTTTTTTTAATATAATTTGGCGATTTATCCCTGTCGCTGTGAAAATCAAGGTGTACTAATATTAGTACTATTTGCTCTTAAAGGAAAAAAATTTATCTAAAACGTTAAAGTAGAATAGACCATTAATATTTTTGAATTGATTTTTCAACTGGAAAACACGTTGAGTCATTTATCGGAGTTCATCAAATAAATTCAAATTATACATCCTTTTTTAAGATAACCATTTTCAAATTTTGTATTTGTCATAAATATCCATCGGAAATACTGAGCTCTTTTTAAGGGTGTTCAAATAATTTGAACTGCTTAATTCATTCAAAAATAAATCTAGAACAAAATTTCTTTTACATTTAGAACAATAAATAAACCTCTGATAATTAAGGACAGCAAAAAACAATAAACATTTCGCGGATTTCACACCAAAATTATAATGCTATGATGTGTATCCACTAGATGGCACTTCTATGCACCTTGTCACACTTTTATAAATTTCTTCGTGAGAACTGGTTCACAGTTCAAGTAATTTAAACTTAAATTTTGGAATTGTTATAAATTAAAATCAAAAATGATATTAATTTGCATTTAATTTGTTATGCTGAAAGCATTTATAAAAGAAAATCAAAAATTTTTACCATTCTCTTCATACAGACTCTTCTTATAGTATATATTCTTCATTTCACTTAATAGAATAAATAAACAGCTGAAAAATAAAGTAAGACAAACGTATAAATTAAAATATATAATTTGTTCAAATAAAATTATAATAATCATGGGCGCATTTATACTGCTTGACGTACCAGTGTCTCGCCTCTATTTACTTTGTAAGAATTTCAACCAAAATTTGTAATATATTTTTCAAAAATGAATTAGTCTAATTAAATGCCCTAAAATAGTCAAATAATGTCAGAACATTATTTATGATTGAAAAAAAATTTTTAACGTCCTAAAAAAGAATAGTTATTTTCTATCTTTATAGAAGTACATCATTTGATAAATATATTAAGAATTTCTTTATTTCAAATTTTATGATTTCAGTAATATTTTATGAAAAGAAAAATCATGTTTGCTAGTGAATCATTTTTACCTCAGAATAAGTTTTTTAAACAATTAAAATTGAAAAATTAGTTAAACTTAAAAAAAACTCATTCATTATGTTAAAATCATAAATCAAAAAAACTAAATACCGAACCTGGAATATGAAATTTAAGACAAATTTTATTTTTTATTTTATTTTAAAGATATTTTTATAAAATACATTTATCAATGAATGAATTAAAACTGAAAAATTAAGAATGAATTGAAATTGAGGTACAGATTTATTCTTTATTTATATAGTATATTGTTCCTAAAATATGAAAAAAAAATGCTGATGCAAAACATGGAATATAAATTTTGAGACAATGCACATGAAAAGAAAACGACAAACATTTATTTTTGTCATCATAAAGCTTTTGACTCTAAATAAATATTAATAAAAGAAGCAGAAGCAGTTAGATTTTAAGCGAATTCTATTGCTAAAAATTCCCCCCGACATTTTCTCTTCTTTTCACTTCATTGCATTTTCATTTTTCTTTTTAACCTTTCAATGCAACAACATGAAAAATAATTATCTCCAAAATACACAGCGCATCGAACAATAGAAGAAAGAAAAAAACGCAATGAAAACGATTTTTTTATTTATTCTACTTCTGTGGCAACACAAAGATATTTTGTTATGTATGCGTAATTGAAATAAAGGTTAGGAAAAAATGAAAGCAAGAAAAATGTTTGACTTCTCTTCGAAGAAACTGGAATTTGTCTTTTGTTATTAGAAAACAAAAAATATTTTCATTTCTCTATTTGAATGAGCTCTATACAGATTTTTCTAACCTTAAATTGAAAATGTTAAAAAATGTATATCTTGATTTCTTTGTATTTTTCTTCTCCGAATTTTTTTCATTCGAAATCTTAAGCAGCAAGTATCAATGTATTTTCAATATATTCTACATAGCTGTATATCATATAAGAAAGATAACTCTACCATGAATTAAATTCCTCGAAGGGAAAACACTATAAATAAAAATATCCTTGTGTGTGGATATGTATTTTATATTAGATTTAACAAAAGTTTAGAGTATCGGTTATTGTTCCATGCCTATTGCTTTTGTTCGAAAGTAATGAAAACAAAAACTTAAGTACTTTATGAAAAATGGATAGTCTAAGAGTTTTAATATCAAACTCCAAGATGAAAGCTTAAGGGTAAGATTAAATCATAAGTAGTTTGCGAGGAACAAGCCTGAAGTTACAAAATAATATTATTACTGCTGAATCGGGGAATATTTCTTGATATAGCTCACATTTGAAAGATATTAAACAGAAATACACACACAGAATATTATGTGTGTGCAGATAAATATTTCCCATTCTCTGGTGTAAGTAATTGAAATTCTTTATAATAAATCGGCCTTTTCAATGCTTATAAGTATTCTTTTCCTTTGTTCTACTTTTTTTGATTAAAAATCAAAAATAAATACTTTCATATGTTTTATTTCACAGTAACATGGCATAAATAGGATCTCGGTATTTTCATAATATATAATGCATCATCTTTAATTTTGGAATACAGATAATTATAGTCTTTTATAAAGATGTTAAAGCAAAAGGATAGGGCTATGCTTTATAAGAAGAGAGAACTTGTCTTCCTTTATGTGAAAAATATTGGAATTCTTCTAAAAAAGCTTAAAGAAATACGGGAAAAGTTAGTTACAAAGTTGTAGAGCAGTAATTTAATGCTAAAAGCACTTTACTGAAAAATGGGTAAAATCCTAGGAGAGCCCACACTCTTTGCAACAAACTGAAAAAAACGCGCCAAACCAGAATGAAATTCCAGAAATGATTTTGCTTACCATATCTAGTGTATCGAAGTAGAGTCATCAAGATTGACGCAAGCCTTCTAAAAATTCATCATCAAGATCTTCTAAAAAAGCTTATCTAAAAATCTTCTAAAAAAGCTATCAAGATCATCAAGATCTTCAAGATCTTCTAAAAAAGCTTATCTAAAAATCTTCTAAAAAAGCTATCAAGATCTTCTAAAAAAGCTTAAAGAAATACGGGAAAAGTTAGTTACAAAGTTGTAGAGCAGTAATTTAATGCTAAAAGCACTTTACTGAAAAATGGGTAAAATCCTAGGAGAGCCCACACTCTTTGCAACAAACTGAAAAAAACGCGCCAAGCCAGAATGAAATTCCAGAAATGATTTGGCTTACCATATCTAGTGTATCGAAGTAAAGTTATCAAGATTGACGCAAGCCACAATTATCGTCAGCCAAAATCATTCGCGCTAAGATTGTGGGCTCTGATGGGAACCAACCGGCCTATAATTTGAAATAGAGTTCCAAAACTGATGTACCATGATCAGAAGAAGGCATTTACTTGTAATTAGCGAGAATTTCTGACGCACGCCTATTACAAATCTGTTCTATTACAGGCCTACTAGTTAGTACAAATCTTTTCTTGGAACCATAATTTTTTCTTATTTGTGCGTTGCGTAACGGAAAAAGTGAAGTAATTCACCCACAAACCAATGCACATTATAATTGTTTTTCAATTCAGGTTAAGTGTCATTTGCTAATAAATCGTTACTGCTCTACAACTTTGTAATTAACCGTCCCTGTGTGTTTAGTTTTGGATTTGGTTTTGTTTAGTTTTGAAGATCAGACTGAAATTTTAAAATTTTATAGCTATGGACTTTTCGAGTAGTCTCACCTTAAATCGATTAGTAATTTTCATATACTTGTGTGTTTTACAGTGTAACCATAGTTGTCAATCTTCCAAAGTTAAAAGGAGGCGATAGAATTTTTTGGTACCTTTTATATTTCACTTTATTCTCTAAATTTAGAAAGATTCCTAAAATTAAATAGAGGTGGATGTAGTATCTTTTATCACCATATACGCTTTCTCTCTGTTATAAAAGAAGAATATTTTATTTTATTATACATTTATAGTAATTGTTTACAATTTATTATAAACACTCCACTTTTCTCCATAGTACAATTTTATTATTGTTGAATAATCCCCAGTAGATTCTTGTCAATGTTGAACAATATGAAATCAATGTTGAGGGAAATTTTTTGTATTAGCAGCTACATCTGTTTGCGTGCTTGAGAGTTTTCCGGATTCTTCTTCCCTGAGGCATGCTATGTGTAAGTATCTTCTATGAGATTCCTTTCCAGAAGGCAGAGGAAATATGGATGTTCAAATGCTATACAACTGTTTTTAGTTGTTAAGACTTATCTAATTAATGCTTAATAAGTCTTAACAACCAAAAAAAATTGTACTAAAACATAGATTTGTCTGAACATGCATTATTTTACAAAATACAAAGAAACGCGATATTTTTTCTTTTTTTATGACATGAATTATTTAAGAATATTAATTAGTTAAAATAAGGAAAACTATATGGTAGCTTTATTCATGCAGAAGTTGCCGTTTTTAGATAATAAAGTTTTAATTAAACAATTTGTCTTTTCCCCTTTCTTACATCATTTGAAAATATCATACTGGAGAACATTCATCTATAATAATAACATAAATTGTTATAAAATAGTAACAACTGTATAATTGATAGAAATATTACCTTTATTTTTCATAATGTAATAAACAGTTTAATTCAGTAACAATGGATTCATCCACTGAAATTAATAACAGTGTGAAGTAAAAATGAAAATTAACAGAAACTTTTATAAAAATTATAGTAATTATTAGTAATTTTTATATATTTATATTATTTGATAAAGGACTAATTATTTAAAATCCAATGAAAATGTAGTTAGAAATTGCAGTAACGTGTGAATTGAATAGGAGAATTACTTTTAGGAAATTATTAGTAATAACTATTAGTAATTTTTTGGTATTTATTTTACATTATAACATAATAAATTATTTATTCTTAAATTAACTTCTTAAAACGCAAAGTAAAATATGCCTAAAAATGTAATTAGAAATTACAATGAGTGTGAAATTAAATTAAATTTAAGCAGCAGACAAGTTGGCTGTATTTATTTATATTTTGCGCTAAGAATAATAATCATATAAAAATTCATTTAATGTAATCAATATTACATTAAAGTAATTACTAATAATTTTCAGTTAATTAAAAGAGATAAATTAATTTACATTAATTATTCATTTGATAGAATACAAATTTTTTAATCAATTCTCGCATAAATTGGTCTACGTCATTGCTACGACTTCATGGTATAATAAAATTATTTCTGAGTGTTTTGCGCATGTGTGTGTACATTGTAGTGGATTAATTCATAATAAAATAATATTCAAAAGCAAAATGGATGATATTCTTTTATGATACAAAGGCAAATTTGCTCAGTTAGTTGTTGAATGGTTGCTCTTCTGGCTTTTATTGAATCTGTTTGTGGATATTCGATTTCCATCTCGATTGCGGATTTTTGTGGGTTTTTTTATCTGTTTTAGATTATAAGTCAAAGTAAATCCACCTTCGTGCGTAAGAAGGAAGATCTCCAGTGGCTCAACCTCTTCACACCGCTTCCCGTTAAGATCAGCAAAGTGAAGTATCACTTGCTGCGGGCTGTGATTGGGAGGGTGAACACATTCTCCCTCCCTGATTACGGGAGAATGTGTTCATCCTCCCTGATTGCAAAAGCTCCGTGAGTTAGGAACATGTCCAAGTTAATCTGTGATGTCCAAAGCCCTTCTGCTGGTGCGGATGGAGTGTGCTAGCTCAGGTATGACCTCGTCACCTGAGCGTCGTTCAAAATTACGAAGCGCTTGATGATGGACGAATATTCTAAATCCATTAACCTTAATGTAAAGTCCGGATCTCACTTGCACCGCTATGTATGTATAAAATGGAAAATTAAAACCTAAAAAAACATATTTTTTTCTACGTCGTCAGATTGCTATTCACATTAAATGACTATTTTTAAGTCTTTACATTACACTCGATCAGCACATTCAGGTGAGATACATTATGTCATTGTGATGTGTTGAATGGCCGAAAAAACTAACGATCACCATTTTCTGTACAACACATTTATTTATATACAAACACACACATTTAATAACAAAAACAAAATTAACTCGGAGCCTTCCTCTCCAACCAAAATGTAGCAACCTATTGCGGATCTCGCTCCGCCGATACTATTCTAAAATATAGCAACCTCTCTCGAAAGAGATGCAAACCACGCCAAGCGTAGTTTGTTGATCGCCAAACAGTCGCCAGATACTACAGTCTTTAATTGCATTAGATTGATAGATAAAACGTTATTGCACTGGTTGACGTCAGATTGAAATTAGTGGATTGGTTTGATTTGCTTATCACTTTAAAGTCAATGGAGCACATGATCCCTAATTTGGAAAGTACGTAAGCTTTAAAAATGAGTTTTGAATGGGTGCAAAAATTAATCCCTAAATGGTAATCGAGTTCTCAAAATATTGAGTTGAAAACCAACTCTCAATCATTGAAATCGACTCTCAGAATATTGAGCTGGACTGAAAACCGGTTCTCAATAACTCTAGTCGATTCATGGAATATTGAACTGTAAATCAACTCTTAATAACCGTAGTCAACATACAGAATATTGAATTGAAAATCAACTCTCAACAATTGAAATCAACTCACAGAATATCGAATTGAGCTGAAAACTAACTCTCAACAACTGCAATCGATTCACGCATTGGACTGAATCAAAAAGTAAAAAATGTACTTAAAACATGAATGAGAATAGAATGAGAAAAAACTTAAGAATGAAAACGAATGCATTGACGATCACCATTAATTCATTTTCCACAAAATCTGAGCTCATATGAATCAGATAAAATAACAAGACACAAAGTCTTATCGAGCCTATAATATTTTAGAATGCAAAGGTAACATTGAAATGTTGAATACTAAGTTTTTAAATAATAAAAGTAATTCTCAGCATAACAGAGTATTGCAGAATCAATATTGCATAGTTGAATTTACATATATTTAATATTTCTTATAAAATACAGAAAAAATAAAGAAATTTTGTATAATAAAAGTACGACTGAAAATCTGCACATAAGACTATCTTCAATCTGGCAATTATACGAATTAAAACTTTTTCATCATATTAAGTGTACGGTTAAAAATATCAAAATGCTTTCTTTTGAATGTTTGTAAACAGGATAAAATAGACAGAGGGAAAAACAACTAAACAATAAGGTAAGATTTAATGGAGGAGAGTTAATATCAATATTGAGTTGTGTGAACTGTTGAAATATACTCAAAAAATAGTCTAAAATTTTGACTACTTCCTAAATCAATATTTTCCTGTTATTGGTTGGGAAATTATTTTTCATTTCATTTGAGCAAATCTCGCCCAACAACTTTAACAGACATCACGTGGATAAAAAAACTTGCTTCTTTTAATTGTATCATATTTCCTTTTGGAGATATAAACGTTTCGAGATGACTTAAAACTTCTGTAGAAGGTAAAATTTTAAAAACATTGGTAAAAAATTGCAATAAATGATTTATTTTATTGCTAATATTATCTGGTGACATTCCCGATTTTCCCAGCAAAATGAAATTGTATTCAGTATATTCTTGAGTAATATTAATATACCAACATTAGATCCTGTGAAATATATAGAATAATGCATTCATAAAATCATTACCTTTGTTTTTTTTCATATATGTTAATATATTTTTTCATATATGTTAATATATTTTCATAATGTTAACATATTTTTACAAGGATTGGTAGAAAAGGGAATTGTGTGTATTTTGTGATGAATTAAGAATAAATTTGAAAAACTTTATAAAAAATATAAAAATTCGCCAAAATTTCTAATATTTGAAATTAAAAATACCATTCTTTCTATGCAGACATCAATGAAAATTTAAGAAGTCGGCCATTTTGGTTATATATGATGAAATAAGTTAATATTTGATATGGAAAGCTTTTAATATCAATCAAAAGTGATTTATGTTTTATATATATATATATATATATATATATATATATATATATATATATATATATATATATTTCTTAAGCAGTCCCAATATTTCATGAAAGTTATGGGATGCGTGTATTTTCTAGCATTTTTTAAACTTTAACTCCGCTGTGTGTGCAGCATTATTCTGAAATACATTCTATACAAATAAAAAAATGAGATTACGAGAATCATCTAAGCAATCCAAACAAAAATTAGTAAGGGATATTAATAAAAAGCAAAAATAATTTTAATATTCATGTGTACCATTTATTTTATTTACAATACAAATCAAACCTATTACGGCAAATATAATTTATCATATTTATGTAGAATATAACGTGACTTCAATTTCATAAATCAACAATGCCCGGGTGAATGTTATTTGCTTGTAAATAATCAACTGAAGTTATGCTTATTTATATTTTATACTACTATTTTTTATTTGAACGTTTGAAGGAAATGTAAAATTTAGTCCCTAAAGCCTTGGACGGAAAATATACAATATTATTTGTATGACAAAAAATACGAACATAAAAATGAAATTTATTATACTTCCTTTTACAGGACAATTTATTAAAATATGTTTTTCCGTCAATATTAAAATTTATAGATATAAATAAGGACAAATCTTTGCAGTTAATAATGAACGTTATCTTGCAAAAAGAAGTTATTAAGCATAAACATAAACATTATAATATATGAAACAGTAAAATCATTTTGAAATAACAAAATGATTTAATTTAATAAATTTTATTATCAAATTGCTGATATAAATTCTGTTTATGAAATATAAATAATAATTGCACAATTCTTTATAAACTGAAAACTTCACTTCACTTTTATTAAATAAATCAAAATGTTATTTTATTTTGTGTAACGCAATATACAGCTCTTTAAAATTTACAAAACTATTATTGAATTAATTTATAATTTTTCAAACTCGAATTATACTCGCATAATTAAAAATTTTTCAAACTCATATAATTGATAATCTTTCAAACTCATATTCAAATTTAGCTAGAAAATTACCAGATAAATTGAAATTATCATTATTATGAATATATTTATGAATATTTTGAATAAATTTCATGGTGATCAAGTTTATTTCTTATTAATTCTTAAATTCATGATATTAAATAAAGATATTTATTTTCATTTATTTTTGAAAATGTTTGAATCTTTTAGTAGAGAGATTTTTTAATGTATTATTTTGTTTTAAACATTAAAAAACAAGCATCAAATACAATTAATGCAAAAAATAAGATTAAATATTTATTTTGAATGCTTTATCAATTAATTATAATTAAAAGAATTTATAATAGTTAATAATAATCATATTATCATCGTCTGCTAAGTGATTAACTCAAAAAATAATTAAAATTTTCAAATATGCAGCAAAATTTATAAAGTTTTTTCTTCATGAAAATTTTCCTTTAAACTTAAGTATGTACAATTTTAAATTGGAATTAAAACAAAGATGAAAATGTTTTTTTAATTTATATGAAAATAATAACCGCATGATTTTACTATGAAACACAATTTGATAAAAATGCATCAAATAATTACTATCAACTTAAATTTAAAAATAATTTTTTAATTTTTGCAATTATTAACTATATATTTATTTAACTAAAGAAAACTTATTCCAACAGTTAATTATCTGAGTATTTTAATCCGATAAGTAATATATAGTTGTAAATAATTTATTAAAATATATTGCATTTATATTGTAATTTTTACTAACTTTCCACATATTTCTCCATTAAAATATATAATATTTGTCTATTACCAGATTAAAATAATAAAATGCTCAGTAATTTATGTAATTTAGCATAAAGTATTTATCGAAAAGTTGCATACAAAACGAATTAATTTAAATTATTTTAAAATTTATGAAGTAATAAATTTTCCCAAATTTAAAACTTCATAAATTTTAAAATAATTTAAATTAATTCGTAATAAATTAAATAATAAATAAGTAATAAATTTTCTCAAATTTAAAACT
This sequence comes from Latrodectus hesperus, assembly GCA_037975125.1. Classification (NCBI taxonomy): domain Eukaryota; kingdom Metazoa; phylum Arthropoda; class Arachnida; order Araneae; family Theridiidae; genus Latrodectus; species Latrodectus hesperus. The sequence goes on from CM075851.1 coordinate 15,191,250, forward strand.
TATGACTATATTTATTTGTGAAAAGTTTTGATTATATAATTTATTTCAAAAGGGATTTGTGAATAGTTAATCTAAACAATTATGAGTCTAATCATTAGTATTTATTTTCTCGCAATAATTTCAGAATTTTGATGAGATTATTTTAATAAAGAAATGAATATCATAAAATATATCTTAGTTATTTCCACTTTTATGAGTACATAATTTTAAAAACCAATATATATCAAAAATTTATATTCTAATAAATAATATATTAAGCATTTCACATAGGAATATTCCCATGAAATTAAAATATGAAAAGAAAGAAATTTTCTTATGTGGAAACATAAAAAAATTAACATAGCTGATAAAATTTCAAAAATATTTTTAAATATAAATAATATTAAGCATAACTTGTTTACAAATTCATACGAATATTTTGAATGCTAAAAGAACAAATTATTTTAAAATATATTATATAATGATAATTATTATATTCTAACTTTTTAATTTTTAAATTCAGAAAATTCAAAATTACATATTATTTTAATATTTTAATAAATTATTTTAGTATGCTTTCGTAAGATTTTAATGAATTATCTAAAGCATTGTTCCATAACAATTTAGAAGTATTCATTGGCAAATAGTTAAATAAATATTATTAGCCCACAATGTTTAAAACTAATTAATTTACACACGAAAAGTAATAAAAATATTTAGTATCAAAATATTATAATATCTAATAGAGAATATACATTTTTCTAAGCCAATCTCTGTTATTATATGGGAATTATAAGCTTATTAATTTATTTATTGAGTAATATAAAATATTTCATGTATGCGAGTGTGATTATTTTCTCAATGTTTAAGATTAGAAGTTTACATATTCCAAAAATTTGAAAAACGATTTCTTTTTAAATTTCTATTGATGTCATCACTAAGGAAGAATGTTTGTATAAAATATATTCTGTTAAGATAAACCAAGCGCTATGTTTATTTTAAATTATTTTATTTACTTTAATTTAAATTAATTTATTTACTTAAAATTAATTTATTTACTTTAATGAATAAAATATATGATAATTGGTTTAATATCTATTTTATTAAAAACATTTTACTATATCAATCGTGTGAAATGCGTTCTGTTTTACAGTTCGGTTTAATTTGAAATTTGTAATTTAAAATAAAAATTAAGTAATTATTATAATTACATAATTACTATTTATTTTATTATTTTAAAATACAAACTATTTAAGAATTTTTAGTAATTTAAATTCTACGAATATATTTCTTTTTGCAGATGATTTTTATTTACATATATCTTTAGCAATGCGTATATCTAGATATTTTTCATTACTTTAAATATTAACTCAATTATTAAGAATTTAAAAAAAATATTTCGAATTATTTTAAACATTGGTTTTAAAATTCTTTAAATATCAAGCATATAAACTTTGCTCTTTTATAAGCACAGAGTTTTATACTTTTATTTATTCTAAAGAGAATCTACAATTATGAAAGAATAACTGTAGACTGTTTAGAACATAGGTTCCCAAAGTAGTCCAGGTGGACCCCTAGGGGTCCATACGAGATCACACGGGGTCCACGTAGACCTGTAAAGAAAAGAGGGTTTCACAAGATGTAAGTGGGGGTCCGCAAAATATTTTCTGGTTTTCATAATAAAGAACAAAAATTTTGGCTTGGATTTACCTGTCAACGTACGCAGGTATTATCACTTACTAGGTATGCACCCAAAAATATTCGAGACCCAGTTCAAACACAGAATTGAATAGAACAATAGATAATACTACAAGTGTACACCACATGTCGAGATTTGCAAAGTGCCGCCCGTGCGCCCGCTCGTCCGGGATGCTTGTTTAGACCTGCAAAGGGATGAATGCGACTTGTGCTGTGCTTGCCATCTATATTAGTATAAATACGAATGCCAAGAACAAAACGTATGACTATTTTTTACAGTTGATTTAAATTTCAGAGTTCATTGTTGATTTTTTGTCAATTGTTGATTGTTTGTAATAATAAATGTTTTTAATTTTGTACAACCACAAGTATTATTTTAATAAATAGGACAATGTGCTACTTTTTTTCTTCTTAACCCAATTTAGGGAGATATTTTTTAGGAATTTTGGGAATACAGTAGAAATGCAGCAGCAGGGGGTCTACCGAAAATAGTAAAACTTTGAAACGAGAAAAAAAAAAACTTTTATTTTCTCGTGAGGTGCACGAGAAAAAAATGTTTGGGAACCCATGGTTTATAATAAATGGAAGTATAGAACTATGATAGTAAAAGATTTTAAATATGAAGCTAATAAACATTATTTTTTTAAACAGTTCTGTAATTCTATTTATTTTAAACAGGATACAGTTATGCCAGAATATTAAGCTTCAAATTAATAAAGATTCATATTTTCAATGTTTTTTCTATATTAAAAATTTGAAATGTTTTTTTTTCTCAGCTTATTATTAAATTATTGATCATTTATTAAGAAACTATCAATACTTGAACTTCTATGTATTCGTTATCTTTATTTAAAATACACAAGGAAACACAAAGAACTAAAAATAATGCTTAAAAATCGATTAGAAAATTCATACAAAATTATTATAAATAATATTTAAAAATTATATATATATATATATATATATATATATATATATATATATATATATATATATATATATATATATATATATATATATATATATATATATACACACACACTACTGGCCATTAAAACTGCTACACCAGGAAAACGGCACACCACACACGTGAAATTTGCATGACAGGTAGAACTTGCTGTGATATTCAAATGATTAGATTTTCAGTGCATTCATACAAAGCAGGCGAATGTAGAGACATCTACAATGTGTATAAAACCAGAGATTTGACAGCAGTTTTCTCATACTCAATTCCCGTTTCAACGTTGTTTTCGGCAAAGAAGTTTGTTTTAATGGCTCGTGTAAGAAGAAGAAATGCCTATCAGCATGTGTCTGACTTTGATCGAGGAAGGATTATAGCCCACCGGGATTACGGTTTATCGTACCGCAATATTGCTGCTCGCGTCGGTCCAGACCCCATGACTGTTAGCAGAATATAGAATCGATGGGTTCAGGATAATCATACGGAACGTCATGCAGGATCTCAGCGACCCCCCATCACTAACAGCAGAGAAGACAGACATCTTATCCGCATGGTCACAAGGGATCGTACAGCCACGTCACGAACCCTGAGTCGAGAAATGGAGTCATTTGCAAGGCGACAAATTTCTGCTCGAACAGTTCGACGACGTTAGCAGCAGCATGGATTGTCTGCACCGCGACCATGGTTTCGGCTACCATTGATGCTGCGTCACAGAAAGGATCGCCTTCAATGGTGTGATCAGCGAAGGAACCTGGACGCGGGAATGGCATCACGTCATCTTTACAGATGAATCTCAGTTCTGTATACAGGATCATGATGGCCGCATCCGTGTTTGGAGGCATTGTGGAGAACGCACATTGCCAGCTTGCATTGGACATCGCCATACTGGCCCATCTGCTGGAGTGATGGTATGAGGTGCCATTGGATATACGTCTCGATCACCTCTTGTTCGCATTACCGGCACTTTGAACAGCAACCGTTACATTTCCGATGTGTTAAGGCCCGTGGCTCTGCCTTATCTTCGAAGCCTACTTAATGCTTTGTTTCACCAGGATAATGCACGACCGCATGTTGCCCGTACTGTACTGAACTTCCTTGATACAAAACAGGTTCGACTGTTACCCTTGTCATCACGTTCTCTTGATCTGTCACCAATTGAGAACGTGTGGTCAATGGTTGCCGAGCGATTGGCACGCCATCACTCACCATCCACTACTGTCGATGAACTGTGGCATAGTGTTGAAGTTACATGGACTGAGATCCCCGTACATGCCATACAATCTCTGTTTGACTCCATGCCTAGGCGGATAAATGCTGTTATTGCAGCCAGAGGTGGCTGCTCTGGGTACTGATTTCTCAAGATCTATACATCCTAATTTCCTGTAAATCTAATCACTTGTTCTTTCCACTATAATGTATGTGTCCAATAAATATCGTTCTGTTATTTGCATTCCTTCTTGGTGTAGCAATTTTAATGGCCAGTAGTGTATATACATACATACATATATATATATATATATATATATATATATATATATATATATATATATATATATATATATATATATATATATATATATATATATATTGAAATGCTGGAAAACATATATATTATAGAATTTCACACCCTCTATTTAATGTGAATTCATATATTAACTGTCTCAGTGATGATTATTCATATAACTTTTTTGCGATAAGTTATAATTAAAAAAATTTAAATTTTATTAATTTATTCATTGATTGATTGATTTACGTTTCATTTGTAGAAATTGATATCGCTTACAGATAATCTAATTGCTAGAAGGGATTATGAGGCATTTGAAATAAACTAATCTGTCATTGATATCCAAAACTTTTCAAGGATAATTTGCATCACTCACGTGTCAATCAAAGAGAATGCATAGAAAGCTTCCACTCGCGCATGCGCAAGCAGAAATTATTAAATCCCGTTTTCGCTTTCGTCCTTTAACTTTTCAAATATTAAGATTATATATATATATATATATATATATATATATACAGGGTGATCTTTTTTAAAGTGACAGTCTTTGGAGCGCCCTGTAGCGCAATCTAATAGCCGGAATGGCACCAAACTTGTATTCAGACTGATCAAGACACGGGAAAATTTGATACTCCACCAACATAAACGCATGTTCTGGTAGCGTGAGAAACATGGCCACTGGAGCTCGTTTACTTCAGCTGAGATTATTTGTCGGATCTGTCTACTACTTGCTTTTATAGCCCCTATTACTGGTAATGTCATCGAACAATATTTGCATTTTGCTTTGATATCTGTGTTTCATGCTAATTCTCGTTATTATAAACTACAGCAGCGCCATAAAATGCCCTAGCGGTGACTTTTGAACTAAGAAATTTTTTTTACGGAATTTTTCCCCCATGTCTTGATTAGTCTAAATACCAAGTTTGGTGTCATTTTGGCAATCAGATCGCGCTACAGGACGCTCCAAACACTGTCAGTTTAAAAAGATCAGCCTGTGTATATATATATATATATATATATATACACTACTCAAAACAATTAAAGGATATTGCGGTTTTAGATGGATCTTGTGGCTGGGAAACGTTTTAGCTGATTGATACGTGATCGACAGACGTAGTAGGTTATATGAGAATAAATTACACATGTTTGGCAGAAAAAAATGCATTTTATTGCGCATTTGTGTACAAAAGGGAAAAAATACAATTTGTGCATATGAGAAAAAAAGAATAAGAAAAGGTGTTGTCTTCAAAGGAAGTCATTTTCAGTAGGGGGTATGGTTTCGACGGACGGCCAGCAACGTTGAACACCATTGAGGCATGGAGTCAATGAGGCTATTAATCACGTGTTGGGGTATTCTGTCCCACTCTTCCAGGAGAGCTCTTTCAAGTTCTTGAAGAGTTTGTGCGGGTGGTTGGTGGCCAGCAACTCGTCTTCCTAGAGCGTACCAAACGTGCTCTATTGGATTCATGTCTGGAGAACACGCTGGCCATACCATTCGTTAGATTTCTTCCTTGAAAAGGAAATCCTCCACCAGGTTAGCACGATGTGGCCAGCAGTTATCGTCCATTAAAATGAAGTCATCTCCGATTGCTGCAGCGTAAGGGACTACAATAGGTCTGAGGATCTCATCCCTATATCGGCGACCAGTCAGAGATCAATCTCGAATGATATAGAGGTCTGTGCGCCCGTCAATGTAGATGCCACCATACACCAACACTCCCCCACCGCCACATCTGACAGTTTCATGTACGAACGCTGGATTATTCCTACTGCCACGATCCCTCCAGATGAAAATACGCCTATTATCAGGATGAACAAAAAACCGGACTCGTCAGAAAAAAGAACATTGCTCCATTCATTTTTCCTATAGTTCACATGTTCTGTTACCCACTCCTTGCGGTCACGATGATGCCTTGATGTTAGTTTAACACATACCATCGGTCGGCGAGCATACAGACCTACACCATGGAGCCGGTTTCGGACAGTCTGAGGTGAAACCGTGGTGTCAGTAGCCGAGCGAAGGTGTTGTTGGAGAAGAGTTGCGTTCATATTTCGGTGTCTCCGAGCTGTTAACACTAAATAATGATTATCATTGAGCGTTGTTGCCCATCTATGACCTTGCCCTGGCCTTTGGCCTGTACTTCCAGTCTCCAAAAACGGTTCCAGATCCTGGAAGTCACACTTTGTAACACTCCAATGGCTCGCGCTACTCCGGCTTGAGTTTGGCCCCCTTCTAACCTACCAACAACTCCCCAAGCTTCTGAATCGGTTAAATGACTTCGCTGAGACATCGTATTCATCAAAACAAAGCAATCACTGAATACCGATCCTCCTTGTATTTATTGTCTTTTATTCAGTTGAAAGTAAAATTTCATTCTCTGCCGCTGAAGTGACGTTTTTGACGTCGAATTCAAAATTAGCATGCTCCAGAGCTTGAAAATCAGAAAAATTTTCATTTGTGATTCTCTTCTTCCATTTTCAGCAAAAAAATTTCGTTTATATCTTTATTTTATGTAAAACTTACAATATCCTTTAATTGTTTTGAGCAGTGTATATATATATATATATATATATATATATATATATATATATATATATATATATAGGTAATAAATACAATATCAAAATATACCATGCCAAAAAACATATATATTACAGGAAATTTAACCAGCGCAAAAGCATCTAAAGAAAGACTTGCCAGTTATTTATTTTGCATAGCTGACATGATTTATGGAAGCAAATAATATCTTTACGAAAACATATCATCTGATTTATTAAGAAGCCCGTAAAAAGAAGAAAAAAATCAAGGTTAATTTTTATAGCCGACAAAACACAGTAAATGTTATCAATGGTAAATCTGACGTTTATTGGTAAATTCGTGGCTTGTAAATTAACAAGGTAAAAGAGTTGGTTTCTTAACTAGTTATCATTCTATATTTGTTAGGAAAAAAGGAGCAAGGTAAGCAGATTAATTTTTACGGTAAAAACGAGATTAATAAACAATTTCATAACTGGTAAATTTGTCGCTGTGTGATTGATAAACTGGAAGCACAGTATACACTAAAGTTATAGAATATTTAGTTGCTTTGGAAATGTGTCAATTTTTTAAACAGGAATGAGAAAGTCGATTTTATCAACAAGAGCCAGAATTGATTTATTGATCGATTATTTGAAGATTATGGCACAGTAGGTAATATGTTGTAGAACAGTTTCATATTCGATAATGCCACTAACTTTGTAAACAGACAGATGCTTAATTTAGAAGCCAATAATAAAATTCTTTCAGTATATTTTATTGGTCTGTTACTGTCACGTGACTAATGTCTACTCTTATTGAGAAGATCATAAAAGCTTACCACGGAAACATTAATTATTGGTATGATTAATTACGACATATTATAAAAGCAAACACAGTATCAGAAATGCATCTCAGAAAATGATCAATAATGATTGTGTACCTCGAGTGTGTCGTAAGTACAAATATATAGAATATTTCAGATAAAAGTTCCTCAGTGAAGGTTAAAACTAAGAATCTCGTAAAGGAACTTTTGTATGCTCTAAACATCCGCAATTGAGTTTATCGGATTTTAGAAAGATATTGAATATTAAAGCGAAACATAAAACAGTGTCATAACTTACATTCAAATTTGGCAAGCTATTTTTACTGAGACGCAAAAATGGCAATAAAGGTGTCTTTTCTTCGAAAACTTTAAGATAATAAAGAAGGAAGACGATTCAAAGTGCTCCTTTCTTCCATGACAACGAAGAATATTAAATTTTAAAAAGAAACTCCGATACATAAGAAGAGAACACATTACGTCATGAGAGAATCCCTTGAATATTTCAAGGGGGAGGAAAAAGCCTTTTTTTCCGTCATTGCAATACGAAGTATGAAATTCTCTATTCTCTCTGAGTTTATGTAGATATTTTTGACGAAAATAGATGTATGAATTCCCCGTCTGGAAAACGGTAATAATAAAAACATGAAAAAATAAATAAAGCCGAACGCAAAACTAAAACAACTCGAGAAAACAAACGCTTTAAGTAAAGGTTCTGCGAAAGTAAAGAAAATTGGACGGAAAATAAAGAATTGTGAGAGGAAGAAAGTTGTATTCGAAAACAAAGTTGAACTAGAAAGATAAGAGAACTGTGTTCGGCGGAGCGAGAACGTCAACGAAATGAAGTTTCCTAAGACATAGTAACTACGGTTGCAGTTAAAGACAAAATGGAAGTAGTTTTCTTATTTTTCAAAACGCAAATTTTGTTTTTTTAGCTGAAAAAACGGGTTAAAATGGATTGAGAAATTCGAATATTGTCGTGAAACTAATAGGGTAAGTGAAAAAGATTTATGAGAACAAAATGGAAATAAAAAACACAGATTAAACAAAGAATTTAATTAGGAAATGGATGTAAAAATAATAAATTTAATATTAAAGTCCTTTTCACAAATCTTTAAGAATATTTATTTGAAAACAATGCTTTTAGAGTCATCAAAAATTTTTATTTAATTAAGTGGTAAGTATAATAAATATTTTGTTATTTTAAATCCTGAGTTAATTAATTTTTTGATGAATTATATAATGCTTTAAAATATTTCACTTGAAGTTTGTGTTCAATGATTTTGATACTCAGATGTTATATGTTGATATCTATTTTTTTGTAATTTATATCCAAATAAACAAAAGTAGGGAAACCAAGAAAAAGCATGAGGCCCGTAATAAATGAATGAGGTATCAGAACGAACTATCATCAGTTTTGTAAGAATCGAACCCGCTGCTTTACAGTTTTACATGGGAGAACACATGAACAAATTTCCTTGATGCTTCTATTTAAATATATGAGTTTAATCTCTTTTTCCCCAATATTTGAACAAATCTATATAATCTAAGATAGCATTGAACAATGAATTACTCTCACGCTTTTTAAATGACAGCATTGATTTCAATATATCTTTTTTTAAGTATCTATTATCTAGACTCTAATCTTAACATTTAATGAATTATCAATGAATTTAATCTTTCCCCAGTATTTGAACAAATCTGTACATTCTAATGTACCATTGAACAATGAATTGATGTTGCTGTCTTGTGCCAACTAGGCTGGCCTTGTAGAGTCCGCTGCTCCTCTTTTCCAACTGAACTATTTGTTGGTGTGAAGTCCGACTTCCTCAGTGCACACATGCCATAGATACCCGTTTATAGGGTAGGCAACCCATTCATATAAAGAAAGGACAAAGACAGGATAGACAGAGAGAGAAAGTACATCCATGCCTGTGTGAACTGGGATTCGAGCCCAGGACCTCCTAAATCTGCAGTCGGGCACTTTGACCACTAGACAGGGTGGGCGGCAATGAATTGATATCACACTTATTAAGACAAGGCATCGATTTTAATGTATCTTTGTTTAGATATCTATTATTTATAAATGAATTATAATTTTGAAGAGAGATATTTTGATTTAGTTATTTAAATGCTTTTTAAACTTTCTAATTTCAATTGAAAACTGCTTCAAGAACTTCAAACACTTGTGTGTAATTGTATATTTAACATAAAAATTGTATCCTGACGAGTTGAATTTTTGACAAAATTTATGACGAACTGATCTTTCTTTCCTTTTATCCAAGTTGTTGATAACTTAACAACTAAGAAAATGCTCTAAAAATTAGATCTAAGAAATATAAGAAATTATAAGCAATTCTAAGAAATTGCAAAACTTTTTGAAAATTCCAAGAGTAATGCTTCCTAACTAGGACGACATAAGAACTCTCTTGCATCAATCACTATCAGAAATGCATGCTAAAATTAGAAATCGCGGAACTGTTTCTAATTGTTTATTTGACGATCCTGGTATCGAACCTGTCATCTTCTAATTCGCAGGGCTTAGTCTTACTTATAGAGTAAATAATCATAAGAAAAAGAACTAAAATTATTTTTTGTTAAAAAAGTAATTTTCAATTTCTTATTAGATTAATAAATAATTAGTTTACTTTTAATGTAATTTCAAAATTATTTTTATATATCATTCCACAGACATTTGTATTTGGATTCAAAATAAGAAATATTCAATTGATAACAAAAGTGTTATAAATTCAGATTTGTTATTTTTGATACGAAAAATAAGTTTGCAAACAAAAGTTGAAATAATATGTAAGAGCTTAATCACTGGCTTTATATCCCATTGCAAAAAATAAATAATTTAAAAAAGAGATTTGGAGTATATTTTTAATCTAAAACAATGTTCAAATAGTTTTAAACAAACAATTGTGCTTTGTGCAGCAATTGAGACTCAATAACAAATTGCTGTTTCGATATTTATTTATATTTTGCATATATATTATGCGATTCTGATTTAAATGACATAACATAATAATATGAAGTCAGATTTTTTATAGCCAAAATAAATAAATAAAAAAACAAATATTTTTTATTCGATCAAATAGTCATTTTATTCAGTTTATTGAAAACGTGTATAAAAGTCCTTTTGAAATTCATTTTATAAAATTTATTAGTCTAATAAAAAATTGTGGATGAAAATTCTTTTTTAACCATTTTTAATTCAAGTATATGCATTTTTTTCTTTATGAAAAAATTGTTTTTACATATTTTCCCATTTTTTGAAAATTTTACATGATGGCATGATGCAGTACATTTTTGCTTTTTACTAATGTTTCTTATAATTTTAATTCACTTACAAACTAACAGGACATCAGCCTAAGTTTTTATTTTATATTAAAATTAAAAACTAATATATGCGCAGTGCTTAAAATTAATTTTAACTTAAATAAACAATATTCAACAATTTTTGCGTTGTGTTATTTTATGCGTAAGCTGTGTAATTTTGTATGAAAGCTGATGCTGTTCTCTTTATTATTTATCTATTTCAAGCATACATGGATAAAAAAAACAATAATTTTATAGAAAATGACCCCTTTTTAAACTAACAGACATAAACAATTTGTAGAAATAAGAAAAATTTCAGACAGATTTTTTTCCGCATCGAAAAACAAAAAAAAATTGTGTCTAAAATTTACCTGCAACGAAGTAAAAACAAAAAAAAGGACACATTCACATAAATTTAAACAGTCTTCGAATATACACTTATTTTAATTTTCCAGTCATGTTCTGCAACCGTAACGTTACCAGCGCGATTGCCAACCTTTCACCATTCTTCAATGTCGTCTGTGACCTTGGGACCAACAGAGAGATGCAGCCAGCACTTGCAGCGCCTGACAATCACACTTCTGAAACACGCGTGTATTTTGAGACCGTGTTTTTTGTGAATTTTTAATTAGTTTTTCTTGACTTCCGGTCCAAATAAATTGTAACAGTCACAGCTGTAACTCCAAATGCTTATTTCAGTCGTTTGTGTTTTGTTTCCTTTAGTAAGCCATTAATTTTCTTTCTGCTACCAATTTAAATATTACATATACACACACAGACAATATATATATATATATATATATATATATATATATATATATATATATATATATATATATATATATATATATATATATATATATATATATATATATATATATATATATATATATATATATATATATATATATATATATATATATATATATATATATATATATTATGTATTAAGTAGTTACTTTCTTGCTTTGGAGAAATTGTTTTTAAGAAACATTATTAAAGACGCACTAAAAATACGGTGGCTTGGCCACGTACACCGCAGATATGAAAAAAATATCATAAAAAGGATAACAAAGGGTTCAATAGCAAGAAGAAGGGGAGACCCAGAGAAGCATGGATTGATAATGTGAAAAGGACCTGGAGACCATGAAGATAAAGAATTGGAAAAATTTGGCTCTGAAGCGGGAAAAGTGGAGGGAGGTTGTATTGGAGGCTAAGGCCTGCATCGGGCTGTAACGGCAGTTAAGAAGAAGATTAAAGAGGCAAATTTTCGAAACTAAATTTTATTATTACAAGAATGATTTCATTGCGTTTCAAAGATGTAAAAACCAAACATGGCATCTGTAGAACGTCTCTTGACGGTAAGAGAGCTCAAGCAGAGAAAATTTAACCTTCTCAGAAGGGTACAGTATACAGGTCACTCATTCGTTGAAAATAATAGCGCGAAATGACATCATCGGTCAGTTCGAAATTCCTTAGCCATATTTTATAATGTTTATAGTGCAAGTTATATTTTGGAATTCCGCATCGGGGGGGGAGATATAAGTCATACATTTGTTAAAAGGGATTATACATACAATAAAATATATATATATATATATATATATATATATATATATATATATATATATATATATATATATATGTATGTATATGTATGTATGTAACTATATATGTATGTATATATATGTATATATATATATATATATATATATATATATATATATATATATATATATATATATATATATATATATATATATATATATATATATATATATATATATATATATATATATGTATATATGTATGTATGTATGTATGTATGTATGTATGTATGTATGTATGTATGTATGCATGTATATGTATGTATGTATAAAGAAGGTTAACAATAAATTGAATACCTAGCGTCAATGGAGAAAAAATCTTTACAAAAATCAATACAAAATAAGCAGAAAATGATGCAAATTTTTCAGGATATTGAATAGCATAAGTTTTTGAAATTGATTATGATTAAAAATATTTTATAGTACCATAGCCGTTCGATGGTGAAGTGGTTAGCATTCCTGATTTTGCAGTATTAGGTCCTGGGGTTCGAATGCCGGTTCGGGCATATTCTTTTCTCTATGTGTTTCTCTATCCTTTCAGTTTAGGGGGAAAGATGATATACCTACTGGGTGCCATCCGGTAAAAAATTGCCATCATCTTCACCCCTTATAGCACTGCATCTGATTAACATCAAAAAAGCATCCCGTCATTAGCATAAAAATACTCAAGAAATATAAAAAAACATACTTTTATTTTTTCACATACCATGACAATTTGTTGAATGTCTGTTTGATATAGGAACTGTTAAACAAAAAATGATAACTTTTGTGCAATTTATGATTTAATGATGTTTGTATTCTTTTTATGTATTCCATAAAATTTGCATTTAGGTTAAGGTATTATTTTTTCATCACTCCTAAAATTCAAATTTAAACTCATTTAACAATGATATACATTGTTTAATTAAATTATTTCTTAACAATTATTCCGTTACCCAACGAATAATTAGAAATCGCATAGGTATATTGAAATTCTATGAATTATTTTGCGAAGCACTGCAAATTAGAGTAGTGAAGAAAATAGGGTAAGTTACCCTTAAGTTATATATGTTAGATTGTCTTCAAAATGCTATGTACTTTGTTATTTGCGTAAGAATTTTATAAAACTAGATATTTTAACGATTTAAATATAGCTTTAAACTATTACAAGGTAAAAAAAAATATTACGTAACTATGTTGCAGTACCCCAGAAAATAAGAGGAAATAGTGTTTCGCATCCGTGCCAAAACCTTTTCCGTTTAATTTTATTAGTTTACTGACGTACCAGACAAACATAAAGAAAAATACTAATGTAAATTTTACTAGTGTGATTGTAAACGGCTTATAAATTCGAGAAGTGCTTAGATAAATACTTAAATTTTCAAGACCTAGTTTCTTGCATTCATTGACGATAATAAATTTATTCATTAATAGTAATAAATGACTATGAAATATTAAATATTAAAAAGTATCGTTTTTATCTCTATGCAAAATGTGATGTTCTGAAGGATCACGTGATTATAATGGCTTTATTTTGGTACTTAGACTTATGTGTTTTAGTATTTGAACCAAAAACTGCTTTAAGATTAGAGTTCGTCTGTTTTAATAGTGTAGCACTATACTCTATTTTAACAGCATAAACTAATGCGGCAAATAACTTTAGAAAGTAAGATTCTGCAACAGGTGTCAACTCTGTTATCTATTGCTCTTTAATAAAAGATATAAGAATATACATTTATCTTGAAACTAATCTATAATTGTTTTATAATATATGATGGAAAAAATTCATATACCTCAAAATGATTGATTAACACAGAACCAAATAAGAATTATTATTGAGAATCTAAATATTCTAACATTCAATATTTTCATAAATTACTCGTTTAAAAATATGTTTCAAATATGATTGCAGATTTAAAGAAACTATGAATAGCATCTTAATTTGTGGCAAAATGAAAGGGATTACAATTTAAGAATCTTCAACAGATTTTAAGTTTATTTTTTGATTATTAAGCAGTATTTGCATACAAGAAAGTAAATAAGTTCTATATTAACAAAACAATAACAAAAATATAAATTATATCTATGTTTTTGTTCTTTCTGTAGTAATGGGGGAAATTTCTAAAAGTAATTTATAAAATTATTGTAATTTATAATTCTTTTTATCTTCTAATTCTTTTAGATATTCTTTTTGATATAAATATATTCCTTTTTAGTCACATATTCTTTTAAATAATATATTCTTTCTTTATTAATATACTCTTTTCATTATATATAAGCTTTCCCAAAATATTTTTTACGAAGTCTAACATGGAGCTTTATAATCGATACTTATTTTTTCAATGCTAAGTTTAAATCTACAAAAACTAGATTTGTTTGCAAACTACTCCAAATAAATATCAATTCAACGAAGTATTTTAAGAGAAAAATTTTAACTTGAATTAATCAACAAGTTCTAAATTCCTCATTAGAAAGACAATGTTTTTTTTTGAGGTAGTTTGTTCGAAAAAAAATGACAAGATCATTTTAATTACAAGATAGAACAAAGGTTTAAAATTCCTTTTAAAGTGATTTGACAACATTTGTTTGCAGTCATATAACAGTTCGAACAACGAATGTCAACCTGGCGACTCAATTTGTTTAACGCTTCTCTAAGAAAAAAAATAAAGTGTTCCTCAAACAGTGTAATTACCCGCAACATTTTCAGTACTTCCTTAAATTAGCAAATTTGGCGAGACGAACACGAAAAATTCCTATCACGGCAAAGTTCTTAAATATCTGTTCCTTCTCCAGTTTGAAGGAGCAGAGCAAGATTTGATGCCAGTCTCATCACATCTTACATTGTTTACACAATCGGAACCTTTGTTAAGTGAAATTGATCCAACTGGGTGTTGAGAAAAGTTCTATTTGATCTAACAACGAGATGTGCTAATTGTAGAGCTTGTTTACAGAAGTCATCCCTTCAAGCACATGACATACACTGAGTCTAATACGACTCGAAAGAAAACGATTTTTGCTTGAAGTTGCTGCCACAAAGCGAAGTCTATTAGTTCCATGCTTACTTAAGCGAAAAACTAAATGGTATAGTACTAACTTAGAACCGTGTAATTATACATTCATGTTCCTACAGCGAGGAAACAGAATGATTAAATCGAATTTTACTGAGTTCCTTTTCTACTCTCTTTTTTTTGTCTCGTTTAAATTTTCTTTTTTGTGGTTTTATGTGGATTTAATCCTTTCGCGTTTTGAGTCAGAAACGAATGCGAAACTCAATTACCAAGCAAGAGAGGAAACAGAAAAGTAAGTTCTTTTCTGAGTTCCCGCCGCCATATTGCTAATCCCGCAGACGTGTTCCCTCTTCCGATTGTTGCACTCTTTTTCCCTCCCTACTCCGAGTTGCCATTTTTATTTTCAGAAAAGTTGTGTTTTGTTTAATTTATTTCTTTTCCGTTGCCACCGGGGCACACTTAATACCGCTTTAGCTGCATGAGATATATTTTCTTGTTTAATGCGAATACGTCAATTAGGGAATCGCGTCTATTGTCTTCCTTGCCTTTCTGAAAGTTAAGTCCTCTGGGAAATAGAAACGAATTAATTCGTCCATGTTATTATTTTTATGCCGCTATTTTTCTGTCCTTAATTCATTAAGGCGTGTGTGTAAGAGAGGGCTTTCATTATAAGTCTATTTCAGCGAATTACTATTTTTTCCCCTCAACATTTAAGGGGAAGTATTCTGTTAAAAAATTAGAATAATGACTGTTATTACAAGGAAATAATTTGAAAGCCCTTTCTGTTCCAATGTTTCATTTACACTGGAAGTCTTTGAAAAAGAACACCAGAAGTGACTGGGTCTGATTATACTTTTAATTTCTTTTATAAAGTTCAACAAGCAAAACTTTTCACAGTCCAAAGCCTAGCTGAAAAAGAAACTTACCCAGTTTTGCTAACTTCTGATTGCAGATGATTCATAAGAAAAGAATATTTTTGCAAAATATAATTCTAAAATATGAAGTATAATTATTTCAAGAAAAATAACATATGATTTAGGAGCTTTTTTCTTTTAAGTATCAGTTTGTAAGAATTCGAGGTTAATTGTGTGAAAGTTTTGAGTTATCAGTTGGTTATTACAATTTCACATAGTAGAAAAGTATTATCTGTAAATTACAAACTAATCAGAGCGAAAAATAGTTGAAATTATGATTAACACTTAAAAGCTATGCGTAATTATGTTTCAGTACTTTGCATTTACTTCAAAATAATTACTACTTTTGGAAAATGTGTGTCTTAATAGAACTAAAGAAGTAAAAAACACTCGAGCTGAAATTTGCAATTAATGTTGCAATTTATTGTCTAGACCCATTATATGCAGAATTTTTAAGTAATTTAAAAAATATAAATATCCTTAAAATTTCCAAATTTTGAATTTTTAAAACAACACAGTTAAAAGAGTTTAAATATAATTTTAACTAAATAAAAAATATTAAGATTTAATTAATCAAAAATTAGCAATATTTTTTATATTTCATCTACTATCGGGATTTTATATAAAAGATTCTGATTGAGATATTATAATATATCGTGTAATCGAGATTTTAATGAAATAAATGTTATTAATATGAACAATTTATCAGACTTTAAAAATGCATTAGTAAATCATACCAATTTAAGATTTTTTTCTTATATTGTATTTAAAAAACAAATTTTTGCCCTTCATAATGGTATGATATCAGTAATATTGGTTGTTCTATTTATATTAATATTAAATAATATGTAGTATGAAGTGTAATCAAAATATAGTAATATTTATGTATTTAATATAATTACATTATTAAATGGCAAAATTTATAATACAATTTTGTTCTAACTATTAAATAATTAAGAATAAAATAAATTAAATAATATGTAAGTATTAGTAACTATTTAATAGTTCATTTTAAATTGCTTTAGAAATTTTATTTTTTAAATATCACACAATAATTAATATTTGAATATGTATTAAGTTAGTGTTTCAGTAATTTTTACTCTCAAGGAAACACATAAAAAACTTACCACATTAATAATGAAATTTGAATAAAAATAGTTTAGCAAAAATATAACGGAGCTATATATGTAAAGTAATACACATTCAGCCCCGTTATATTTGGAAAAAAAACGAAATACATAACTCTATAAAGATAAGTCTCTTTTCTTGTAAATTTTTAAGAAATCAAATCTTATCAAAAATTTTGTTCAGTTATGCCTAATCGTGCCAACATTATTCGCAATTAAATAATTTAATCTGTTGAAATTCTTCTGTGTATAAAGTTTTAATATTCCAAATGTATAAAAACTGAAAATATTAAAGAAATAATAATATTTGTGTGTACATTTATATTTAAATTTACTTAAAAATAAAATTATTTTAATGCCCGTATAAAAATGATTTCACACACTTAAATAATCCATATATTTATCATTTAAATACTATAAATAATTTATCGTAATAATCCATATAAATATTGTTTTCATTTCAAACTCATAATAATAATTATTTCAAATTTTTTAAAGTTATTTTTAGCTGGAAAAATTTAGTTAATATCAGTTTTATACAAATTAGTCCGTTTTCCCAAATTAAACAGCATTTTTTGAAAAAATATTTTACGTTTGATAAAATTACTAAAATATAATTCATTACCTGAAGTTATTTTATAATTGTTTTTATTGCTGTATATTTTTATTATTTGTTATTGTATTAACAATATCACAATTTTTGATATAAATATATTACATACAATTAATTCAAAAATATAATTTCATAATTTTTTTTAATGTAAAGAGTGATGCAGTATGGTTCCATTAAGCTTTGGGCTGTCAGATCATACTAGCAGAAGAACTTAAAGAAGGCATTTTCATTGATGTTCTGAACTTAAATAGTTTTATTTAACAGTCAAGTGAGGAAGCAAACAAACATATTTGTATCATCGCTTCAAACCTCCATACTAACTTACGGAGATGAGACTGAACGCTAAGAATTATTAACATGTATAGAAATTTTCAACACGGTGGTCTCCCATTCCAAGATATATAATTAACCCGTGATCTTCCGGGTTGGATTGACTTTCTTTTTCATCGAGATATCATGACCAAGAAAGTCAACTAATATTTATTCCTTAATTCTTTCATATTAATGATGAACCAAATTGGATATATTAAGCACTAAATGTTAGCACTTTTACCTTTCAAGAAACGTTTTCATCGATTGTGGACCGTCACGTTTACCATTCACAAAGTTGGTACCCGGAAAACTTCCAAACAACAACTACCACAAGTATTTATTCATAAAGCCGAAACAGAATATGTATTTCTTTTTATTCAATAGTAGATTAGATAGAACGGACATTTTTATTTGAAAAATGTGACAGCAGTCATTAGCGCCCAATGATCCTAACATCTGAACCTAATAGTAGATCTAATGATGAGATCTGTGGATTGATGTATCATGATACCTACCACTAGATAATGATGAATCTATCAACTCAACCTAACGATAAATCTAATGATGACCTAGTGATTAATATATCACTGTACTTACTGCTAGCTCCCGATCATCCTAACATCTGAACCAAATCATAGATCTATTGATGACCTAGAAATCTACACATCATGGTACCTACTGCTAGCTTACAATGATCCAAACAATTGTATCAAATGATATATCTAGTGGTTGATATATCATGTGATACCTACTATTGGCTCCCGATGTTCCTAACATCTGGATCAAATGATAGATTTAATGATGATCTAGTGATTGACACATCATGGTACCTACTACTAGCTTCCGATGATCCTAAATCTGGGCCGAATGATAGATCTACTGATGACCTAGAGATTGATATATCATTGTACCTACTGTAAAATCATTATGAGACTACCGTCTTGACCCTAGTGATGCATCTATCATGGTATCTGCCATTAAGTTGTTACTAAGCAATCATCTAATTTATGATGGAAATTCGGGAATTTTACTACTTTTTTCTCTGATACATGTGACTCCTAAGTAATATCTTTAAAATTCCATTAGTATGAATTACGAAAGCACTTTATCAACACAGAGAGATTACACGAGTATAAAAGTTTTCGAGTATAAAAGAGATTACACGAGTATAATAGTTTTCGAGGTTCATCACAACAAAACTATATGACCTTGCTCGTAAGTAAAATAGACTACTTAAGAAACGATTGGAGCAAAAGCGTTAAACGAAATCTTTAAACATAAAATCTCCACCATATTATACTTTAATAAAAACAAGAAACTTTATATTACTTAAATATTAAGTGGTAAGTACACTATAATTACTTATATTTCCTTTACACTTGATGAAATTGCACATTTAATGCTACGCAAATATTCAACGCTTAAAAGACGTAAATAAAATCCCTCATTTAGTATTTACATTTGCAATAATACTATATTATGTACTTTGACGTAATAAAAGCCCCGAATATTTATTCAGAATAAAACACAATATAAAGGGAAAATAACGTATTCAGTTTAAATAATTAATCCCCAACTTCTATCTGGAAAGAGAATTTTCTCCTTTCATTACATAGGACTGTTTACAATTAAAATATTAAAGCCCCCCAATTGAATTAACTCTCAAAACCTTCATATAAATTCATTTTCCCCAAATACAGGGAAGTTTCATAGGAATGGATGTCGCAGTTTCGTTTAATTATATCCGGTTCAATGAAATGGGATCCTCCGAGTCCAAAATGTGTCCCTACCTCATAATTTATCCCTCCCTCGGAGCTTTATATTGTCAGAACAGGGATTAAATTTCATCCCCTTCATCAATATGCTAGTAAATCACTTTATTTATCATAACCTGAATAATACCTTTGCTTTTGCACATCTAACCCGAAGAAAGTTTATTATTTGAACTTCGCTATAATTACATGCAGTTTGTTACAAGAGCAAAGAGAGACTTAAGTGCGAAACACTCATTTGTTAATCGCAATGTGCAGCAATTATTAATAAAAGGAATATAAATCAAGGATAAACTAAAATTGACAATTCAATCATAATTATTGAAAAATATTTAAAATTTTTAATTGGGACGTAAAATTCAAAGCAATAAAATAATATAAAAATCTTTCGATATAGTAAAATAAACGGTAAGCGATTATTATATAGACCAACAGAATGGATTAAAAATCATTTACAAATTATAATAACAATTTTGATTTAGATTAACTTAGCGCATACTGAAAAAGTGATAGGCAAATCATTTCAAAATATAACATGCATGTTAATAATTACGTATTACTAAATAATGGGCAATTATTAAAACCTATTTTTTCTAAGATTGATTTCCACTTGTGTATATATTTTTGCCAATAACTACGTTAAATTCTATAAATATTTACATGATCTTGCGCAAAATAAAACATGAATTTAATTTAATTATTTAGTTGTTATAAAAATTATAAAAATTCATAATGCGAGATATATATTAACAATTATTACACAATTAATGTATTACAATTAATTAATCTGAATTGAACAAATAACAAGTGATACTACCTTTAAAATGAACTAATACTGTATAAAGTAACCTACCGCAGAATCCCAAGGGCTTAATGGGAGTATTTCACGATCCCCAAGCACAGGTCTGAGGTTCGATTCTTGGGCTAGGCAAGGTCTACTCAGTCTTTTATCCCTTCAGTGGGTCGATAAACTGAGTACCAAGCATGTTTGGGAACTAAACACTGGGGGTTTCACGTCAGGCTGACCACATAACCGGGATATATGCTTCGACCCCATGCACTCGGCCAGGAAATCAGAGATGGACACTGAAGGCCTTGGACCACATGGCTGATAATGCCACAGAGTTTAGTTTTAGCCTACAGTATAGATAGATATTTACTGCAGAATTTTAATCTACAGCATATAAATTATAAAAAAATTATCCTGACATTTGGTTCCCTATCATCTATCATACCATTCACAGACAGTGAATGAAATTTTGTCATAAAGTTTTTTGCACTCAAAAAGGATACAGAAAATAGCAATGTCATTTTAACAGTTACGGTTACAGTGGGAAAATTCGAAAATATGAGATGGCAACCCCAAATTTTTAAATGCGCCTCATCTGTCCACAGAATACGTAAAGGCAAGCAACTATCTTCATCTTAGCTGATAAGGACTTGATTAGCAAAATCCAGCCTTAATTGATAATTCCCCTCTTTCATCATCTGATCACGCTGAAATTGATAGGAAAACATGTTTAGCACAGAGCGCTGAATCTTGCGGACAGCTGTATTCGGCCGATTCAGAACACGTGAAATATAGCGTGCACTTGGTGGACGAACTATGCTTATCATCTGACGAACTTTTGCAGTAGCTTCCATAGGAATGGAATGTCGCTCAGACTGAGGTCGATCGCATGTGCAACCAGTTTCTACAAATTTATGAATCAAGTCCCGTAAAGCTTCGACAGTGTACGGGCTTCGCGGTAATCCATGGTTTCTGGAGTAAACACAAAATATCTCTGCTGCGTTTTGTACATTCAGCTAATAAATCATTACGATTTATGCATGTTCTTTCCCTGAAAGCGGCATCTTCTTTGAAATGACAGAAAGCAACATACAAAACTCGTGTTTCACGGTGCCTTTTTTCACCTAGTTCGACGACGTCAGTCACGACTGTGTCTAAGGCAGAACCCGAAATTTGCGCTTCTTGGTTTCTTCTTCTCGTTTTGTTAAGGACTAATCAGGCTGGGATCTCAGCCGAAGAAACGGTGTGACGTAAGATCTAAATGAAACGAATATGAATGCTTTGGTGCACGGCAAAGTCCTTTTTAATTTTCCTTGCCTAGCTATACTACAGGTGTCATTCCAACGCTATTTAGTGTTTTCCAGTATCAAAATCACATTCCAATACAAAAAGTTGGGTGTTGCCATTTGAAATTTTCGAAAGTTTTCAACTGTAACCGTAACTATTAAAGTGATACTGTTGTTTTCCATTTCACTCATGAGGGCATACCTCCTCAAAATACCTTATGACAAAACTTCATTCACGTTTTATGAATGGTATGTGTTGTTGCTTATGACACTTGGATAAGCCAAGCTCTCTAGGCCTTTGGCTGTGCGAATTAAGTCAATATAGAGCGTCTTTCGTTTGGATCAGAGCACCACGAAGGTGAAAGTACGACTTTGCTCTTTTTAAGGTGCCTCGTCATTTTGAACCACGGTCTGGTGACGAGGCTATACCTGAGGTGGCACCCTCCTCTCCACATCCACGCCACACCAGCGGAAGGACTTTGGACGTCACAGATTAACGTGGACACGTCCCAAACCCACGGAGTTCCAGCAACCCAGTGAAGGAGAGTACACCGAGGTCACCTTCCCAACCACTGCCCGCGGCAAATGATGCTTCACTTTGCTGAGCTTAGAGGAAGCGGCGTGAAGCTACTGAGCCACTGGAGCTCACTGAATGGTATGTTAGTTAGGTTTTATAATCACCTTATATATATATATATATATATATATATATATATATATATATATATATATATATATATATATATATATATATATATATATATATATATATATATATATATATATATATACACACACACACAAGGTCAGACTAATTAATTGTTATGCTTTCAATTGAATGAAAATATTATTTTTTGAAAAGATTTATTAGTCAATTGGTATGAATATGTTTGACGAAGTGAACCAAATTTGTTCATAGTTATTAAAATGTTTTTACTATAAACAATGTGCTATTGGGAAATTACAAATAAGTTTTGAAAAATTTTTACTAATATTTTTATTGTATTTGAATTTTCTTAATGAAATGCACGCACCAACTTGCTTTATATAAAATTCCTAATATCAAAGTTCATACAAGACAATTCCGTTTTATACTTGTAATGGACCACGAATGATACGTGCATGGCTTTAAAGTTAGAAATTCCATGTATTCTCTGCTTGACACAATTTTTTATAATAATTTTAACACATAGGATTCAACTTTACAGATCTCTAAGCAGTTGTCATTAGTATGGCTGAGTTCCCTAGGACTCTACGCACCGATTTTGTCGAATACTTAATCCCGAATTCCTTCATTACTTTTTCTGTTGTTTTTTTTTTACAGTAGGTTAGAAAAGGAAATAATCTTGGGAACGGAAAGTACAGAGTTCAATCCTAGTTACCGTTGATCAATGGGTGATTGTTCTTGTGTATGCCTCTCTGACAAAGTGCTTGTTTGGAAGGTTTTTCGGTTTTTTCCTTTTTGATCAGTGATCCCACTATAAATGAAAAGTTCAACTGGGAGGCAGTTTACTTGGTGATTATCAAAATGCTTTAAAAAGATTTATTATTAGGTTGTCAATTACGTATCAAAAACCTCCGCCAACAAAAGCGAAAATTTGAGAACATTTTAGCCTCAACAAAGCATTCTAATGTATATATATATATATATATATATATATATATATATATATATATATATATATATATATATATATATATATATATATATATATATATATATATATATATATATATATATATATATATATATATATATATATATATATATATATATATATATAGATATATATATAGATAGATAGATAGATATATATATATATATATATATATATATATATATAATATCCATTGAATATTATATAATATTCATTGAAATTTTCGTGTGAAAATTCAGTTTTGCAAATTCTTTTTTTTCAAAATCAATGAGAAAATTCATTTTTCCAATAAATATTGAAAATTTGATGTAATTCACCGAATTCAAACTATCACCAACATGTCATATTCAATCTATGTGAGGGGTCATTTTTTCTTTTTCTAAATATATCACTGAAATATTAATAACAAAATGATGTAGGAGACAAATTATTTCATTTAAACTTACGAAAATAATTTTAATTGTTTTTGCTAAAACTACAAAATAAAGTTGTTTTTCAACGTTCACATTAAAAATATTTCTCCTTTTTTCAATAAATATTTTTAGTAATATCTTACATCACTTAGAAAAAGATTTAAGCATTCATATTCCGATATATTTGTAACGTACATATAGAAAATAACCATTTGTACATTTATTGATAATAAAATTCATTTATAAGGAAAATCTGAATTTTTTAATGAACTTATCAGAAAATTACTTAATTTTTCATTAAATATAAAATTATAATTTGATGCGTCAGCAGCAAAACATTAAAGTTGTAATTCTCATTTTTTTTTTTGTCGCGGCAAACTTTTAACGATTTCAAAATTTGGTGGCACATAATGTATAAGAGAAGTTTTAAAATTGTATACTTATCTGTAAAACACTGTATAATAGAGTTTATGATAATAAATTTGAAAGCGAAGTGAACATAATATTATCTGTACAAGAAGAAAGTACATTTATCACTTTACTCGTAATAAAAAAGCATAAAAAATTTTAATACATACATTTCTAAAATTATTCAACACGCTAAAAATTTGGCGGCCCAAAAAATTACTGTGGAACACACTTTTTGAATCCTTCATTAAGCTAAAAAGAAGTTTCTGATATATGTAAACGTATTTCAAGAATCAATAATCCGTTAAAATTTAATTTTTATATTTATTTTTTAAATATAAAATATTTATTTTATATTAATTATATTACTCAGTTACTCATTATATATAAAATATTTATTTTATATTTATATATATGTAGATTTTATATTTATCTTTATAAATATACATTTTAGAAATAATGAATTTACTCTGTATAAGCTTCGTATTTAATTTAAGACATATATGTATGTATTCTCATAAACCATTTGACCATAAGTGCATGAACGAAATTGTACAGCTAATTTGTTTTTAGACAGCTCATTAAATACCAATCACAGATAATTATTTAATTTTTCCTGGACAAATAAAAAAGCACTTTACGTGTTTCAAATTACCGTAACTGAAACATTATCCAACTACTTAATGTTCGCTATTTATAAATAATATTTTAGCAATGTTTCTTTATTAATATATAACACGCGATTCGCAAATTCTCAATATGTAATATATTTATCAGAATAGGTCTTAACACAAGTATCTTCTTAATTCCTGTCTTGCGTGTTTAAATATATTCAAAATGACTTTATTCACTTCAGTTTTCTTTTATATGCTAGTTATTTAGTTTGTTAGCAAATATTTACTACATACAAATCACATTTATGTAATATCACAAAAAGAAAAGTAGTTAAATGTATTACTTTTATTACGTGTATATACGCTATTCCCAAAATATCAGATGTATTAGTGAAGTTACTAAGAATAATCACAAAGAATGCAATAGAATATTTTTTGCGAAATATTTTAGTAATTTTTATTTTAACAATGTCCAGTACTTCAAAGCCATTTGATATTACAATGAAGAATGTCACTATTTTCTTAACACGGATTTAAAATTCATATTCACTTTCATTTGTAGCCTATAGTAAATAGAAGGATGTTTTCAGGTCTTTTTACATCAACAGTGGATTAATTTTAAAAGTATATTTCCACATATAATAGTCAAAACCAACATACTTCAAAGGAGAAAACCCGGAAAACTTCCGATTAGATACTTAATTCAAAAATATTCTTGCAGATAAGATTATGTGTGAGAACACTTTAATGTTTATCTCAGTTACTAAATTTTCATGGCATAAAAAATGAAGGAGATTAAACATAAAGGAAATTCTAAAACTAGCCATTGTTTGCTAAGAAGATTAATTTATTAAAAGTAAATTTAAGATGCAATTAAGATGATAATATTAACAGCTAAATTCAATAAAATAATGAAAAAGTTCATTTTAATGTTTAATTTTGCAAATCATTATTGATTTTTTAAAAAGTTTGCAAAAATCTCTCAAAGTTTTTTAAAATTAAATCAATTTTTTTAAGAATTATAAAAAGGATTAAATTTTATGAATTTTCTCGATTAAACATGTGATTGAAATTGGAATATCTATTCTTATTTCATCATTCATTATAAAAAAATATCCTCAAATTTTGAAAATGCTTTTATAATAATTTTTCATTTTTGAGCCATTTAAATAACTGATTTTAGCTTTGTAAAATCAGTGAAATCAGATATCCCTTGAATGTGTTGAATCAGTTATCATTATAGAGGAAAAAGGGTTAAATGTTTTTGGTAATATGCTAGTTGCATTTGCCTTGTCTGCCACAGTCATTACTACATTTTATGAAAATCTCTCTCTCTCTCTCTCTATTGAAACAAAATATTTATTTGCGCTATATGTTATTCATTCGGTAAACGTTTACTTAATTATTCGATTTATTTTGTGTTTTTCTTTTAAAAATATCAATATATCTTCTTTTAAAAATATCGATTGAAACATCTTTGGAAGCTTCTAAGAAATTAATAACTGTCAATTTTTTCTAAAAAAAAAACGAAATTACGTGATTTATAGATTTGTTAATGAGTATTCATTGTCAAGATAAGTTTTTATGAAAAACTGAATTAAAAATATTATTTATTTTTAAGCTAGTTTCGTAATAGTTTGTCATTAATTTGAAAAGGATTTTATATATTTACTGATGTTCCTTTCAAACCTAATTTACTTTACTTTTATTTCAAAAAATATACAGGTTATATCTAATCAGGAAAAAATTAAATTTAATAAATATTTTGGATATTTCTTAAGCATTTTAAAATAAATTTTATTCTAAAACGCCTGAACAATTTTGTGGCATTCTAATTTTTAATAATAATTGCTAACGCAGAATCTATGTTCATCAATAAAATTTATACTATAATATAATTGAAATTAAATTTTATAAAATGATAAAAATGGGTTATATTTAAAAGTATTCTGGTCTGTTAAAATTGAGTATATTCAATAACAATTTATTTTTCATGTTTTCTTCAGTAATGATAATGAACTTCAAATCCCAAAATTTACAATTATTGAATGAAAATTATTTAAAATATATTACAATAATGGATAGCTAAAACTTCACATATAACTTCCCAATTAACAATGATAGAAATAAATGGGTCAGTCATACATGCTTTTTAATGTAAAGTGGAAATATTTCATAAAATAATGAGTTTTATCAGAGGAATATAAATCATAATAATGCCTTATAGAAATGTCAATTTGTTGAATTGTAGACAAATAATTCCTCACTTAAAATTTATTTTTGTTGCATTAATTTTGTCTTTACCTGCTGGTATTTTTTTCCTTTGTTAACATATCATCAAGGTGAAACAGCATTTACAGTAATTCTGTGTCGCCTTGCAATTAATTTTCTAGCATGAAAAATTAAACTTAAATAAAAATAATTTGCAACAAATATGCTAAAATCATTACAGACGTAGCACTTCTTTCAGTAATTATTATTTTTTTATCAAATAATAATTTTCAAAGATAGAAGGTAGTTTCATTAAAAATATGAGATAATTCTCTTAAAAACAAACTTATGGTTTTAAACTTGACTAATAGATGGCGTGTCAGTACCATTTAGGAAGTGTTAGTCGACAGGAAAGGAAATGCTTCAGGCGAAGACACCAGGAGAAGAGTGTCTCGAAATTGCAATCAGCAAAACTTACGTTCCATTTCACAATTACTAAAGCCTGCAGGTAGTTCTTCCCGAAGACTGGATTCAATGATTTTAGACAGCTCTTTCGCTTGCACAGCACAAGGGAAGAAATCGAAATGCAGTTTCGTTCTGGAAAAAAGTTACATTTTATTATTCTTAAAACAATTTATTTGATATATATTATAAATGGAATATATGTAACATTTCATTTATAATATGAACTTTTACATCTTCTATAAGTGCAAAGATACATAAACTAAACAATTTTAACACATCTCATAATATTTTTCAGTGACTAAGCTTTCTTAAACTGTTAAATTTACTAGAAATAAAACATCGTTAAAAAAATCATTAAACTTGACGGTATAACTCAATGGATAACAATATTTTGAATATTATATAAATATAATTGTATTAATTTTATTACAATATTCAAACACCTAGGTACTTCTAGGCTAAATTAATACCAAAAGAATTTCATGTAAAAAGTGAAGTGATGTACTAAACGTATATAAGATATTTTTTGATTTAATATGGATTGTTCTTTATTAATTTGATTTTATATAGTTACTTGAAAAGGAATATGCATAAATAAACAGTATTCTTGTATTTTTGTTATATTTATTAACATTTATTTTGTTATATATATATATATGTTATATATATATATTTGTTATACATTTATTTTGTTAATTATATTTTCTTATATATATATATATGTATATATATATATATATATATATATATATATATATATATATATATATATATATATATATATATATATATATATATATATATATATATATATATATATATATATATATATATATATATATATATATATATATATATATATATATATATATATATATATATATTCTTAAAGCTAAGAAATATAAGGGTTTTGATATCTCTTATTTAAATTATTTGTTCTAAAGCTAAAAATAAACTAAAAGTGAAATTTAAATGTTTATAATTTAATTGGCAATAAATTAATTAAAATTACTCATGTATCTTCATAAAATGAAATTTTAAAGCTTATATGAAATTTGTGTATTTATTTTGTATTTTTTATAAATTTATTTTGCCTTGACTTTGTTGCAAATTTAAATCTTTACTTATATCTTATTTAACTAAAATTTAAAATATAAATAAATATTCTTTATTTAAAAGGATATTATTATTTAAAAGTAAATATTCTTTAATTTAAAAATAAATATTCTTTATTTAAAAGAATATTTATTTTTCGTGAAGTATGATGAAAAATATTCAGGAATATTTCACTATTTCAACAGAATGAAGAAGCATTCAAAGAGTGAATGAAAATATGTAAAAGCCTGGTAAAAATGATGCTCTGACTTCTTTTTGTGTATTTTCAACTTTTTAAAGTACTTAACAAATAAAAAAATGCATAAAAGAGCAATAAAAAACAGTAAATTAAGGAGTGTTAATAATTGTAAAATTTTACATTTGCTTTACTTGAAATTTGTGCATTGTAATTTAAAAGCTTTTTTGTTGAAATAATCAACATTTGAAATGTTAAAAAAATCGAGAGCAAATAAAATCATACTATTTTCTCTTTCTATAACGGACATGAAAATAAAATGCTTTATTTATGGAAAATGTTTTACAAATTTTCAAAAATCAACTTATTATCTTCCTTATATTATTTTTGGAATTGAATAATTTAACATCAACTTACTTGTTAATATTTTTTACTTATTTTGATATTTTGGAATGTTAATTATTGATACCAGACTTTCATGCAGTATTTGTTAAAAAGAATGAAAAAAGAAATCGTTTTGGAAGTCCTTACTCTAATTCGATTGTGGCGCCATCAGTTGGTAAGGCAATAGATTAGAAATATTTTTTTTTTTTGAAAAAAAGATAAAATTTCCGAAAATGTTCGTTTTTTTTACATATGTTAAAGAAATTAATAATACCTCTCACAAATCTTTCATAATTATTAATTACAATGGTCTTTATTTTTTCTTGCAATTTAAAAATATATAATTTTTACTCTGTTTTAAAGTTTCTATTGTTAGCCTTGGTAAACAGACATTTTAAATAATGAAAAGCTGTTCTTAAAAATAAAATATATTTTTACATGAAATGTAATTTGCTAAAAAAATTATTATTGTAAAAAGTTTACAAGCAATAAGTTTATTAAATTTTTAATACGACTAATCAGAATTATTATTTAATTATAATTTTTGCAACTTCAAATTTTAAAATTAATAATACAAATACATTAAAATAGTTTAAATAAACACACACATACATATACTTGATTTTATTGGTGCAAAGCGTACTTTTGCGATCAAATTGAAATATATATTTTTATAAACAATTAGTTCTTAATTTAAGTATTATTTAACGAATATTTTAAAAATTCATTAAAATTCTTATAACATTACTGAATTTTAAATTCCTTTATTATTTTAACTTTTGATTATAAATCTTAATTTCTTGAAAAGACATTTTAATTGTATCTATGTCTAAGTTATAAATTAAAATAAATTGTATGAGAAAATGGACGTTTCTTATTTCCGAAATCGTCTCAATTAAATTCATTGAAATAATTTTTTTTAAACTCACTTTTTTAATCAAGCAAATTTTAAAGAGTTTTAAACTTACTTTAGTCATAAAACAATATTATTAATGCATGCAATCAAAAAATTGCATAAAAAGCTTATAATGTTTGTGCAATTACGTGTGTTTAAAGAATTATATAATTTAATTACTTATTATTCTCTGCAATGTCTTTCTTAAACTCTATTTCTTATAAATTAAAATATTTCTAATTAAATGCTTAAGTACCTGGAATTTTTTTTTATCTTAAAAACATATATTTATCAAAATAAATGTGTTAGAACTATTTTTAAAATCCAACATAAAGGTTTAAAACTTAATTACGCTTCCGTGTAGAAATTTAGAATAAAAAAATTTTTTCGTCACTAAATTATATTTAAGTTATTCTACATTATATAGTTTATATTTGTTCTTATTTAAAGTAAGTCGAGTTAAGTAACAGGTAATAAATTTTCAAAAACTTTTATATATATGTAGGGAATCAAAAATTATTCTACATTAAACGATTTAAAATGTTGCCACCGTTTTTAATGAAAAAACAAGTTATAAGCCAAGAAGTTGAATGTGTGGTTTTCAAGTTTAACTGTATGGCAACTGAACCCTAAAGTAGCAGCAGAGAAGATCTCTAATCCATTCTTCGCGAATTTTCAGTCATCTGGCCGGCAGCTAAACGGGAAAAAAAGAGGAAAGGCGAAGCCCCATCTTATCGGCTGCCGACCGCTCGAGTTCATTCTCCGTTGGCTTTCGCGCGGTATACCCTTGCCTGCCTCCAAGCAGTCTGACTGTCCTCTGATTCCGCTTCTCCTCCCCTTCTGAGAGAATCACTTGGCATTCTGCCAGATCTTCCACGTCCCCTCCTCTCTCCCAGTTGTGACGTAACTGCTATATTTCGACCTTCCTCTCTGGGGGAAGCCGCTTTTAACTAGTTTACGTTTCCTTTAGTTACTTTTCCCCTTTTTCTTAACTACTTTTTAATCTAGTAACTTTCATCGGCAAGTGGGATAGTTTTCGAGCTAATCAGAGTGTCACGTGACTAAATGCACGCCTACAATTAATAAAGGGTCAGCAAAACTAAATGATGTTTGTAAATATCTGCTGTGTTTTCACGCTTCAAATAAAACATTTCAATGTAGTTTTTTAATGCATTGTTTCTGAGTATATTTATGTGCTAAGAAATTACTGCTTTCATATCAATTAATCACGTGATTTCCTATTAAAATTTTAAAATTAAATAAAATTTCACTTTCTCTAATGATTATAAGAACAATTCGCTAAAAAAAGTTTTGAATTTTTTTGTAAATATTAGCAATTAATAAAATATTTATATGCTTCAAAGCAGTAGGTCCTGGGTTCGAATCCTGGTTTGGGCATGAATGTTTCTTTCTCTGTCTATGTTTGTCTTTCTTCTTCCTTTCACTTTCGGTACTAAGTTGGCACACCCACTGGGTGCCCCATTGTATAAGATGTCATTAGAGTGCTGAATATATCCTATATGCAACCGGGGATATCCTATAAGTAACCGGGAATTAGGGGGGAAAAAACCAGTTATTTTTGGAAAAAATATTCATTGTCTTAGTAAACACTAATTTTACATATATCGTATAGTTACTGATAAAATAAGAATGGTTCATTTTAATTACCAAAACAAAATTGAAAAAACACTTATTAATAATTCATAAAAAATTATTGTCAATTATAAAATTACTGTCCTCATTGCCATTGAAATTTATAGATTATTATTATTTATTAGGTGATATAGTCTACAATGCATTTTGTTATCAAGATTTTAAAATTTTAAGAATATTTCTGTTTTAATCAAATGATGTAAAAATCTAAATTTATTAAAATTGTTAAATAAAATTGTCATAAAGCAATATTGATGATAAAAAAAATTACTATTTTTGATATTTGATTTTATTTAACTAAATTCAATCAAAATCAATTAAAAATATTATGTTTGTGCTATGAACACCAAAAGTAAAAAATCAAGATTATTTTGAAATTTTAACTTTTTGTGCTAGAGAAAAGAGTAAATTTTTTTTAAAAAAAGGACCTTGCAGGGTTTAAAAACCGTCAAAAAAATCTTAAATGAGAAAAGTAATTAAAATCCGATGTTTTATTTACCATTTCTTAAAAATAATATCATTGACTTTTCAGAAAAAAATTTTAAATCATTAGTTTATTTTATTTACTGTGTGAATATCTCCAATACTTTCTGGATAAAAAATGTAAGGCATCGAATATTATGTTAACAATAAAATATTCCATTTAGTTGTTCACACAGACGCTTAATAACCAGATATTATTTCCCATAGTAAATATAAAATTTACGTCCATTAAATTGTTTAAGATAAATGAAATTTTGCGTTTCCTTTAATTCGAAGTAAGAAAATAAAAACAAATATTGACTTTAAGTTTCAATCATTTTAAATATTTTTTTAATTTAATCGCATTTTAACTTTATTTAAGATTTAACTATGTAAATGCAAATAAAGTATAACAAATTGTGTGTCACTCAAAATATTTAAGGTAATCAAAACATTTAAGGTTCTGTGCACTATATATAAATTAAAAAACAAAAATAAAAACTAAACAATTTTTATTTTTTTTAAAAAATTTCATTCGTTTTAAACAATTTGTATTTAATCTCACATTTTAAACCAATTTAAATTTTAGTAACGTAAAAATGAAGAAATCGCTTATGTTTGTTCTTAAAACTGCAAATTTAAAAAATTTGTTTTTTCGTTCCATTTATAGAGTGTTTGAAATCTTTGTCACTGAAACACATCCCAGTTTAAAAAAAAATTTCCCCTTGAAACGTTGCCATTAAGAAAAAAAATAATAAAAGCAAATGGAAAAGCCCCGAACTCCTTTCTGGCGTAGTGGAATAGTCCGCCACAGCTTCCGCTTCTGACGTCACCTGCCGGTCGAGTAGTCCTGCTCCGCCACAGCGCGAAGTAGAAAATTTCTCCTCCGTTCTTCAGATGGACGTGAAATACGGACGAGGACGGATCAGTATCTAGTCCGGTCTGCTAGCCGCTCCAATGTAAATATCTATGTAGAGGGCTTGCGACTCTGTATTTCCACCACACTGAATCCGCGAAGCGATCTGCCGAGTTTGTCATGGAAGTTGCTGCTGCTGTTGTGGTGGTACCAGTTGGAATCATTTAATGTTATACCTGGAACCGAAGAGGTGCTTTCTCCGTACTTTAGAACCACTGCGGTAGTCGACCGGTGGTTACCAAAAACTGTGATTTTGGTTTTTTTGGAGATGCTCAGATATTTAACGCACAAACTTCGCACACAGTCTCTTAATGAAAGTGAAACCTACCATGTCAAGGTAAGATATTTCATATTTGTGTCTAAGATTTAAAAAGAAAAAAGATTAATTAATTAAAATAAGAAAAAAAACTTGTGTGCGAATTTTATTTTATAGAACTTTTGTACCTTTACGGTACTTTCGAAACTCGCGCACTGAGCCGGTTTGTTGCAGTTTTCTGTTCCACGCGTCGGTTTCGAGTGTAATTGTTCCAATTACAGAAATCGTTTGCTAGCTCATTTTCGAACGTTGTATCAACTTCGTTAATCCTTGTTTCGCAGTTTCTGACGTCATATCGATTATCGGATTTCTGATGCCTCTAGCTCGGCAGTAATTTGTTTGACTTGTGCTCACGAATCGCTTCCCGTAAAAACTTCAGATATATAACCGCAATTATCTTTGAAAGTTGCCGTCGTTTGGTTTTTCGAAAATTGAAATGAAGCGAAGTAAATGTTCCATGGACTGCATTATTTTCAATTTCACTGATTCGAACATAAATCATTAATCGAATAGGAACAGAATATTATTTTTTTTTTTTGGATAAAATCATTGATTCGAATTAACTTCCTTCGCCAGATATATCTACTAGCATTCTATCAAATTTGGAATCACATAGAATATTGATTATATTTTATCTGCTTTTTCTTAAATGACTGATTAAATTTATCTATTTTTTTGTTAGGAATACACTTTACTCTTTATTTACTCTTATATCAGCGGTATTGATAACTGGTTCTTCGATTGACCTGATGATTTTGATACTTTTCTGATAATTTTGAGTGCAGCGCTTACTGAACTTTCTCGACAAAAAAAATTTTTGTTTACCTTAATATCAAAAATAAAACATTCAAAATAATAATATCGAAAATTGCACCTGATTAATATTACTGTTGAGGATTTCAATACTTCCTTCAAAAGAAGACGTCGTGGATTCAGCGTTTTATAGTTTATTACTTAAAAAAAAACTAATTTAAATAGTAAATGAATGATTATGCATATCTGCTTCAACTATATTAATCATTCGAATAAATTTAATATTTATGTGACTTTCGTTAAATGTGATAATCGGTAAAAAGTACTGTATAATCATGATTTAAAGAAGCTGGTATCTGAATTATTCAAAACTATAAATCATGAAATTATTACAACAAATGCTTTTAAAGGTATTTATTTTATTAAAGAATTATAAATAAAGGAGGGAATTTTCTGTTTTAGTATTTTTTTATTCTCAAAATTATTTGGTTGTTCAGCTTTTTCTTCATATATCCTTTAACGCAGTTTTTAATATTATTAAGACAAATTTGGCGTTTTTTGTATCTTCTTTCACATGTGTTTAAAATTATTCGGATCGATCTGTTTTTCTTCGTGTATCCATTATCCGTGCAGATATATACCATTATTTGGACAAAATTGGTAATCATTAAAAAGTACTGTAAGCTATTATCCTTTCTCTGACTGAATTCTGAATTATTTTTATTTGATATTAATAGCACATCTCGAATTTCTATATTGATAAGGAACATTTATATAGTTCCATAGAATCATATATTTTTTTCAATATTATTTAGACTCAATTAGTCTTTTCTTTGAATTCTTTTATATTATGTTCGCGATTATTTGGATTGTATTGATTTTTATTGTAATCTTTAATACTATTTTTAAGATTTTTCGGATCGATCATTTTATTTTCATGGTACGAATATATACCGCTTTACAGATAAAGAATTATAACTTGGAAGAATCTATATGTTCTCTCTTAGTATATATTCGATATTAACTACTATATTTAAAAGCAGTATGTATTCAGTATTTAACGTTTTTGCCTACATCTACTTAGATAAAGTTTATTGCTGACCATTTGCGAGAAGCAAATATTTTTTTCTACTATAATTTTTTTCCTTTTATACTTTTTAGTAATATTTTCTAGATTGTTCCATTCAATGACTTATCTTTCTGAATTCTTTCATACTATTTTCAAAATTATTCAAATTGATTACTTTTTTCCATGTACAATTTTCAAGATTATACCGATCGATCAGTTTTCTTTTCATTTACATTTCATTCTAGTTTATTCGTAATAGGTTTAGGATTAATTTTTACGAATAAATGTTGCTTATCAGAAAAAGAAAGGTTTAAAAAGTGAAGAAACTGTGTTGTCATTGCGCTCACTTTCTACGTAGTGAACATAAGCGATTTAGAATTCAGCTGAGTTCATCTTTTATGTTCTCGATAGTAATTATATAAATATTTTCACCGATGTATATTTTGGAAAATAAGCATATATATTGATTACTGTTGAAGGAACAAATCTCTTGTTTTAGACATTGTCATTTATTCTTTCGAGCTATTTTCAAGTTCATGCACGAGTTTTGGATATCTTTTTCTTAATTTATTATATACATGTTTAAAAGTATTTTTCGGATTGGTCAGTTTTTTGGAAAACATTAGGTATTTTCATAAGTATTCCGTTTATAATCAATTCCTCATTTATTTGTTTTTTCATACTCTTTTCAATACTATTTCGACCAATTTTTTTTCGGGGTGCTGTTAAACATTATTCCCATCTCGTTCCATGTATTGTTTTACATTATTTTAAAGATTATTTTGATCAATCAGTTGCTTTTTTTACATGGATTATTTCATACCAATTTCAAATTTTTTCTGATAGATCAGTTACAATAGCATTTTTGTCCGAATCTTTAAGGTTCGTGTCACAACGTTTGGCATTATTATTTTTTTTTCGAACGTTTTGTATTTATTTAGGTGATTACCATAGTTTATACTGTGTATGAACATTTTTTAAATTTCACCATGCATAGTTTTCCTTAAAGCAGTTGTGCGTAGATCTATTGACGTAGTATTGGATGTGCATTCATTCAGATAGGAATCACATATTCATCGCAGCTGAATTCCGTGCTATCATTTTTTTCCAGCCTTTCAATTGACCTCAGCGTGATCGTTTCTACTGTATTTTCGTGCTTCCAAATTTTGTCTCTACTGCACTATTATTTTTTTTACGACTCTTAGAGCTTCACGCATGACGTAGATGATGATGCTTCCGATCGTAATTCGTACTCACGGATTTACTTCTCCATTTAAAATTCATGAGTTTTATCCATTTTACGATGTTCGCGCTTGGTAAAAGATGAAACTTCCATACCGGTCAATGGAAAAAAAATCGCCATTGCATTTTTTCAATAACTGCATATTGTTTCGCCGAAAATGGCGATTTTCTGCGGAAAAGTATTTGTAAATTAATTTTTATTCAATCCTAAATCAAATAAAATATAAATCTTATTTATCTGCAGATAATACTCTAAGATATATTTCCTGGAATAGAATTATTACCTAATTTTATATAGCTTGATGGACATGTTCTATTTTTCTCAGTCTTAAATTTCTTCGTTGTTAACATTTCTTAAATATCTTTTTAAAAATATAATTGTTATTGTT
This sequence comes from Latrodectus hesperus, assembly GCA_037975125.1. Lineage (NCBI taxonomy): Eukaryota > Metazoa > Arthropoda > Arachnida > Araneae > Theridiidae > Latrodectus > Latrodectus hesperus. The sequence goes on from CM075851.1 coordinate 15,228,595, forward strand.
ATATATTTTTAAGTAATAAATTTTTTGAATAAATCATTAAATTATTTTATTAACTTGAATACTTTATTATATTTAGTTTGTGATCATAAAAAAGAAACGGCGTTCATTATTTCTCTCATTCATCGAACAAATATTTGCATTCTTATCTCGTTTTCATTTGTTGCCAAAAAGTTTTTAGAAATTTTCAGTTTATAATCGTTTGCTTCATAAAGCTTTATAAGTATTTTTTGAAAAAACAAACTCATTACAATATATGATTTTATTATCGAATTTGTAGAATATTTACAAGTGGTTTTAGGAAATTAGTCATTTATTAATTATATAAATTACTTAATTAAGAACATCGAATTCTTTCTTTAAAAAATTCTATATCGGAATGTGTTGCCGAAGTTAACGTGGTTGCAATATAAAATGAATTTGTATCTTAACATTGATTTAAATCTGGCTTTAGAATATCAACTATTATTTATTAACCGTAAAAGAATAAAAAATATCAAGTTTCAAAAAACTATAATATTATGTTGGGTATAATAATCCTCTTTTTCAAAATAGAATGTTTTATGATATGCACATCAAGTGCCTATAATTTCATTATTAGCTAAACGATGTCTTAATAATCAGCATTTTATTTTAAAAAAAATAATAAAATAAAAAAATCCTACATATATCGTTATTTTAATTCGTAAAAAGATATTGTGGGAGCTTCAGTGACTACCTTAAGATCAAAATTGTGATAAGTTTATTAATTTATTTTAGTTAAATCTAATAATTTTTCATTAAATATAATGCGCGATTTTTCATTAAAAAAATTTTAATTTTGATATTTTTGACTCTATTTAATGCAAACTATTTTCTATTATGAGTTACATTCGCTGATTATTTAATGAGATGAGAGTTGCAGTAATTTTTTTGTAAATTAATTTATGCAAATTTAACTCATGTGAAGGGATTTAATAAACACAAGTTGGGAAAATGTTGATCGCAATCATTTCATTCTTATCATTAAATTTCGAACTTCGTGTTGCATGTGTAAAATTGAGGAAAACATGAATCGTTTTCGAATAGCAAATTATCATCCGTTTTCATTTTACTCTAGCAATAAATAAAAGTTTCCGCACTATAACTTGTTCGACAGGCACTGATTTTCGCACATCGTCCAAATGAGGTAGACGACTTTGCTCCAATTAACCGCTTACACGATTTATTTTCCGACACAAAGGTGTGATAAAGGGGTCATCAGCCAAGCCTCAAGAACTCACTGCAACTGCAGATACAATCACCTCCCCGTTTTTCATCTACCTGCCCGGCACCGGATTGTGCAACCAGTGATAATGAACCACGAGTTTTGGCTCTAAAGGAGCACCTGTCTCTTTTTGTCATTCGACCGCAGACGATTCTGTAACTTCCAAGTAATTGAAGCTGTGGTATTTTCTAATGCGAAAAATGATGAATGATCGTTTGTTAAACTTTATTTTAGTGATAAAAATGTAATCTCTTTCATTAATATATTAGCAATAATTGCTTTAATATGCTAGATATAAATAACACACACATATATATAGTTTCTTATTTTCTTTAAACAGATAATCTGGAACTCGGTATTATAAAAAAAGTCGTTTCCGAATAATATTCACTATTGACATATATTAAGTTCTCCTTTAAGGAATTTAATTCGATATAAAAAGGAAAAATTGCAAGTTCTTTTTTGTATTTTTAATTAAAATCTTTTTAATGTTATATCATTGACAAATTATCAAATATTTCTTACTAACATTGTAAATAGCTACTTTTTTATCATCTATGTTTTTGATTTTCAGTACTTTTAATTTTAATAATGAGTTTTAATGAAATTTGTTTTCATATTTTTTGAATGCAATTTTAGCAAAGTTTGTTAAATAATAAATTAGTTAATTCGAAACTTTTACAGTATGTCATTTTTTTAAATACAAAATTTTAGTTATATAATTTCGTCAATTTTTCATACAATTATTTTGTACCACATATATTGGCAACATTTCGTTACTACTTTAAACAATATATTATTTGACAGTTTAATTATTTCTATTATTTGGATTGGTTATATTTTCAAAATGCTTTGAATATTGATCAAATAAAGTTTTATTAACGTTAAAGTGTACCGTACGGTAAAAACCACATATGAATTACGCCACATTTTTTAATTAAAATATAGACTATGCTTTGTTTCACATTTTATAAAACAAAGTAAATTTCAATTTTAAAAAAATACTTGTTACTGCAATCAGTTTACAGATTTGAAATAAAAATAGTCTATATAATTATTTTTGAAACAATTTTTATAACACAATTATAAATTTGAAGTAATTTATGATCCGAAATTTGTTTGATGGATATTTCAAGAATGCTCCACTTAATCCTGATTTAGTCAATCTAGATTAGTCCTGTGTCATTTAACCCTATTAAAAGAGAGGGCAACTACACACTATATAACATATACTGCATTACTTTTTCTACATATTTACAGGTATTGACGTGATGCCAAAACTTAACAAGCAACGTATATTTTATACAAATTTATGATATTTCAAAATATTATTTTAATTACATGAATTATAATATTATATTAAGACAACATTCTCTAACCAGAAAAGTATGAATTAACAATATTCGAACAAATTTTAAACTATTTGATTAAATTGCACTTATCAAGTCGAATGACTTCAGCAAAGTGAAAAGCAATATATACAACAAACGGTTAAGTTTAATTTTATTGATGCAAATGCTTGCCTTCATTTTTATGACTGCGGAAATCATGTGACCAATAAATGTCGATCAACATTTTTTTTAAAAGAATTATCACTATGACTAATTTCTAAGATATCATTTCCTGTCATTCTCCCTTCTTTTGTTAACACATTTTTTTCTTTTTCAATCGTAATTTTAAATTATATATATATAATAGCGTTTATATATTTCTGTACTGTCACGAATATGTATTAATAATTTTCATTTAAGATTAAGAGAAAATGCGAAATGAAAACGAAATTTCATTAAATTCAAAATAAATTCTAACTATATTTATAATAATTTTTCGGAAAAGTATATAGTTTTCATAAAAAACTTCATCTAAACATATATTAATTAATTATCAAGTATATTATAATTAAAATGATATGATAGTTTTTATCTAATTTATATTTTATATTTCGAAATTTTTGCTCCGTTATGAAAAAGTTGAATAATATTTTTTTTAAAATAAATTTAATTTTAATGAACTCAAACGATGAAATGGGGAAATGAACTCAGACGATAAATAAAAAATGCAAAAAGAACTGAAATAAATCCAATCACCTGCGAATATTCATGTTTGAATTCCCACTTCCATTGAATCTGACCACATACAATCTCTACTGTCATAAAATTTGAGATGGTACTCCACTTCCTTCCTACCATTGCCTTTTTTTTCCATGCTTGCCGGATCGTGTAAATCTTCAAGAGATTCCGGCGAATTATATTTCCATCCACCATTCGTACGAGATTTTTATATCATCGATGATCGAATTTTCACCCCACCCTTCGAAACTCGGCATTTTGATAACCCACCGCATATTTTTTTCTCTCTCTCTCTCTCTCTCTCTACTCTTTTCTGTTTCTTCAAGCAGTCTCCATTTTCGTTCGCCAGGGACGAGTTCGGTCCCAAAAAGAATTTTTTTTTTTTTAAAGCACGCTTTTATATCTCTTCAACGACCGCGTGTACTTTGATACATTGAAGGCTAGTCTTGGGGAACAAAGCTCCAGAAAACGTGCTTTCTTCGCTGAACGTTCCCGACTACACTCTGACTTTCCTTTCTACATTTTTTTTATTCTTTCTTTTCTGACGGAAAGCTTTCCTGATGGACCAGGATTTTGTATGTGGACTCTTAAGCAGTCAGTCGCCAGAGGAAAAGCAGAGTGGAAGAAAAATAAAAAGCCTAGAGGCAACTTTCTTCCCTTTTCTACATCATTCTATATTTGAATATGCTATACAGGAGAAGAAAAAAAAGAGTTTTATATTTATTTTTTTTCCTGATACTTTTATCTGCTCTGAAACTCTTTTCTGGTTGTTTCTTTGCAGTCAAATCACGTTCTCGATTGTCAGTGAACGAAATCGTAACAAGATCTTGTTTGGCAAATACTAATAATTGTCGGATTGGCGATTTGCCCGTTTTGATGTATCTAGATACCTGTCTCACGACTTGGTGGAACAAAGAGCGTTTTTACCATTCTCCTTGGTCGGTTGTTTGTTCAATGAAATGAGAATTCTTACTGCTTAAATACAAACACTATAATGACATCGTAGTATTTGGGTTTTTGAGATATTAGATAATATCTGTAATTGATAATTTTGTGAAGTAAAAAATTCTTTCGATATTTAATTATATTGCCGCAATTTTTTTACATGAAAAAGCCCTGTATCAGAAAGCCTGACTACGGATAGGGAGTTCCTGGGTTCGAATCCCAGTTCGGACATGGATGTATTTTCTCTCTGTTTTTCCTTTCCTCGTATGAATGATGTGTGAATGGTTACCTACCCTTTAAACAGGTACCTATGGCATGTGTGTACTGAGGAAGTCGGACACCACATCAAAATAGGGTTCAGTTGGAAAAGTGAAACAGCGCACCCCCTCGCTGGCCCAAGACATCAATCATCAATACGTAAAAGTAACAGTTTCCCTGGTCAGTTGCTTGTATGTTGAAATGAATTCTATTTTTTATTTAGGTTCTAATGATAAATATTTCAGCAACAATAAAAAATATACGAAATTTTAAAATAAATATAATAATATCTGTAACATTTAAGTAAATCGCCTTTCAAAATTCAGCTATATTGTTGCCTATTATTAACATAAAATAGTACACTATACTATATATAAATTTATGAGGAGAAAGTTTCTTCGAAATTTAACTATATTGTCAGTAATTCTCAACATGAAACAATGCGCAATAGTACCTGTAATTTTAGAAAGTAAAAATTCTTTCGCGTAATTAAAATATGATTATCTTCAATTTCTTTACATGAAATAGCACGTAAAATTAATATTTTTTAAGGTCAGTTGTCTATATATATATATATATATATATATATATATATATATATATATATATATATATATATATATATATAAAAATTAATAGTATATATATATATATATATATATACTATTAATTTTTCTTAGATTCTTTCGACAAACATTTCAGTAACATTGAAATATATAAATTTTTACATTAAATAATAGTATCTGTAATTGCTAATCTTATACAGTTGAAATTCTTTCTGTTTAATTTCATTGTCGCCAATTATTAGCATAAAATAATAAATCATGGTATCAGTAATATATTCTGCGTTGTCAATTGTTTGTATAAGTTGGAGGAATTGTAATTTTTTTTTACTTAGGTTTAAGAATAAACACTACGCTTTTATCAAAATATAAAAACTTCTACAAATTACTAAATATTTTTAATAATTGCTAATCGTATATTGATTTATATATATATATAGATATATATAACTATATCGTTGCAAATTGCGATCATGAAATAATGAACGATAGCAACAATATATCTCATCACATAATATTAAACTTTTTCCGGAACAAAATTATATTTTTACCCATTCTCTTAGTATATGATGGTACATATAAGTAGTAGAGAATATATATATATATATATATATATATATATATATAGTTTGTCTAAAGAGATGATAACTTGTGTGTGAATATTTTTATCTACTATGCTATAGTTGAATTAAAGTGCGTTGAAAATTTCGAACCTAACAACTGTTGCATAACAGAAGCTAAATGCTCGTTTCTATGTTAATAGTCTTACTGTGCCATATATGTAAAAAAGGAATATGTATATATATACATACTAAAATTAAGTAAAACTTTTTTACGTATTTATTTACGTAAAATATTTTTACGTCTGCTGCCAATTTCCGGAAAGTAATTTTTTTTATAAATTAATTAAATGACTCACTATTTTCTTATTTTGCATTTCGTTAAACTATTTTCAAAAGAGTATCTGCTTTTATTTGTAACTAGTAAAGATGAATGAACTGTCTTTGTAAGTATTTATAGGGTTGTCGGGTAGCCATCCGGGAAAACAACACGAAAAATTCTCCTGCACAATGGGATAACAACTTCCTACATAAATTCAACATCCTCCTTATCTGCGACACTGTATCGCTTGTCAATAATACATGGTGGAAAAGCGAGTGTCACCCAAAGTATCACCACGACGTTATTTAGGGTCAACAACGAATATTTCGATTAAACAAGATTTTTCTGCTGGAATACGATATTGCTTAACACCTAATGCTTATGATTATTATGAATGTCCGAACATTTATTTAATATTTACGTTTATATCTAATTATTTCTATTGCAAAATGGTCAAGATATTCAAAGTTAATGTGTAAGAAACATTATGTTGCATTAGAAATTTATTGTTGTAATTGTACATTAGGAATGCCAGTGACAATTACTCTTATTTTGGTATTTATTTCTTCAGCAATTTTATTGTTAAAAAATGAATGAAATTATTTTTCATTGTTAGAAGTATAGACATACCAATCTTATTGATTGTAGTTATTGATCTTATTTAACTAGTGTGGTATGGAGAGAAAGTTGCTGGCTCAGGTGTCAACTTCGTCACTTGACTGTGTTTAAAATTAAGAGTAGTTGCTTCTGCTTAGCGTTATCGTTGTCAGGAATAAGGAAAAGGAAACCTATTCCAGTGACTCAACGTAAAAGTATCTTTCGAGTAAAAATTCCGCCGATGTTTGTGCCAGCTCAGTTGTTGACATCGTCATCTCTATATTTATTTCTGAATATTTGTTAAATATTGGTCATTATGAGTGTTATTTTTCACTAACACATCCTGAGTGTTAATATACTTTTTTGAAGGCAATAATCTAATACTTTACGCCTAATATTATATAAATACAGAGGTGCATCATACATTTAACTTACCGTGAAATATGTTGTGTCGAAAGCTTTTCTACATATAAATAATATTAAGCAATACAATCTTTATAAATTACATAGAATTTTTAAAAGCAATAGTACATTTTTGTACTATGTAAAAATGTTTTTTTCACAAACACATGCTGTTTCAAATTCCGACTATTTAAATTTCATACCGGTGAGTCAGGGAAAAATTTAACCAATTCTTTATGTATTTATTTATCTAGTTCCTACTTTTTTTTAACCTTAAAATCACGTTTTGGGAGAAAAAAAGCTGCTTGAGTGTCCCGTTGAACCGGTTTTTTACGGGATTTTTATAAAGCAAAAAATAATTGTATTCAAATCCTTTCTGCGTGATAGGTATTGTACGTTTTTTTTTCAATGTTTTTATATCGTAGGAATAATTTTTTTATACTTTTAAATTTCAATAGTAAGTACTGAAGTTGATCTCAGAATAGTGTTCTGGCCACATCCGTTATAATGATTCAACGGTGTCCGCCGGACCAAATAAAAAAGCTGATTGCCCGGTTTGAAATGTTCTTGTGGTTGAAGTGGGTAAAAGTTGATGATAACTTTGTGAAAAAGAAGTAATCACCTCGTCGAATTCCTGGAAGAATAAGAACAATAACATATAATTTGCACTCTGGGCAAAGTGTTAAGAAGGGCTCGTAATTGCTGTTAGTGAAGAAAGAAAGTTGATTGCGAATAATTCAGCTCATGCCATTGTTAATAACTAAAGAAATATTCGAAATGGAATTGCAAAATTAATTGACAAAATTTAAACTGAATTATATTTTAAAGAAAATAAATTGTACCTATCAATTATTTATTTTTCCCATTTATCACTTTATAAAATTTACGCCTTAATATCTGCATTATGGACTATTCAGTCAATTCCTAGTATCATGTAACATCGCCAAACCGTAATTTTGTCGCCAACTGGGTGACATTGCGCGATGTCATAAGCTATTTTTTTTTAAATAAATGCCTTTCTGTATATTTCTACGATTGCAAATTTGTGGACTAAATTTGAACCGAATCACGTTTTGCAGAAAATAAATTCAAATTTAATTTTTTTTTAGATTATTTTTGTCGTTTAGTATACTTATATTTATAATAATTTTTCTATAATATCATTTTCATCAATTACTTATTGGCGTTTTGTCTCCAACTATCAACAAATTCTATCTGGTTATTATTTGGGCAACATTTATTTCGGATTCATATTCTGAGACTAATTTTAGTAAAATTTCTGTCTTACATATGCTTTATACTTTTGATATCTATGAATTTAATTTGGCCATGAATTCGAAATTCTGCCATGTTATTAACTTTCTCTAGATATATGCTTTCATTAATGTTAATGTCTTCGGTATTTCTTCTAGAAAAATATGAATTCTACAGCTGTGCTGTAATTGGACTATAATCTTTTACGCAATAATTTACAGCGTTAAAATTCTAAATTATTATCATAAAAGAAAAAGAACAAAGATGCCGACATAATTTAAATTCTACGTCTTAATTGTAAAAAAATATAAGAAAAAAATTAAAAGAAAAAGTTATCTACTTTTTTTCGGCTTTTTGTCGTTTAATTCATTCAAATGGAGAGATTATCAGAGCTTAAGACTGAAATAACACTTGGCAATAATATATTATAAAAGAAAAGGCCATTAATTAAGAAAAAATTTCGTCATGTTGTAGCTAAAGAATTTAGATTTTGCTTTGAAAAATTATTTTTTTGAAAAGTTATGGATTTTATTATTAAAATGAAAATCGAATATCGTTCATAAAATAATCAGATTTTTTTCTTATAAAAATTTTCTTCCATTTTTTTAAAACGTTGTTCAAAATAATTGATATTTAAATATTGTCTATAATGCATTATTTTATATGGCGTATATAATGTAAGTTATTTAATATGATAACTCTGTTTATAAATTATCTGATTTCAGTGTTAACACTTGATATATGTATATATTGTTAACTGTAATCAGTGTTAACGGAACGCTTACATCTTCAAAGACTGTTAAATTGGTATTTTGTATACAAAATTATTTGTGATAAAAAATACTATATTGTCTTATAAAATTGTTAAAAAATTATTTTTTCTAACGTATTAGGTTTTTTTTACTTAATAATTTTACCTTAATAAAAATTAAGTGTATTCAAATGCATTTTTTCAAAAAGAATGTTATTGTTCATTTTGAACAGGAATTCGAATTGGAAGGAATAGTTATGATTAATAATATAGTTTTTTAAATTATTGTTAGGATTAATAAAAGATTTTTTAATCTTATATTCTTCGAAAAGAATGCATTCATATAGTTTAACTGCTATTTATGAAATAAAGTGATGTGGTATCGACATTAGAATGAAAATAATAAATAACATCATTAGAAAATTTTCTATTTAAAGTAAAATATTTTATATTTTACTATAACAACATATATATTTAATCTAAATTTTTGTAAAAAACGTATGATGTGTTTATCAATTTATATTCTAATATTTTAATAAATGTATAAAAAATATTCAATATCTTTAATAAATGAAAAGAAATAAATCTCAATAGTAATCATATCTGCAGCTGCAGTTAATAATTAATCAACAGAAGAATATCTTTATTAGCCCTGTCTACTTTATATTTTCAGAATTAAAAATTAAGAGACTCTATTTTAGATGATTTTTAATCGAAGAAAAACTTATATCAAGGATAAATTTTGTCTAAAAATGACTTCTATAAATGAAATAGAAATCATCAAATTCTTTATTATAAATAATAGTTGAAAGTTTTCAGAATATTTCAGAATATATGTTTTAGAAACCAATTAATTCTCGCGATTTAGATGAATGTTGACATATTTGAAAAATCCAAATTATTCATACCTTTTAACTGTAGTTTGTATACTAGCCAATAGATGGCGTTAAGCGATTTCAAGTTTCATTCTATTTTTTGATATTGAGAGAGAAAACGGGTGTAATTATATTGATCTTGACCTTGATTTTGTGAGTGAAGATATTAAACTGAAACATTTTCCTTCTTACTTTCACCGCCTTTTTCTAAATTAAATTCTGTTTCTTTAAATTTATATATGTTTACATGTTTATATACTTGTAAACAAATCATTTCTATTCTCACTCTTTTAACGTAAGTCCAATGAGCGCAAGTAAAATTCACGATATTGATCTGAAATTAGTAAAATGTAAAGATTTATTATTTTTAAATACTATTTTCTATTGAATATACTTAAATAGTAGTTAACAAAAATGTTGGGGACATTAAGTCATTATTCAATATATATATATATATATATATATATATATATATATATATATATATATATATATATATATATATATATATATATATATATATATATATATATATATACTAACTTAATAACTATTCTAAAATTCAGAATATACCATCACATCTGCACTCAGAAAAAAATTAATTTATTAATTAGTATCCATTTTTTAATAAATTTTAAATAAACAATTTAAATTACAGTTATTTATTCATTTAAAATAAAAAAATTTTAAATTTTAGCATATATTTCATTATTTCTATCAAATAATAAATGGAGTTATTTTACTCTATTTGACATAAATTCTTTTAAAAAAATGACCATTTTATGTTCTAAGTTGTAATTTAACAAATGAAATCGTAATCCGAATAATCATTTGTTTTATTTTAAATGTATAGTTATAACGTATCTGTCATTGATTTATTAAAATGAAAATTTTGCAATCGAATTTTATTTCTCCTTAAAAGAATATTGAATAGTGCGATTATATTTAACAATGAGATATCTCTTTTCCCTTTGGAAGTCGAATCGTCCTCTGTGTATCCGAAAGTTACAGGTTCGATACTTGCCATTTTCGACTAATAGTGAATGGATGTTGAGTCTCGGCTTTCTGTATGTATATTCGTCTGTTGTGTAACCGAGCTGGCATATGAATAATGAACACTGTTAACCTTTGATTCAATATTTCATGGGTTCAATTCCCACTTCAGGTGTGGTGATCCATCGAGTGGAATCCACTATGAAATGGAAGAATTGTTTGGGTTCGGAGCAAAAATGATCACGAAACAACGAATAAACTAAACTTACATCAAGTGTGTGCTAGGGAGATTTTCGATATTATTCTTTTTGACACTTAAATAAGGTCTTCTAGCTGTACAGTGTTCTTTCAGGAAGTTATAACATGCAATTGAAGTTAAGAAGATACCATACAAAATTATAGTTGTGATTTTTCACCTCAAAATGTTAAAATAATCATAATTGTTTTAGTTTTTCTAAATAGCAAAAAGCATTTATGTGAAAGGAAATGAAAAAAAAATTTGTAGCCATTATTTCAATTTAATCTTGTTATTGATTCGATATTCGATGCCACAAGATGCAAGTCAATGATTTTCTCATTACAACGTAAACGTTATGAAAACATATGTAAATTTCAATGAACACGTTTTTAATTTCACTACAATTTATTTTAACGAAAATTAAATACAACGAATATATTTTACTTCCTCCGAAAAATGCGTTTTAATGAAATTTTCGCTTCACTAAATAAAAAAACTGATAAACCTTGTGATTATGGATTACTAGCTATAATCACATTGTGCAGTCGACTGACTTTTTGACCGATGAGTTGCTCAGGTTTTTCGCTCTTTTTTATTTTTTCATTTTTTATTCTCTTTACCCATTTTTGATTATTTTAACATCCCGATACAGCGACAGAATTTCAATAGTGCTTTTACCAGATGTTCTTATTCCTTATTCGTTTTTTTCCGAAGTCTAAAGCCACTTTTTATTCACTTATGTGATAGTATAAAAAATAAAAGAACTGGTAGCCAATAATAACGCTTATGTTGCTGACCTTTTTGTCCGATAAGTTATCATTGCTACACCAACCACTTGCCTTGTGAATTTTTTGAACTTTTTAATTATTTTTTGACGACTTTTTTTTGCCTTTTCTTTAAAAATGTCGATGTGAGAGTCAATTTTCTCCGTTGTAAAAATAAAATTTGAAAACGATATTCATCGGTAGTCAGTGATTATACGTAAGTTATAATCGATATAACTGCTACATATATATATTATTTTGAAAATGAATTTTTAAACGATGATGTTTATTTAATTCAGTTTCTTCGCTGTGCATTGCATTTTTCGCTGCGTCCAATTTTTATTCTTTTTAAAATAATTACGCGAGACATAAAGTTTATTTATGATCACACACAAATCTCAATTGAGGGTACCAAAAAATAGTTTTCATGAAAATTATATTTTGTATTTTTCTAAATAAAGATAATAAAATTTATTATTATGTCCGACTGCTTAGAATCATTCACCAACTTTTCAGCATTACAAGGGGTGGAAGTGATGGTGGTCCATCCAGTGTGTTTGCCATCCTGGACTCCGAAAGTTGGTGGATCTTCATAATTAAAAAGCAGGCACGAAGCAGAAGACCCCCATACTTGGCTTGCCATTCTCAGAGATATAATTTCACATGGATAACATTGCAACCATAACTTATTTAACCTGACCCAAGCGTCTCTATCGAAAACGATGAACCTTCGGTTGAGTTGATATTCGAACTTATTACCTTCCGATGAAGAGAATAAACTCCCTTAGCCACCTGGTTATAGATAACACATATATCACACTAACATAATATATATATATATATATATATATATATATATATATATATATATATATATATATATATATATATATATATATATATATATATATATATATATATTATGTTAGTGTGACCCTAATTATTCTCTTTAATATTGAGTCAAACGATCAAATTTCATATTTTTGATTAAAATTATTTTAATCGAATTCTCAATTTCAGTTATAAAATGTAATTAAAAAGCTAATAACCCATTATTGAAGATACAAATATTCACACCTTCCGACTTATAAATAATAATTTGACTCATTAGTTATAAATGTCTCTGACACAAAATTCCGTACACTCATCACAAATTTCAATGGTTGTATGCATTGTTCTTATAAATTTGTCGTCTGCGATTATAAAAAGAAACTAGTTGATAATATGATTATGGTAAAAACCATATCTTATATAGATACGCTCTTTCCGAATTCTTGAAGAATGAGTTGTTTCCGAGGGTCATCGATCCCTCAGTCCCGATTCCTTGTGACATCTCGACTTAATTATTGGATTCCTTCGAATCCGAGCGGCTGAAGACGCAACTTCGAACGGATGTTAACTGCCATTTATTTTTGGTTTGCATAACAGCTCTGATTGCAGCTGCACACACTGCCCCTAAATCAAGGTTTCTCTCTCTGTCTCTCTCTCTCTGCTATTGCGCATTAATCGAACTGCCAATTAACGGGAGGTTCGATGCATCGCGATGGTGTCACTTGACTCAAGTTTTGTTTACCCATTTTCGAATTGCATGGTAGTGCACGAACGTCGTATTTTACGATGAGCGCAGTTACTGAAATTCCAATACCTCCTTTTTCAAAATTTCTTGTACATGTTCAACGTTGTGGACAATTAACGACACAAAGTTGTTGTTAGGCATTTTAATATCCACCCCTTAAATTGATTTCTGGTGGAATTTTTCATTGATAGCGGGTCATATTCACAAAGGTAAAAACTCCCACATTCTCCTCGACTAATGTGCATTTAAAAGCCAGAAGCACAACATTTGTTCAACAATGGCGGGAACTGGACTTAAGATCTTTCGTTTCGAAGAACCTTTTTACCACTAAGAAACAATGAGTAAAATTTGGTATATTTTTCCCTGCACAATCCTAACAATTTGAAATTAAGTTTAAGTTTTCTGTTCACATCCACGGCTTATTTGTCACCTAAATAAGTTGCTGAGATAGTTGGTCTTATTTACTCGTCTCTCTGGGGGAAAATCGAGAGATTCGCAAACATTTACTCCAAAAGATATGACCACAATTTCGTGTATTAACGAAACGGTAATCGGCTTAAAGAATTTTTTTAGGACTTTAAAATACATTCTATATGTTTATGACCTTGGGCTGTGGGATCAATTTGAACACCGCAAAAACTAATGTTCTTAGATGGGAAAAACGGAAGATGTATGAAGCTTGGCTCTACACTCCTGGTCAAACCCACGCTAAAAGTATGATCAGTGGATCATCAGCGAAGATTGCCTCTGAAATTCTAAGATGCTCTAGGCAGAAGATACGTTTAATCGTAGGCTTCATAACTGGGCACTACTATTTCAGAAAACACCTCCATAATTTGGGACTGTTTCAGCAAGACCCTATCTGCAGGAAATGTCATACGCAAAGGAAACGGCCAAGCATATCATTTACGAATGCGAGGCTCTTGCCCTCCCTAGATTAACTTCTTTAGGCATCATCCATTCTAGAGAGTTACACCTAGACTCCATGAAAGGGTTATCGGACTTTATTAATAAAGTGGATGACCCGAGCAACTGGAACTAGGAAACATTGGGTTTGGAATTAATGGTACAAAATGCTGATTAAAGCAGAGGTGCCAATGACATACAAACCCAACCTTAAGAAGAAGAAGACGGCCTTGGGCTTGAAATACATGCTATATGTTTATGACCTTGGGCTCACATTTCTAAGAATTATATATTTTTAAATTACTTTTATAAAGTTTATAAATCCAAACACCATTTGCTAATACCTGTGCATGATTCATTGTGCCTTCTTTTGCATAGTTGCCTGTTATTGTTGCACCAGCATACTTCCTTGTAGTTAGTCCTGGTTTCGGCTTTAGCAGTTAGTGGAAGCAGCCAGATGGGGGTTTTTGTACTATAGAAGCAGTAATCAAGCAGAAGACCCCTGAATATTTGACCTGCCACCCCTGCTGTATCATTTCACTTGGAGGACATTGTGACGACGGCCTGTTTAGCGTACCGCAACCACCTTTTAATGATCACAATACACTGCGGGAAATTAAATAACTGGTGCTAGCTTAATCAGTCCGCTCTTTAATGATATTGTCTAATAGAAGATGGTTGTTGCATTTCTGCTTTCTTTGTCACATTGGATGATGTAGATGCTTGAAGGTCGTTTGTGTCACCCAAGCGAATTCTGCAGTCAGTTAAGTCGGTCAGTTTTAATCATCAGATTCTAATTGTGTGGAATATGACCGTACAGCAATAAATAAATGAAACATGTATATCATTCGGGTGTATTGCCCGTGAAATATCCTTCTCTAGTGGAGATGAAAAGTCTTACAAAATGCTTAAACTGTTTAACTCCCCCATCAGGTGTGGTAGTTTAGTCTCAACTCTTTCAGCTTTCCCTGCCTAATTAGACCTCATGTACGAAAGATGATCATTGAGCTACAGACGAATCAAACTCCATCTGTTTCAAATAGTCTAGAATGTGGTGTAAAATTAATAAAAGATGCATTGTAGATCCTCTAAATCATTTTCCGATTTCTGAGATATTCACGTAGATTATTTTTATACACTTGTGCTTGAATCATACTAACGAATATGCTAAATCATTCACGCACACGTTTTTTTCTATGTTTCAAGTTTTATTACTACTTGTGATGGTCCTGTTTTAATATCTTAAGTTTTAAATTCTTCGTTTTGAATCTTATTTTTTAAAAAAAATCTTCAGCGTTTATGAATAGAATTCCTTAAAAATGAGAAAAAGATGTACAGTTAAAATCTTTTTAAAGCAAACGACTTTTTATCCGTCAAATTACTTTAACGACAGCATTTCGTAATCATGAGACATTACTCGCAAACGATTTCTTAATTAAAGCGCTTGAATGGAAGCTTCATAATTATTTCTTTTACGAACGACGCTACATTGGATTATTAAAAAAAATAAAAAAACGGTGCGAAAACAAAAACCATTTTATTTTGTTGCAGTCGCGCATGTTTTCTCAATTTATCTTTGCACTCAACTTCAACGACACGCTCACATGTGGCAGGCTCGGTGGGGGTCATTCTGCCTATATTTAACCTCGAACCCCGACGTTGGTATATACGTCAACGCGGTTCAACCGGCATTTCTGCTCTCTCTCTTGCGTTTATTTTTCTTCTGCTTCTTCCAATGCATTTCTTTTGATAGAGGAGGGCACATGCAACGTGTCAGTTGCTTTTTTTTTTTTTTTTTTTCTATAGCCTGAAACAGCTTCTTCCTTTTAATAACTATCACCTTCCTGTCACAAAGTATCACTTTAAAGTGTCCCCTTTCTTTACAGTGTAACACGTCACCCTGCTCTAAATGAGAAATAAGAATTATTCTTTTTTTGTTTCACTCTAATCAATTTTCTCATGTTGTCATCAAAGTGTTGTGAGTGCTGAAAGATAGAGGAGAACGATTCAGATCAGAATAAATATATATATAAATTTAAATTCGCGTTTTTTCAAATTTAATTTAATTTTAATCCAATTAAAATTCTCCAAGCTGAAAACCTTAAAATTCAAACACAAATTCTGTATATTGCTTTAAAAATTCTAAAAAAGTTTATTTTCAAATAGTTACTTTTTTTAAATTTTTATTCTAACTTAAGTATATGTAATATATTAGTAAAATACCATGGACCACAAGAAATAAAAGTCGCCAAACACGATTTTTTGCCAACATTAGAAAAACTGTATGCTAAATATATGGTTGTTACGCTTAGAAGAATCATTTGCGTTTTTTTAAACAAGAATTCAGCTTCAATAGTTATTTATTTTGGTTTTTTACACAACAAAAGGATAAACATTTGATGCATACCGAAGAATGTAATGCGATTGTTGTGGCTGCCAGTATGTTATTTTGTTTTTTAATTTTCTATTTAAATATATTTTTTGTTGTTGTGTATGAATTTAATGTTTATGTTTAGCTATTTAAACAAGTAAGCTACGCTAGAAGTTTTTTTTATCTTTTGTTTATTGTATGCACTGAAGAACAATATGAAAGGATTTGCCACTGATTTGGAAGAATTTGCCTGATTGACAGAATTTTACACTAGTACCCTCCCTGTGATGTACTTAAATCGCGGGATATTGCAACACCATGCTGGCTGGTAAATATTTGATGCTGTGGTTTTCAGCACCACTATTCATGGGTTTGAATCCCGCATAAAGCCTTGAATGCGCAGTTATAATGGTACAGAGTCTATATTAATCTGTAGGTTTACACACTCAGGTCGAATTAGTTAAAGGTGACAGTACAATTATAAACCTAACAAAACCGAATTATATGCCCTGTAAGATGACATTTTTATGTAATATACAGTTTAATTATGGAATACGAAAATAATATTTTTAGTAATATCATCACATAGGCATTTATCACATTTTTAATGATTTTGTAAAATAATATACTTTTTGTTGATTGTATATAGAATTACATCAATTTTAAAATGATACTGTAGTCATCACTGTTAACATATTTTATTTAATTTGTTCATGTTTTTCTAAAAATATCGTGCAAATTGTCAAGCACTTCTGTAGCTGTAAAGGGGAAAAGCGGTTTTTTGCGTCTGGAAGGTATTGGGTTCGATATTTTATACTAATGAGGACAATTATGTTAATAACCACCATTAATGTGGAGTGGAAATCAGGAAAAAATATCAAGTCCATCGTTTATGTTTGTTGGGTTTAGTTTGCTATAAAAGTTAATATACTCAACAAGATCAACTTAAAAATCCTATCACTTAATAAATTCATTTTTTAGTAATAAAGTGAAATTAATAAAAAATATACTTCAGTTTCTTTTGGAATATTATCAATATTTTAAAAGAAAGCGTGTTGTGAGACGATTTACTTTGTGTTCAATGCGTTCGTTACTTTTATGTGTTTCATTTGTGCCTTAATCGTGTTTTCTTATATTTGATCGTATTTATAAACAAGTGAGAAATTATTTCATTTTAAAAATCGTTAAGAAAAAATGAGAAATATGTCTTCTTAAAATTATCCATGCTTCATTCTTACCAAGAAAACATTTACACTGATTAATTAAAGCTTATTGAAACTGAAGAAGCGCACATTCTTATATTAAAATTTCATCCGCGTTGAAGATTTCTTTTTAAAAAGAATACCTCGCATCAAATTTTTAATTTCATAGTTCACGTCGTCAGTCGGCTGACTTCGCCAAAGTTACGTACTCTAGCTTTACACTGGAACTCAAAAGGAAAGAATTTTCTTTTTTTACTTAAGAATCGTTTTCTTTTTGATGCAGAATTAAGTCCGAAATTCAGCGTTTGAGAAAGTAGGTGGAAAATAATAAGTCCTACAAGACAAAAAATAAATAAATAAAAGTGGATATTTTTACGATTAGAAATATTTAGCGGTAGGTAAAAGAGTGCAGGGGAGAACACTGATGCCATTAAATTACCTCCATGCCAGTCTAAAAATGGCTGCTCGAAGAAAAGAATTTCCTGCTAAAAGCACACTGCGTGAAATTGACTTCCCAGAAAAACCTTTCTTTCAAACATATTTCATTACTTTTTTTATTCTACTTGACCTCCCCTCTTCATTTCTTCCACTCTTTTTCTACTAGCAGGCAGCTGTTCGTCTTGCCTGCCACCGCTCGTTTCGAAACTTTTTCTTGCATATCGTTTGGTGGGCAAGATCAGCTTCCGCCATGTTGCTTCGTCCAACTTTTCGGTTACGTGGGCTTAAAAATTTAAAGCTCGCCGCTTTATTCATTTCGCCATTTTTTTTTTAAGTTTTGTTTTCGGTATGCATTTTTCTCCTTTCGCACCGAAACCTTTGAAGGTAGATAAATGTGTTACATCAAAACCGCTACGGAACGTCTTTCTTTGCGTACGCTAAGACGGCGTTCTTTCTATGTGCAGAACATCTTTTTTTTTTTTTCTTTTTCTCTTGTGTTATGAGACGAAGTTGGCGAGCTTATCTACTTCTGTATAAAAGATGGAAGACTGATTCACTTTTCTACTGATACTTGATACTTTTATAAAAGAAACTGGGGAAGATTGTATCAAAGGATTCTTCAGAAATACTTCGCAAGCCACGTTTTAGATTCTTTAGTTTTTCATGGGGTAAACTTTTTAAAATATTAAAACAGCATGGTATGCGTGCTTTAATTTTGTAGAATTTTTGAGGAGACTATGAAAATTGATAAAGTTAACTACACTTTCATATAAAAGTATGCTTCTCCATAGCTATTTATTTGTTAGTAAGAATTTAAAAATGTATATACGTTCACAATGTAAAAAAGAATGTCCAAAAAATATTTCTCTTTGAACCAAGAATTTGATCTGTTATGTTATGTGAGCTTAAGAATTTCAAGGTTTTAATTAATGTATTATCTTCTATGTTAATCATTATTAACTCATCTTTTACAAGTTTTGTATATGTATGTTTGTTGCTTAATTTTAAAATATAAAGGCATATATTCTTAATTTAGTTGATTCGTTTGGTATCTAACTAATATTTAAATTCATGGAAACATATTTGACCTCAATGAAAATAATTTTTAAATTTTAAAATTCATAATATGTTTAAGGGTTTTAATAAAATAACACTCAATTTTAAAATTTGTGCAAATCTAATGTTTCTCCTTTTCTCTCTTCATTTTTTTCTTTATTTTCAGAATTTTTAGAACTGAAGAAATTAGTATTTATAGCGATATAATCGGCACTTTATGCCATTTAATTTTAAAAGAAAAAATAATGAACGCAAATAAGAAATTTTACTAAATTAAATAATTTTTTAAAAATTACAAATTCAATATATTTTATGAACACCTTTTTTTTACTTATTTTTTTTAAACATAATATTTTAGAACAAAGTTGAAATTCGTGTCGGATTCATTTGTGCAGGTAGCCACAATGGATCATTTACAACAGGTCGAGAAAGTGCTTCCATAAATTTCCTAGAGATCCGATTAGAACATTCTATCGGTGTCAGAAGGCAGTCAACTTCGAAACAACCCTTCCAACAAGTGTGTCGCACCCTTTTCTCATTCCAAGTGACCTTGGCCATTCAATTAATTGTGCAAGTACTCATTAAAAATGACAGCCTTTTTCTGTTAAGTGATTATATTCGTTTCTACCTACTTCACTTAATTTCGCATCATCTATGAAAAAAAATCTTTGAAGACCCCCTGCTAGAATGAAATAGTCTTCTTTTAAAAAATGTTTGACCGTTCTACGCCAAGCAGCTAAAAGGATTGGGCTGTAGCATTCTTTTCCTCCAATCAAAAGATCGAATTCGGAGATAAGATGAATGATGACGAGTTACACGATCATGCACCTGCCTCCATTCAATGTGACTTTTACAGGGGAGGGGTTGGAGTTCGATTTCAGATTGTAATTTATTCCAAGGTAATCATGGCCGTGAAGCAGTCATTCCAGCTTTTTATTAAAGATCTTTCGTGTGTGGATTTTGAATCGATAATTACTTGATAATTATCAGTCGTGGACCTTGTGATTTGTCTTAGATCAATACTTAATTAAAACAGAAAAAAAAGGCTCCAATGATATTCATGACTTCTGAATTAGAAAATAGTTGATTTCATGATCATTTTAATAAAATTTTATTCACCAAAAAATCGTTTTTTTTTTTTTTTAACTTTGATTTGTCCCGATTTAAATTGATGTAAATAATTTATAAGAAATTAATTAGAGGGGTTTATTTAATCGTTATCAACTGATGAGATTCCAGTTCCTCGGAAAGAAAGGTTCTGAGTTTGATCCTAGCCACTGTTGAACAACAAAAGTGGATGTTGAGATTCTGCCTTTTACATGTGCATCTGATGGGCGTATCCACGTTAATCTGATACGTTCAAAGTTCTTCCTCTGGTGTGGTGTGGATGAGGAGAGAAGGTTGCCAGCTCAGGTATGACCTCGTCAGCTAACATTTATTTAAAATTATGAGGTATGTATGTTGAGGTGCCTGCTTGAAAGTTTTCCAATTTTCCTCCTTTGAGACTCGTGAATACAGCCCATTCCTTAAAATTACTGAGGGTAATTTACTCTGTGATAGATAAAATACCTTACAATAGCTTTAGGCCGGCCCTATCAATTATCCACTACAAAGCTTCAGGGCCTCACCGTGGCTTAGTGGTAAGATAGAAGCGTTCAATCCGAAAGGTCCTGTTTTCGATTCCAGCTTCAGTTGAAGTAAGAAATGTGGGTGTTGTGCTATTAATGCAGTTGGAGTGGGTGCTTGAGAGTTTTCCTCTTATTTCTGCCTTGCGACCTATAAATTCGCACCTTATCTGTGTGAAGTCTTCCTAGTCTGCAATTTATCCCGTGGATACTAAAATGTCTTAGAACCACGTTAGGCAGTTCACTACAGTGTCAAAATTGTTATTGATTGTCTTGCTAAAAAAGTCACCATCGCCCTTAAATCTTTTTATTCATTTTCAGCTTATTATTCATTCATTTTCATAAGCTGGTGCGGTGTTTGCTAAATATTAATAATTTATCAAAATAACTTTCACATATAAAATATTGCATAATGATTCGTAGAACGAGTAATTAAAGAAATTCAAATTTAATTTATATTTTATATAATTTTAAATTTTATACATTCATAACTATTTTTGACGTAGATGTGTTTAAAAGTGACGTATAATATGTTTTTAATTTTCATATTGCTGTAGTTTAATTCATTAAAATAGTGAAACCACGTCCATATTAATAATGATTGGGTAAATAATAATAACAAAGTTTAGAAATCCAGTGATTGAACGTGAATAGGATATGAAAAATAAGTGATTCATAGTTAATGAAATGTTATTTTCTTACTGCAATTATTCTCTTAAAAATTTAAATCTATTTATTTGTTAAATATAATTCAATATTTGCTTTTGCCTTTCCGTTCAATAATCCAGAAACTTAATTATGATTATTTATAATAGTTTCGTATATGTTATATAAATATATTTATGATTTTAGAAAATATGCTATAATCACACATTTATGTATTGAAATAAAATTCATATTATTATTAATATTTTAAATGATGTTTTGTATCTTTAATTCAATTCCATGTTTACAATTTTTACTTCCTGACAAAACGTGTGAAAAGATTAAATTTAATCAGAAATTTATTTTCTAAGTTCATTTTAAATCGAATCAGAGAAAAAATTTGTATCATTCAATGATTATATTTTTGAGAAAGTCAACTAAAAATAGGAATTTGTCCGTCAGTCTAATCAGTGACAGAAGGAATCTTTATAAACTATTCATAAAAAATATTGAAATTTTTTTAAAAAAATGGCATAACAAATAAATTTAACAGCAGTAACAATTTGTATAATTGCTTTTTGTGTATATGTTTTTAATTCAATTAAGAAGTTTCCCCTTTTATATGTCATCATTTTTAATTGAATGTGCATTTAAATTTTTTGCACCAAATTTCTTAACTCTTTTATATGATTAATATTGACAAATATCATAAATTTGGCAAAAATTTATTAGAATCTATAGCTTTAAATTGATGAAATTTATGTTCGAAAAATACAGCGAATAAAAAAATTGACCCATGGCCGTTTACGCAAAAGAATAAGTGATTTTAAATTTAAAACATTAAAAACATTTTATTTACTAATAACAGCAAAAAAATTATAATAAAGTAAAATAAAGCTAACCACAGTAATTCTTAGCCAATATTTTTAACCACTTTCGTCATATTACAATATGAGCTCTCTTTTTGTGAAGCTTTCTCTTCTTCTGTTGGTGCTTAACTTATCACTTTATAATGAATTATAATCAAAAATGGGAATTCATAAATGGGCAAAACGCCTACATAAGCGCAAAAATATTTTTATTAATAATTAATGCATTTCACGCGCATCATATAATCTTATATTGTGACTAGTAGTTACTGATTATTAGAGTCAATATTCACTTTATATGACTTCATTTTGTTTCCTAAGAGTGAAGTGTAAAAACAACAGAAGCATCGAGGTCAAATTATAAACATTTCCTTTTTTGTATCCTCTACAAATCGAACAGAACATTGTGTTACGAGTTTTATTCTCCATAGAATGGGGGGAAAAAAAGAACTTGTTCGTAATTCTTTTTTTTTTTTTTTTCCGAACACCGCCAGTGACGTCGTCAGTCAAGGAAGTCCTGTAATGCAGCGAAAGTGTATTTTAGTGCCCTCGACTTCGTGTAACGCATAAAAGCTCTGCCAAGCGGGTGGTGCGTTCCTCACATCGTCGAAGGTCGTTCTCTGGCTCTGCCATTGAAAGTCGAATTACTACACAACTCTACGTCAGGAGGAAACGCGGGAAGTGGGGGCGCTGTGGTCGCGCGCGGGATGATTTGTAAACCGAAACCAACCAACCGGCTCTTTCCAAAGCTACATGCATCAAAATAACGTCGTGAATTCTTATTTATTTGCCAACAGGGAAGGGGAGATAGAAATAAAATAGTTAGTAACACCCGCACTGTTCCATTTCCTGCAGGCCTTCGCTTTTTTGACCTAATTGGCGTAACAATCCGTTTAGCGTTTTTCGTTTTTCCCCAGTTATATTTTGGGTTAAATGTATTGATATAAATTTTTGAAAACTACCCTCAATAATATATATTTATGAAAAATTAAAATAATTATGCAAAATATTGTGTAAATGATATCGCGAAATAATTATTCTCAGATTTTTTTTCCTTTAAAAATATTTGTCTACTTTTTATGACTAATTGTATACAAATATGGCATATTATTTCTATCTTAATTATAATTGATTATATTATATTAATCAATTAACTAGAATTTTCCTTAAAAAAACTATAGTTTTTAGATTGCTTAATTAAAAGAATCGCTTTCGAGTATGATTTATAAACAAAAATTCTTATGCTTTATTTTATCAAATATCAATGATTTGTTTTCAAATTTAAAAATGGGGTGTTTAAATATCGACCAGCATTTTTTGTGAATTATTTTGTTCCATTTTTCGAAATTTTAATCATTTTTTACACGAAATGAGTTTTGATACATAATTTAGTGATGCATGATATATATGATAAATTTATACATCGTGTATGTTAACAAAATGATTACACAAAATTTATTGCAATAATTTCTTTTTGAGTTCAAAATATTTAATTAAAAATAAATATATTTTTTTAAAAATAATTATTATGGTGCAAATAAGAACTTATTTTTCAATAATTAATTACACATTCGGAGCTCGTTAAATATAATCAATTATTTTTCTCAATATTTTTAAAATCATATTACAGTATAGCTTTGTTCAAAATATAATAATTGAAAAAGTGTTTTGTTTGTTTCACAATGATTGATCAGCAGTTTTTAAAGTATAAATTTATCATTTTCTAATTTTTATTTGATTATTATACTAAAAATTAATCAACCTAAAATTATAATTTATAGATTTTGTAATAATAATCTTGATTTTTTTATTATCAGTCAATGATTTTTTTGTGAAATAATCAGTGGTTTTGCGAAAACCAAAGATTCAATGGATCACACTATTTGTCCCATAATAATTAAACAGCAATTTCTTGTAATAATTTATTGATATCGCAATAATTAAAAGGCAACTTTTCGATAGCTAAATTATTTAATCATTTTTAACAAGTATTGATCAGTAAATCAGTGTTAGTTATAGTGTTTATGCGAAAGTCTAAAATTTATTATTTAATGCTCTTCTTAAAACAATTTATCAGATTTTTAAATTAATTATTTTAATAATAGTTTTTCCAATTTCACACAATTTTATTAATTATTTAATAAATAATAAGTATGCTTATTATTATTTATCAGACTATATAAATTTTTGTTCTGACAATTTTTGCAAAAATTACATTTGAAATCTGAATTGGTCGTTAATACTTATGAAGTAATATATTACTCATTTCGTTTTTATTTAGTTATTATCTGTGTGTATTTATATATATATATATATATATATATATGAGAGAGAGAGAGAGAGAGAGAGAGAATTGTTTTGTAAGTAAAAAAGTTTTCACAAACAACAATGAAATTTATTCACAATATGTATATTTCATGTATATATAGAGTATAAATTAATTTAAAAATTGTTTTATATTATTATTTTTTTATAAAAATGAGAAAATGCGAATTTTATTCCTCTTTATTATAGAAGCAGAAATTCTGATTGAAAATTAAACGTCTAAAATCCAACTGTGTCGTTTTTTAAAACTTTTTTAAACATTTCCGCATTCATAGTGTGATAAATTTGTTTATGCATATTTGCTTCGCTTTGCTTTAACCTTATTCCACGAGCACGGTCGTATTTTAATTTAGTAAGCAAGGATTGTGCTTTTTTTTTTCTTTTTTCGAATTACATTTGCGAGGACGCTAAAAGGCACGGGTGTTGTTTATGGTAAACGACGGAATGCACATGTAAGTCGCGTAATTAGGTCTTGAATAATAGCCTCATTCGTCTCGTTATGTCGGCTGCTTTGGTGCAGATTTAATGTTATTTCTTTTTTTTTACTCCAAATGCATCACTTTGATAATTGCCTATCCCACTTTAGTTTGTTTCATCGTTATTTATCTGTTTATTTTGCTTTCCTTGTACAGAAGATTTGCGAAGCAGCGAATTACCGAGACATAAATAGGCAAGTAACTTATTTTACGAAGTATGAAGATGATATTGCTCAATTTTTGATTTATATTTTAGCCATCTCGGTAATCTGCTGGACCACGTAGTCTGGGCGGGAAATCCATCGCTCTCGCGATCGGAAGGCTGCTTGTACGATACCGGACACAGTCGAAGACGTCTTGGTATATTATATTAATTGCGTGTAATATTAGTTTTTTTTAATGGCGTGAAGATTTTAAGGGGTTAACGCCAATATGTATTTCATCACAATGTCACGGTTCACAGTGTTGCTATGCTTTGAACATCTGATCAACTTAAAACATAGAAACATTCGTTGGAAATATATCCTTTTGCTGCCTGAAATTTTCTAATTGCTGTATATATGAATGTGTTGTAAATGGTTGCCTACACTATAAACGGGTCCCTATGGCATGTGTGTACTGAAGAAGTCGGGACTCCACACCAAAATAGGGTTCAGTTGAAAAAGTGGAGCACGCACCCCATGTTACCAGCCTGGCTGGCACACGACAACAACAACATCGTAACCAAATATCGGAATTCGCCAAATATTTTATCGACTGATAAAAAGTTTGTGCAAATTCTATCAAGTTGACACCAAATAGCTTCATTTTCAATCCTATGTGTGAGTAATAATTACTGACATTTTACATTAATTATTATTACTAGCATTATAATAATTACTAATATTGTAATTTTCTTTATGATGCTGCACTTAGTTTATTTAAAATTTTAATTTCCTTTCACGTTACAAAAAGCTGTGTTCAATTTATTTTGATTAAAATAATTTGTTCTTTCATACCATCAATTGGCACGAGATATTTTCAATCCAAATCAAAATGGCGGATTGTTTAATAATAAAACGAGTTCACACACACATACCCATTAACCGACACTCAATTGAAAACATCACAAGCTATTAAAATTCCTGTATGTTTATCTTTTCGAAACGTAATGCATCAGATTACTTCATGGCAAATGTAATGAAACAAGAAAAAAAGAATTCCACTCGCGTTTGTGGTGTAACACTGTTTATGCAAAAAGCTTTCAACAGCGGATGCATGTTCACAATTTCGTTCCAAACTGTATTCGTTTTTACAGCTTGAAATGTTCTCATTTCCCTTCGAGTTTCCGAAGTCCATAGAAGAATAAGACAAGCAACAAGCTAGATGCAAAGAAGGGAAACAGAAAAAAAAATCACCACGATCAACAAGAAAATTTCCCTTCCTTTCATTTATAGCCAAAATTTCTGTTGGCGCACGTGAGCTAGAATGTATTTTGGACTCGTGCCAGTTTTCTTTCTCTGCTTTTTCTGATGTAACAAGGTTAAATTATGTATTAACATCTCTTGGAAAAATTGTTTGTGGCCGCTTTTTTCTGTTCGAAATCATTTATTCCTTCATCGATGCGTTAATGGCCGATTCGTCTGCGTTACCTTTACTTGTGGCTGTGTTTCTAGAGAGTTGTTATAATCGTTTGGCGTAATAATTTTTCCACAATTTCAGAACTTAAGTTTGAATTATTTTGGTTCTATTCTTTTTTATCTGGAAAATGCGCGTAATACTATACGAAAGCTTTTTTTAAATCATTCCGCCCATTGTTTTCAGTTTATTTATTATTTTACTTTGGATTACATTCTATTGTTCTTTTTACATAATTTTGTAACTAAACAACTTCATTTCTTAGAAATTATATGTTGAAATCTAGGATACTTATTATATATTATTTCTAGAATGTTGAACATGCATATTAATTCATTTTCTTTTAAGATTCTACTTCAAATAAATAATTATTTTAAGAAAGTGTTATTGTTAAGAACGTTTACATAGCGGTGTTATCAATTTTTATCAACTTTTACTGTCAGTTAAAACAGGATTGCGAGCTAGTACAAACATACACCTTCAATATAGGATTCAAACCCCATGATTTGTTGAACAGAAAAACAAAAAGGGTATATTGAAACGAAAATAAATAATTAATTTAAACTATTGGAAAGTAATGTAAGTGTACTTAATGTGAATATGTTAATACATGAACTTTTCAGTTTTAATTTACCTCATTCTTAAATTTTGATTCGCCGTGGGCTAATGGCTAATGAATCTTTTCATAAAAATGTACCATGTTCATAAACCACAAAGAAGGAAATTTGGTAAATTTTCAAGCATGTATACCAACTAAGTGAAAGCGAAAATCAGAACTATGACTTCTGTTCAAGAGTTGCTGGACTCGAATCCGTTTCTTTTCTTTCCCAAGAATGTTATTCTATCATTAGACAGTGAGGAATTTGTCTTGTGCTGGAACATTTTCATTGCCATATGACCATTTGAAAAATAAATGCTTCTTTCCTTTTTCTGACAGTTCTTTTTAAATCGTTGATTAGATTTATTAATTAATTTCTTGTTTGCCACTTGCACGAAATTTCTGAATGTAAACTAAGGTATTTTGATTTCTGCGCATGAGCACTGATTGCCAATCATGACAATACTTTTTTTCATCCTTTATTGAGAAGAATTATGAATTAATAAACTCGCTCACATTGAAATATTTAACACACAACACTATAAAAAAATCCATCAAATTTCACCAAACAAAAATTATCGTGCGGTGCACATTAATTTTTTAGGTGTGTGTGGTTACACATAAAAGGATATACAGATAAAATCACACACATAAACCGTGATTGTTGGCTATTAGCAACACTGTGATACTTATTTATATATATGTTTTATACAATGCATAGTTTCTGAGCACTTTTGCAGAATTTTTTGTTTTTTTACGCACGATTTCACAAAGCCACAATGTACTTCGTGTCTATCTTTTTATAGTCGACTTGTGGGTATATTTTTATTCGCAACGGAAATTTATATAGCTTTTAGTTATAGCGTGCTGTCAGCTTTATGATCTTCCAATCCGGCTCAATCATCTAGAGGTGAAAAAAAAGAAAGAAAAAAGTGCCAATCTGGCCTTGAGTCAAAGCCTCTTTTTCTCGCCAGATTATGCTTTTTGATCACAGTGAAGAGAAAAAAAAACTTACCTTGTTACGTCAGCGTATAGCGCGAAATCGTTAAAGTAGGTGACCAGCCTGAGAGTTTCCGTGTTCGTTTTAGAAAGATTGGCTTCTTTTCTTTTTTGCCATTGAAAGGAAATTAGTGTTTTTACGATACTTTACGTTAGTCTTTTTCTTTTTCCTTCTTTCGATATGAAATTGTTATAGCCTTTAGTAGTGTTATATGTAAGACTTATTTATATGCAATAACGGTATAATAGTAATAAATAACTCGTTGTATAAAATCAAAAGCTTATTTATATAATTTTCACGATAAATAAAACTTAAAAAGAAATATTTAAAACATTAGAGAATAAAAATAAACTGAGTTAATATACTCTATTTATACTTTACTGCCTTATTTATAATTTTCATCAAATCGCATTTAAAATTTTCAAACATTACATAAGAATTTTATTTTGTTTTACAATCGAATTTAATTAATTGATTTACTGTATCGTCATCGTTAAGCATTCTGTACACAGTTTTGTTTTGATATGGATTAAGTATATAAAAATCATATCGATACATTGTATATGTTTCAGTTAGTGGTAACCTAATCCGAAAGACTTGGAGTTTGCTTGTTCGATACCTGTCCCCAATCAAAAAGTAGACCCAGAATATCGTGTTGAGTAGATCCATTCAAAAGTTCTTCAGGGCCCGGTGTTCCTCTGTTGGAGTGACGGAGCGTTGAGAAAGAGTGCCAACTTTAATGTTGACCTCGTCACTTGACCATAGTTAAAAATTACGAAGCAGTTGGCGTGCTTAGTAGCATTAAGCGGCAGAAATAGGCAACAGGAAGCATATTTCAGTAACCTAATGAATTTCATTGTATTCATTGATTGTGAAAATAGAATATGATTTTCTTTATCTCTACAAAGTGCGCAAGACCGAAATTTCGACTGTCATAACCATGTAATATGTTTATTATACTTCAGTATTTTATTATTATTATTCACAGTTGTGCATTCTTTTGCGCACAATTTAAATTAAACTGCGCGTATAAACTTAACGTAATTATATATATAGTTTATTGCTAATTTATCAAGTCGCGGGTTATTCGACCTTTGGAGTGGGTTAGCGCTTTAATATTCTATTCAAAGCGAGTTGACAGCGATAATAATCTTGGGTTGTTATAACATCTTCAATTGCTTCCATTTTTGGCTATAAATTATTAGTTTTGGCGCAGTTTTTTGTGTACATTTCTTTTAAAATTACAGCAGAGTAAAAAATTAACTTCACCTCCATTTTGATGAATTTTTTGCAGATTTTGGTGCTTTTTGCAGTTGAATTTTTTTTTTCCAAATATTAATTGAAAATATTTATTTTCGTTAAACAAGTAAAAATTAAATTTGATTTCATGTTCTCCATAGTTGTATTCATTTTCTTGAATCATTTTTAAACTGTCGATATTATTTTAATTTTTCATTGTTTTTACAAGATTTACTTTTTTTATTTATTTATTTAGGTGTTAAAGCATTTTCTAGATATGGAATCTTGTGCATACCCATCTATTTATTTATTTTAACAGCGCTACCAGTTAATTGATTTCAAGTTATTTTTATGTTAAAAAATAGGAGTTTTAAATAAAATTAAAAATGACAAGTGATTGTAATTATTCATTGCGAATATTACTGGCCTTTTTAATTCCATAGTTCCAGTATAAGCGATAACTAATTCAAAGTGGGGAAACATTTCAAACAATTTTTTCTTTTTTCATCTTTTATTGATTTAAATGTTAATTTTTATTGCATTATGAATTTTCCTTTCTTTTATTATATCATTATAATCGTTGTTTTGTGTGTGTGTGTCTTATATATATTATAATTCAGATTTCATTTTAATAGTGCGAATGTAATAAAAGAACGTTGTGGTGGATACAAAAAAAAAGGAAAAATCCTATTATTTCCACTGCTCCGTTTCGCTTTTACATTTTACGCTTGGCGACGAATCAAAGTCATTATGTAATTTAATTGTACTCGATTGTGTTATTGATCAGGTATAACATTCGCGCTAATATTGTCAAGCATGCTTGCTTCATATACATAAAAATTGCGACAGTTTACTTAGGCTTAGACAATAGTTTATTTATTTAAGGATAACTAT
This sequence comes from Latrodectus hesperus, assembly GCA_037975125.1. Classification (NCBI taxonomy): domain Eukaryota; kingdom Metazoa; phylum Arthropoda; class Arachnida; order Araneae; family Theridiidae; genus Latrodectus; species Latrodectus hesperus. The sequence goes on from CM075851.1 coordinate 15,259,266, forward strand.
TTTTTGAAAAAGGAACAAAAATAATTGTATTCATTACTTTAAACATGTTAAATTTGTGAGTAGTTGGCAATATTTTCTCAGTTATGTCTACAATGGCTAGATTCGTGCTGAAACATGAGAAACTGATAGATGTGGTATGATTGCGCCAAGAAACGGATTCTTATTCAATTCTTGTAGTTGAGATATTTGCTGGATGATTAATATTTCAGAGTATGCAGATAAAAAGAAGAAGTTAAGTAGTGGCAATCAACTTGACATCTTCTGTTCCTTGCGTGATAATTCAGCATTTTATATAAGTGGCATCGGGGATTTTGTGCCATACTTAGAGTATTTGGTCTCGTCACAACGAGTTCTTGGAAATATGACCGTACAATGTGCTTTGGAGTCTTGCTCGCTCATTACATAGCTAGTTGTATTGTCGTCTGAGACATAAGTCTGAAAATCTGGAATATTATTGTTTTTCATCCAAGCAATAATTGTCATCTTTGTCTCTGCCATCCACTCCTGAGTGATTTAATACTTCATGGTAATGAAGTATTTCACTACCATGGAATTTTACTCTGTACAAAAAATTATTTGATTAAGTCACATTATTAGAAGCACCTGCTAATGTACTTTTTGCTCATTAGCAGATGGAAGCAGTTGAGTTTTAGAGTAGGTACTCTAGAACTCCATACCTAACCAGATTTCTTGTACTTCAGCAAAAGTGTGGAAGTTTCCATCTTTTTGGTATATATCAATTGTTGTCTGTAACACATTAATTTCCATATGCTCCAACTAGAGACATTTATTTGTTTCAGCTATAACGTCAATGTATTTAATGTACCTTATTATATGCACTGGAATTATTTCTATTAGAGAAAAATGTCTCTCAGTCTGTTATATGTGGTTTGATTAACGTACCTTATTGTATGCGTTTATGTACTCTATTATATGCATAATAATGTATATTATCTATTGTATAATATACTTTATATTATATGCACTTCATATATATGCACATTATATGCACTGAGAAAAATTACTTTCGATGGTATCATTACTCCTGTATGGAAATGATATTTATATTACACATTTGAAACAGCAGTACTACGAAAAATTCATTAACGACTTCTGAAATACTGATACAGTTTTTTTCAAAAACCAATGAATATTTAATTTATTTTGTGTTTTAAAAGTATAATCACCATTTTTTATTCCGTACAACAAGAAATTCCATTAGAGTTCCCATATTAGACATCAAACATCCCACTTGCGCTATTTGCCAGTATTATCAATGGTTGAAGACCCAGATAATGGTCATAATAATTTGATTCGAGCTTATGATGGTAATTATGACCTTGTGTGACCTCATAAGATAAATATAGGTTTGAAATAAATAGCTCATGATTTGTTTGCTAAAAACGAAGAACTTTGCAACTGCTTGCTTAGTACTTTGCATTAAATTACACCGGAACAAGTGGGCAGTTAGAACTTTTCTTACGCAGACGATGATATAAAAGTGGGCGGTTGGTCTAAAAAGGTTATCTGCCCGTGTTGTATGGTAAGGACAGTTTCTTGTCACGTAGCTACATTGGAAATACGTGATGGCGGACGTGCGCCTTCACGTCTAAGTGAAACAATTAAACACACGGACAAGCGAAAGTGTGTGCAATTACTATTTCCGCGAACATTCGAAATAACACACAAAGCATTCCACTCATAGACGATGATCATTACGATGTGCATTTTGTAACTCTTTCTCTTTTACCACTCCACGTTTGAGGAATCCAGACGCCAATGGAACGTTTTTATTCTCGAAAGACACACCATGCGCCAAAATTAAGTGCTTTCCCCTTTTTATCCACTGTCCTTAAATAATAATTATTGTTATAAATAGCCCATCCGGAGCGCGAAGTGGAAAATTGTCACAAAAAATGATTGATTTTGCGTGCTAAAGTGGCAGGAAGCAGCTAGAACAAAAAAAAAAAATTCCAAAAGGGAAAGGATACGGCATTGTGGATACTCTCTTGCGCAAGTGGAAGTTGTAGTTGTTTATTTTTTTGTTAGGGAAATTTATAGTTTCTAAGATATTCATTGCTAGAAAAATTAATTTTTTTCCCACTTAAGTTCCAACATCAAAGCGATGTCACTTGTTCGGATTATTAATTTAAAGGACACGCTAGAATGTCGCTCGTTTATCATTTTTGATCTAGGTAAAACTCGTGGAAATTTCTGTGTGGTTCCAACTATGTTTAACAAGCTAGGGCACGTAGTCGAAGCAAACAATGCCTCTGTTTTCCTAATGAACTACTTGATTAACAGTCCTTATTCTGCTTGGAATTTTTTTTTTAGTTTCATTTTGTAATTTTAGTTTAAAATTGTTCGCCGTTCTAATACTTTATAATCGCGCGGAGATTACTGCCATTTTTCAACCCACTTTAATGAGCACATAGCAGTTCAGAAGAATTATTCTTAACTGTTGCCGCGGTATTGTTCTAAATAAATAATGTATGCGATTATAAACCCATGCGTCGGAAAATGCATTGAAGTAGGAAGAAACTATTCTTTTTTACTTACTTTTATCTTCAGTCTAAAATTATACATTTTCTTTATGATTTATTTTCGCGTTTAATTAATAGAAACCTCGAGTTCTTTAATCTTCAGAAGAATTTCAAATAATATCGCTTGCATCTCTTGCTGTCATTATATAAATGTCTTTTTAAACTTAGCATTCACTGTTTTTAAGGATTTAGTACTTTTATTTATATGAAAAAATATTCTTTTATATTTATATATGTTTTTAGTATAAAACTTCTTGTGATTTATCATCATTCAATTAACAGAATATTCTTTTTCTTAATTTTTTATCTAACAATTTATATTTATCGTCTTCAACTCTTGGTGTTTGCTTGACATTTTTAGACAATTTGCATTTAATAATTTCTGAAAATATAGAATTAATTATATGTATTATTTATAGATGTAGATTTATTTACAATTTTCTGTTGTTATTTTGCTTATTATCTAGTATATCTCTTAATTATACCGCACAAAATCAAATACTTTTGATAGCTTTTCTTTCGAGTCTCTTTAGTTTTTTTTTTTTTTTTTTTTTTTTTTTTTTTTTTGGAAGTTTTCGAAAGATAATGGAATATTTTTTGGCATCTTTTTCGATGTCATTATTTGCAGGTGTTTTTTAAACTTTACAATAAATTATTTTTTAAATATTTAGAAATTTAAAATTTTTTTTTTTGAACTTTTTATTTCACATATGATATTTAGGTTTTCTTTTTAATCTCACATGTAAAAGAAATTCAACGCTTCTCTTTTTTTATTTTCGAAGTATTACTAGAAATATCAAAGTTCTTAAGCATTTTCGGATATTATCGTTTGCTTCCCAATCATGCCGTTATTTGATTTCTTCTATATATTTCATATTAAACGTGTTTTTTTATATGTAGTCCTTTTGTATAGTATCTTTGTAAGGCATTATATTTATGTGTTTATTTGTTATAGTTAAAACATAAATATTTTTCTTATTATTTATTTTCCTTTAATTTTTTTTAATCTCTTCTGTTTCCTTAAATCTTTTGAAGGATTTTAAATAATATCGTCTGCGATGTCATTATTTAATTATCTTCTGATATTTTGAGTCAAATATTTTATGCTTTTTTGTATTGTTGTTTTTCTTTATTATATCTGTGTTGCGACCTAAAGCCAGCAAACGTTTTCGTTATGAATTATATTCGATTATTTAATTGAATGTCATCATTGTTAAACCACTGTAAATATTCATGATCAAAGTCAGAATCGAATCTAGATACTATTGAATTGAAGGCTATAGTGTTTACCACTTTACAACTAGCTCGGTGCCACTGGAAGGTGGCCCACAGAAATTTTTATAGAATTTTAGAGTGTTCCTTCCCTGTTGTTGAGAGAAAATGTAAAGAAAAAAGGACCTTACTTTACACATCGACCACGTCACTGAAACTTGTGTGACGCTTTTGCGAAACATCAACTTCATAACATTTTCTCCCTTGATGGTAATTTTCAAGGATTTCTTCATTCAAAAGGAAAGAAAATTATCAGCTTATTTAAAATTTAGTTTTAAAAAAAATCATGAGTTGAAAAATTGCAAATGCAATGTTTTGCATTTTTACTCTTTTTATTCTTGATCTGGTGTGCTTCGCTAATTCTAACGTTTAAAACGTTATTAAACGTATTATTTTTATTTGAAATGAAATCCTTCCATTTTTCTGGAACCTCATTAAAAGAAGTGGTATCGTTAGATTTATTTCGATTTAGGTCATTACTTTTTTTCGAGAACTCCAACGATAATTGTCGAGTTTCATCGTTTGCAGTTTTTTGATTACTTGATAAAGAGAACCAATATTAAGTTTTCAGAACGAATTTAATGGAATACTTAATTATGCATGTGAAACGCGTGAAGTGACCGCAGTAATAAGGTTTTTCGTGACAAATATTTTGTCGAATAACTCCACTATTTTCCCGTTTCCCAAGTAGCACAAATCTTTTTCATCCTCTTTTATTCATGACAACGTAGTTCCATGGCGCCTTACACTACTTGGGATTCTTCGCCATTCTGAATCGGAAATTTTCACCTTTTTTTCTTTCTTTTTTCTTCCCATTTTCTCAATCTTTCTCTCCGGAGATGCGTCCGACTCTTCTTAATTCTTCTTCTTTTTTTTATCTGCTTCCTTTTCACTTTGTGTGTGTGTGTCCCTCTTATTCCTTTATTTATTTCCTGTGAATTGCTTCGATTACAAATGATTTAGATTCAGTGAGTGTGTGTATTTGTAGCAGATGTTGGCTGTTTTCTTGGCGCTAGTTTCCTTTTAATAAATTTCAAAAAAGTAGATAAAGAAAGAAGGGGTAAAAAAAATTTTTTAATGTAAACAGAAAACATGATTTATTGTATCGACGGTTCTTCTGTCAGGAAATCATTTTTTTATAGTTGTTTATTTAGTTTGATTTTTAATTTAAATGGGGATTTCTTCAAAAATATATATATTTCATTGCATAAAATTCTTATTTTACTATTATTCACTTTAAAAAATAATAATAATTCTGCTTCGGAAATTTTAAAGACATTCGTTAGTAGTATCTTACAAATTTGGTTGAATGCTGTTACTTCATTGTTATTAAATATTTTCTAGTTTAGCTTTTACGAACGGTGAGCAAGTAATAATATGTTGGGGCTAAATCTGTTCTGTCTGAAGGGTGGTATTTGATTTCCAGACCTTATTATTTTTTTAGTGTTTGTTTGCTGATGGCGACTTGATGAACAGTAATCTTATCATACGGAAAAAAAAACTTTTGCTGATTGTTTGGTTTATTGCTATGAGTTATTTTTTTCTTTAAAAACCTATGGCTTATATGAACTTACTCAAATTTCCATGCTGGAAGTAAAAATCAAATCCATGCACGGTTGAACTGAAAGTATAAAAATGCTAACCATTAAGCTACCGTTGTAGCGTGCTGTAGCATAACCAAAAATGATTGCTTAAATTTTATTTTAAATTAGTTCCTTCAAAAACACCATCAAATATATATAAAACTCCAGGTTATACGGCCAAACGATTTTTATCATTTATAGCTTGCACTTTTTAGCTTTATTTTTTCCATGCGGTGTAGATAATTCATATTTTGTTCGAAATCCATTCCAATTTGTTTTCTTGTCAAATCTCGAATCAACCGTATTCACTTTTACTTCCCACAGATCAAAATTTACGATGTGTTCCAAAAAGCAGACGATAAAAATAAATCAAATCCGACATTTCCCAGCTTTTACCAAAACTCTCAGTATCATTCTCTGAAAAGGGAAAAAAAACGATAAAATGCACAAAATGCTTTAGTGAAATACCCGTTCTTCCTTAACTGGCTTTCAAAAACTGTTTAACAATATTTCCCATCTAAAACTGTAAATATTGAACATCATCCATCATAGACTTTAGATGGAGAAAAGGGTAATGAAGGGGGTAAAACCTGAAACTATTTACCCTTCTTTTACGACGATTCATCCCCTTCCTCAACTTAAGAGGGACTGAAAGAAATTACTCATCTGGCTGAAAGTGGTCTTTAAAATCTTCCATTAAAACCTTTTATAATAGAAATAGTTTTTTTTTCTTCTCTTCACTGTGTTATTTCCCCAAAATCTATAATGGCTCTAAGCCTGTGCGACGATAGATTGTTGGAAATAATGTGTAGCTTGACGTGTGCATAGCGAAAGAGGTATTTCAGGAAAACAACGTTTTTTAAAATTTTGATCTTATATTCATATATATCTTTTATATCCTTGTTACATGTTTTATGGAATTTTTGGTGCTTTTGGACATTTGTAATTCGATTTTTCTCAAATTTTTGCACCAAAATGACATTTGTTTGTTACGTTAAAATTTCATGTTATTGTTGCGTCAAAATGTCACGTTTTGTTTAAAGGTGTTGATATTTATGACAAGCATGCCAGTAAGTGTGCGTGATAACTTGTATGAAAAATTATATCAGTGAATGGCAACTTTTCTTTGCCATGGATTATTGCTTCAAAGTACGTAAAGACAATGTTATTAAAAGAAGGTGCGTTAAGACAATATTATTACTATTTTATGATATTTATAATATTTTTCGACATTTCCATTTATATTTTCTCGGACTATTGAGCCAAACAGATTGTGTATTGTTGCTTGAAACTGTCAGATATTATTACCTTTTATGAAAATGATTTGCATGCTAATATGTGTGTTGAGCATGACTACGCGCGAGAAATCATATCCGTGAAGACAATACATTTAGATTTTTTGTGCACTGTTAATCCAAATGTGATTTTCTTTTTATACCAAAATTACTAATTTATTTGTCTTAAATGTTGTAATATTATTAGTTCATTAGAATACAAGAGAGATTCTGAAACCAAGAAGATATTTTGTTATTGCGTCAAAGAGAATAATTTAACCACCTTGTTTAAATTGCTTTATGTAACCAGTCACACATATCAGCATCCATATCGCTGGATCAATATTCAGATTAGTCATATGCGTTGCTTCAAAATGTCGTTTAATAGTTAGGTCAAAATAACAAATTTTATCTTGTTGATGAGATGGCTTGGTTGTTTATTTTTGATTTGACTTATCAGAAATCACGTCTTTGAATCGCTGTTTAGATTTGTCACATATTGTTGTTCTCGTGTGACAATTGAATCAGAATGGCTAATTTTATTATCTTTCCTAAGAAACATAATGTAATTAATTTGATAGAGTATATCTTAAGCTCATTAAATCCGATAAAAATTACTTCTTATATTTGCATCCAAATTATGGATCATTATTGCGCCAGAACGCCAACTTAAGTTATATGAAAATTTTATGTAAGGATTACTTTTTTCAAAAGAGCAATTTTATATATATTCTCTTGTTAATATAATTAATTAAATAATATAGTTTGATTAATATAAAAAGTTATTGATATATCGGTGTTTAGATTTATCGTATGTTTTAGTGACAAAAATAATACTTTATTGTTTAATCGAAATGAAGTTTTCCCAGTTGCTTAAATTAATATGATTTGTTTTTTTAAGTAATTGATGATTAGTTTTGTTTTAAACTGTTGAAAACAAAAAGACATTCCATTGTTTTGTTGAAATAAGGTTACATTGCTTCTAAATAAAATAAAATGTTACGATTTTTTTTCCTTTAATGATATGACTAATTCTATGAGTACAGTTGCCGCATAATCCATGATTCCAAATTCTGAATTTTTTGGCGATGAAGAAATGTTGCCAAGTTGACGTATCGTGACGTGCGAGATGATGTAAATACTAGGATTACTAAAATAGAATTTTCTGCATAATTCTTATAGGTCTCCATATGTATGACGTAATAAAAACGAGGTTGCCCGATACATAAGAAAATCCGCCAAAAAATCGCCAATCTCAGAATTTGGCAACATGGATTATACGGCGCCTGTGCCAGTTCTAAGACGTATGTTTTTAAAATTGGCAATTTGGATTTTTACCAAAATTGGATTTTACATCTGTATTTTGTTAAGGTTGAAAATTCTATTAATTATTTTCAACTCAATTTATAACCCAACTAATTTCTGTTAGCTTATATTTCGCTTCAGTATTAATGAATCTGAAATTATTTTTTTATCGATTATATTTGATTTTGAATAAAATCAACTACTGTAATCGATTTTAAATTGTCAAGGGCTTGTCATATGTACAAGTTGTAAATTGAGATTTTGCAAAATTTAATACTATTGGTTTCTCCTTTTAAAGCTTCTTACTTGTTCACAAAGTGGGAAAGATGTCGTACAATCCTGGTTGCCAAATTCTGAGTTTTTTCGGCGATAAAGAAATGTTGCCAAGAAGACGTAGTGACGTGCGCGTTGACGTAAATACTAGGGTTGCCAAAATATAATCTTCTGCATGGTTCTTATAGGTCTCCTAATTTATAATATAGTAAAAACCATGTTGCCAGATACATAAAAAAATCCGCAAAAAAATCACCAAACTCAGACAGAATGTGACATTCTGAATTATACGGCATTTGTGCCGACAAAGTATATGTAAATGATTTGTGAATAATTTCTCCAGATTTTAGAATAATGTGGAAGGAAAAAATTTAATCAGATTTTTTCCACTCTTCTTAAATGATTATGCAGGCCTTAAAAAATTTCATTTAATATGTTATCTTTTTAATATAGTTATTGTTTCCTTTCTTATTTGCTTCATATATTTTTAATAAATGTACCGTAATTTTCATTAACTACTTCCCGTTAAAATAGCGGATATATATATTCAATTGTTGTATTCGAAATTCAAAAATCGCAGCTAGGTTTTTCAAAAATACTTTATGACTATAATAAATTTCAACACTCTACGATATGCCATTATTTAGCTGGGGAAACTAAATTCCTAAAAATACTTTATGGATAATGTTGTATGTTAATCAATATAAATATATGTGGAGCAGGGTTTTAAATAACAACTTGATATTATTTTTTATATGAGATTTTGACTTTTTAAGTCTCCTGTTATCACTTAAGTGGTTTAGGGAATCTAATTATTACTCTAGTAAGCATTAATCCCTTAAATTTATATTACCGTTGCTGGAATTGAACCATAGACCTTTCATTTTGAAAAGCACAGTCATATTCCTTAGCTAAGGGCAGAACCAACCAGCATATTTTTGCTTACTAACACTTATATTTTTGTCTTAATAGGCCTGCTTACGACTAGTTCTTTAAATTTAAAATACATTGAGGCAGGCCATTTCGCAAATCAGGGTGTAGTCACAGAATAATGGGCCTTAACCTGAAGGTGTGCGAAGATAGGGGTCCACCATGGATCTAATTACGTTCATAGTTGTGAAGATAATTTATTCTAAACATATTTTTTCGAAAGAAAAAATTTCTTCGATAATTTCTGCATAATCTCATAGTGACTGTACAAATATATTGTACTTAATTTTCTTAACAAATAATTTCTCTTATCAGAATTACGATAATGTATATTTAGTCTGATGAGTAATATTAATGCGCTATTTCTTTTGAGAGTGATTATTCGAGTAAATTACTTTGTGAAAGTTACTAATACATTAAAAATAAAAGATAAAAAAAACGTTTAATTTAGCTTAGATTTGTATTATGTTGGTTTCAGTTTTGTTTTGTTTTTTAAACTTGTTTTTGTTACATAATGAAAGAATAAATGGAAAAAATTATTTATTTTTTATCTTGGCATTGTGAGAGTAAAATTAATGATCCTTTAATGTCTTATTATTTCTGTTTTTTTATGTAGTGAATGATTCTCTCGACATAATAAGTATTTCAATAGAATAGGATGGAAATAAGAAAAATTCCTAATCAAAATTATTTGCTTGATTCTTTTGAAGCGACTACTAGAAAAATAAGCGCAGTGCATTAACTGGATAAATAGCAATCAGAATGATGGAAACCTTTCGTTTGAAAGCTAGTCTTAATGTATTCTGGATGTATTTTGATTTCTTTTAGAGTGCATATTAGAATCAATGTACGGCTGCATGCGCGCCAAAGAGGATTATTGGATTAGTTTATGTCGCACTTGAGTAGAGTTGAGCGGTTTGAAAAGCAGAAATCGTTTGCAAGCGATTTAATTTATTTTTCTTTTAAGAATGTGACTATGAGTAATCCGATTTTCCAGCTAGATTTACCTGTCAATCAGAGTTGGTAGATACGAACTCTGCTCGTTCATGCAAATAGAGTGAATTTTCTGACATTACTTAGGAAATTTGTGAAATTGGCGACCAATTAATCAAGTATAATTACGATTCTAAGAATCCTGCGTAATCGCTTAAGACAGAACAGTTTGTTCTGTTTTACATTCCGTTGTATTGCAAAAACGTTTTACTTATTTCTAGTGTTCTAGTTTAGTTTTTTTTTTTTTTTTTTATTTTTTTTTTTTTTATCTTTTGTTCGACTTCTGGATAATTTCCTTGATCAATAATACTATTCACAAACCTTTCATTTTTATGATGTAGTTCCGAATAGAAATTTTCTAAATTAATTCACAATATCCTTAAATGTTCGTGTGACACTACACTGATATTTTATTCTACTGAAGTAGAAGAAAATAAACATATCGAATATTCCTGATCAAAATTACTTGGTTCTCAGATTGATTATCTTATGTATGATTTTATGATAATTTGTTTGAATAATGTTAGGATTTGCTTGAATATTGTTACGTTAATGTTTCATATGTATGATTTCGTTCCGTTGGAAATATCAATATCAAGAAACATTTTTGTTTTCGTTTTTCTTGAGTAGAATTTCATGATACATATATAATTTACTCAACAACATTAGTATTCGAAACCCTTCATATGTATAAATTCATCCCGATTATCATTTTTTTCATAGTAGTCACTGCTATTGCTTAACGTTATACTGAAATTTTTATCTAGTGAAGCAGAAGAAAACACACACATGTATATACAAATGTTTTTGGTTCATTTTTCTTGTGTAGAATTTTGATAATTTGCTTGAATAACTTTAATATTCACAACTTTTCATTTGTATGATTCATTTTTGGTATGAATTTTTTTAAATTGACAAACATTGTGCTGGTTATAATCATTTGTATGATATTTTGCTTTAACGAAGCAACTTAAAATAAGCCTGTAGAACATTACCAAACGTTGGTAGTTTCCGGTTCTCCTATGTTTAATGTCGTAATTATTTGCTTGACTTACTTTTCTATTCATAGCCTTTATTTGAATTACGTGGTTTCAACTGGAAATTTTCAAAATCAATGTCCGATAGTCATTATAATCACTAAAAAGTTCTGTCCTTTCTATTCTCTTGTATTGTTACAAATATCAACAAACCAGTAAACATTCGATAAACAGTAGAATTGCCATTTTTTTAGGCTTCATATTTTGTACACGTATTTGTAGATGTTTTTTAATTACGTTTCACTTCGCATAGTTTTTATTCAAGTGGAAACTTCCGAAATTAATTCCAAAATCAATTTTTCATGAATTAATAATGTTTAATTTGTTATCTTATTTGATATTTCAAATACAGTTTTTGCTAATCTGATTTCAGAACTAATGCATTTACTTTTGTCTATTTTATTAGATAGCAAATTATTAATATTTTTAAAATACATTATTTTAAGATATTCTTAAAATGTGAAATTTAATTACACTACATTGAAGCAAATTTTGTAAGGTATATATATATATACACACACATTATATGACGTTTCTTCTTATCATTAACACAATTTATAGCTTATTTCATAATATTCACACATAATTTTAATCTTTAAAAACAAATGAAAGCCAGTCGCTGATTTTTAAAACGTGATCTTTTCCTAATTCCAGCTCGTTGTGCTGTTTAATGAAAACAAAATTCCTCAACTTTTTTCATTGAGAAAATTTAGCTTTTGGCATTTAATAACGTGCTGATTAAAAATTTTTATTTCTGATCTATATTTTTATTTATTTATTTATTTTTATGTAGTCATAAATAGTTATTTGTTTTGGATGCTTAAATGAATGTCATTTGCAAATTTTGAAAGCGTAGATTTTATTGTTCATTATTTCATAATTTCTTATAATGTTTCATAAGAGTAAAATTTTTGAGCTTCAAAAAAAATTTTTTTTACTGCAGTTAATAATAGTGGTAAAAATTATTTTATTTATATAGATTTTAAAATATTTATTCTCTTATTTTGTTACAAATAGCCATTTACCAAATTTTTCAATGTATGCTGGTTGTTAATCTTCTAAGTACATATTTCATGTTCTTTCTCATACATTCCGCTTTGTAATTTACCTACAGTGTAGCTCTAGAACTTCCCAAAAAATCGTTTTCGCGTAATTGATAATTATTTTATTCATACTTTCATCAACTCAATCCTTATATCGTCACAAATTGCAATTCCAACTTCTCAGATTAATCTTGGTTGCTAATCTTTAAAACGAAATGTTCTTCATTTCACAGTTCAGTGTGCCATTAAATGAGAATGAAATTCCAGAACTTCCCAAAAATTTTCAATCTCTTTGCTGTATAAAAAAAAGAAAGAAAGACACGAAGGAATAGAGATAGAAGTACCTAAGAGGCTGCCACATAATCGGTATTCTGTACGATTTTACTTCTATTGTTACGAAGATCCATTCAGTTGGGCTTAACTTCTCATTATATTTCTCGGTGGAAAAAAGGACACCAACAATGCATACACACAAACAAAGAACAAAAAAAAACCCCTCCAAATCTATCAGTGGAACAAAGGGCAAGTTTTTGTCTGGTGACTCACAAAAGACATTTGCTTTTCGCATCGGCGAGGGGAGTTGACAGGGGAAGTTTTGAGAGCGACAGCTAAAGTAGCTTTGATTGAATAATTATGCAAAGCAGGTGCCTCCAAGTTCATTAGCGTCATTGTTCCTGCCATTCTCCCGTTGCCAGATTCGCCCCTCTTTTCAATTGTGGGCACGCGGAAGCTACTCCCCGAAGAAGAAGAAAAATCGTGATAACTTCGAAGCCCGTCGGTGGCGGTTTGCAGTTAGCATTCGTTGCTGGCGAACAAATATTTCAGGTTTGATGGATGTTTTAGGAAATCCAACAATGGACCCGCGTGGATCGTCTCGAAGCGTCATTTGCTGGAGGAATTCGCTTCTGCTTCATTAAGCAATTCGCATTCAAAGGTGCTGCCTGTTCCTCAAGTCGTAAATACGAGTCTGCGAGTAAATACGAAAAGAGCGAAAACTTAATTTATTCATAATAGCGAGAGATTGAGTGTTTCCTCTTTGTATGTAACTCGCTGAGATTGAGTGTTCTTCCGATTGGAATTAAAAATGTCTTATCTGTTTACTGTCACAATTATATCACTTGACTGTTTCGTGGACATACGATACAATTGTTAACTTCCATGATGAGAAAGAGTCTTAAAAAGTGATTAATTACTTAACTAATAATACAGTATCATATTAAGAATCTTGAAAATATTGGAGTAATATATTTGATATATTAAAACTATAAATATTCTGTTTATATGTTTCTACAGTTATTTCAATATACTAGCGTGGCCAAGAACCTTCTTAATTTGTGCAAGCTATAGCTATGTTTCTGTTATACATATTTTCTTTTTCAATATCACCACATTAGAAAATTTCTTTAGTTGTAAAATAATAACGATATATCTCAGCAAAAGATATTAACATCTATTTGTATAAACAAAATATTTTGAATTAAGAATATATTAATTATGAAATATCAATCATAATCAACAATCGTGATTAATGTTACTATCAATTAGGATCAGCAGGCATAATTAATGTGTTAAAATCAATAATAAACACCTGTACTTTACGTTATGTAAAAACTAATAGTCAGCAACATTTCTGTCATTGTCATTGATGCTGCATTATAAAGTACTAATATGCAAGAAATTAACCTGTGTAATTAATAAAATGATAAAATTTATATCAAAGATATATTGTTTTGCAAATATTATATTTTATCGATTATATTTCATAATCAGCGATGTTAAAGCACAAAATAAAAATAGCTAGCAAATGTTTCTTTGGATTGAGAAAACAATATAAATCGAACTTAATCAAAGAACTAAATTAAGAATTTATTCTTGTTTTTACAGTCCTGCTGTATACAAGTAAGAAACATGAACTCTTAACATCGATATTCAACATACTTTCCATATATTTGTAAGAAATTTCTTCTGAGCTATTTTTGGTCAAATCCAAAAAAAGAGGATCTTGGCGATAAATATAAATTTGAGCTCTACAGATTGAATAGGTAGTCACACATAGCGCAAGTCGTCTAAAGTAGTAGGTTGAGATAGTTTGGCTGTATATCAGAAGAAGACAAGTATACAGTATAGTTAAAATCTATAGTTTTAAAAATCCTGCGAAGTTTGGACCAGAGAAAACACCCAACTAGATGGTTGGACGATAGTAAAAAACCTGAGTGTCTTAACACCCAACTAGATGGTTGGACGATAGTAAAAAACCCGAGTGTCTTAACACCCAACTAGATGGTTGGACGATAGTAAAAAACCTGAGTTTCTTAACACCCAGCTGGATGGTTGGACGATAGTAAAAAACCTGAGTGTCTTAACACCCAGCTGGATGGTTGGACGATAGTAAAAACCCGAGTGTCTTAACACCCAACTAGATGGTTGGACGATAGTAAAAAACCTGAGTGTCTTAACACCCAGCTGGATGGTTGGACGATAGTAAAAAACACGAGTGTCTTAACACACAACTAGATGGTTAGACGATAGTAAAAAACCCGAGTGTCTTAACACCCAGCTGGATGGTTGGACGATATTAAAAAACCCGAATGTCTTAATACCCAACTAGATGGTTGGACGATAGTAAAAAACCTGAGTGTCTTAACACCCAGCTGGATGGTTGGATGATAGTAAAAAACACGAGTGTCTTAACACCCAACTAGATGGTTGAACAATAGTAAAAAAAACGAGTGTCTTAACACCCAACTAGATGGTTGGACGATAGTAAAAATCCTGAGAGTCTTAAAAGTTAAGAGTTGGGGAGGAGATGCCACAGATAGAAAATGTTGGATAAACGCGCTTATTGAAGCAGCCAATACTCGTAAGGAGCTAATCCTGCTTGTAAAGCAGGATAAACTAGTGACATGAGCCGTATCATTGTGATCTTTTAATGATATAGATAATCCATTATACGAAATGTTTGTTGATATGGGTATCTCCAAAAGTTTTCAAGATTTCTTTTAAAAGAATATTATGATTACTTACAAAGGAGTAAAAAAATCCTTTTTTTTCTTATCAAGTTTATAAATTTAGCTCCCTTTGACCACTCTCGTATTTATGTTAGTTACATTACGCATATTGTATTGTTTGCGTTAAGGTTGGCCTGAGGACTTGAGATGGTGACATGTCATAATGAATAAAGTGATAGAATGATGCCATCATCATTAAAAGGTTCAGGCGCCACGCTCAAAAATACTTGTGATTTATTTCAGTCCAAATTGTAAAACGTTTAAAAAAATCATGATTATATGATAGTTACTGTATGTTTTTGGTTTTACAAAACATAATGTTTATATATTGTAAATTTTGTGTTGATTCCTTATCTTTTCTTTACAGACAGACGATGACAGAGATTCAGGGACCGAATCGGACGATGAAGGTGCTGAAATTGAAGAGCTCCAAAAATGTAAGTTCCCATTTAATAAAAAATAAAAAAATAAAATTTCTTCGTAACAAGTCAGTTTTTTTTATCATGTATTTATGATTTTTGCTTATTAATTAATTATTATATTACTACATTATGAGTTTTTCGAATTTTATAATATGGTATAGAAGATACTTCTGATGTTTTTAAAACTCCTTTTTTATGTCGTTTTTTGTTTAGGTATTTCTCTCTTAAAATGTTTTTCTAGTTGACTTTGAACTATTGTCTGATGTGCAGTTATTTATGTATCAAGTAACTTGCATTTTATTGAATAATTCACTTGCAATATTTTTCTTAGTAATTACACTAATAACCAGGATTTCATTTGCTGAAAAAAAATTTACTTCACTTGAGAGTGGCTTGCATCTCATTAATTAACTCACTCTCAGTATCTCACTATCTGATAATATTTCTCTACACTTAATCATCAAACGATTTCTAATAATTTCACATCAAATAAATATTGCTTGCATACAATGCCAAATATTAAACACTCATTTTTTTATGATGAGTTATGATAGTAATGGTGTAAATAGTAATAGCTCTTATACTTATCCATTCATGATAATTTTTAACGATTTTAATCTAACAGGTCCTTATGTTTAAGTAGACTAGTGATTAAACCTAAAAGTGTTTTTATATATAAATAGTGCCTCCTCCTGGTGGTATTTGTAAGTATTTTTTATATCAACATAAACCTCTTATTTCGGGATGGCTTACTTAACTTTATGATAACCGATATTGCCATAGTTATAAACAGAAGAATTTCAATCATTCTTCCATTTTTTAGTCTTTGACAAAAATCAAGAATTTCCCTTTCAATTCTTATTGTTCCACATCGACCAGTTCAAATTTCTAAAGATGCTGATTTGATCATTTTAAAATAGGTTATTTTTATCTATTTCATAAAAATCCATTTAAAAATCATAACTTTCTTGATGATTATCAGTATCTGCCTATTATATCTTTTAAAACGAGGTAGATTAATTTGAATCTTACTTTAGTAAAGCACTGCAAAATTCACTTTATTTGTATGTATTTCTCTATATCCTTCGTGGGGTCATTCGAAATTTGCGCAGCATACTAGAACATCGAATAAATTTTGATAACCATTTCATATTTCATAAAATAATCGTTTCTCACTTACCGTGAAAAATGTTTAATTTATGTAATTTTATAAAATGCTATCACCCGTGTCCATGCTCTTATAGTGAAAATTTATGAAATATTTTCACTATAAGAGGACATTAATTAATTTTCACAATACTATCAAGCTGTGTAAAATTGTGAGACGTTCTTCTTTTCTACATTCGCTTCATTTGGATTATATGCTTAGAAGTGTTCTGGATCTCTCTTTTTGCTTTTGGTGAATGCACCCGCAATTCATAAAAATGTTTACTTCCCTACCTGAAAAATAAATATGCTGTTAATGCTAAGGTGTCCAACAAAAGATTTCATAAATTAAGCTGCACTTTACGCAATGTAAAATATTCCGCGCGCCATTAAGTAATAGAATTCTTGCTGACCACATTCATCGATGGTAATCTGTATATTGATGATTATTGTGCTATATAGAGTCCTATAGTAATCTTTATTATGTTATCTAATGTGAACTATTCATTAATCAATGATAATATGTTAAAATCTACATGAATCTATAAAATGCTGTGTTGGCTATCGAAATAGGGACAGAATATTTTGTTAACTATCGTGTTCTATATTATGATTTATACAATATGATCTATCATAAATCAATAATTATGTATACTACATTCAACAACTGTGACTAGTTTTGCATTCATCCAGAGAGAACTATATCTACTGTGTTCTATATTTCGCTCAATAGTTATCTTTGATAATAATCTATAAATAAGTTATCTATTATCTTCTTGATTCTGGCACCATGTTCTTAAATTGGTGTAATGATTCTCCTTAAATTGTGGGAACTTTTATCAGTTGAAATGCGTTTCACGTTGGTTGATGCACATAATTTTTGGTTCGAAAACTCTTTTCTGTTTCAGTGGCATGAAAAGTTGCTTAAAGAATTAATGCCTAGTTTACGCCTATAGTCAGCCTAGCAGTCAAAAAATAGTAAAATCATATTTAAAAAAAATCCCCTTCTGGAAATGAAACTCGTTTCTCATGAGCTCCTGAAATGTTCTTTATTTCGCAAATTAATGTAGCCATGGTAATACAAAAAAGTAATATGTGTAAAAAAATTATGATATATGACAATAACTTATATTCTGTAATTTAATATACATTTTTTTTAATTCTGTGGATTTTATACCAACGAAAAAGAATGACATTTCTATGGAAATTCGTGTATTTCCGTAATTATTTTCTTTACAACAAAGTTCTCAGAATTTTTAAACTTTCTTCAGTTCAGTGATTTTATATATATATATATATACATACAGATAAGATAGATAAAATATTTTGCCATTAGTAAATTCATCCGTCCTTTATAAATGAACTAAAATGAGAGATGAATGGTCAGCTTTTTCTTGTTTGTAGTATGTAATTAAGCTTGGATTCAATTTCAACCTTTGAGTGGTTGTTTATATTGGCTCACCATCTAACTTTAGTACTATGTAACGTTCGAATCAACCTTCTTTTGCAAAACCAAGATTAGAACAACTCATAAAAATAAAATCCATTTCACAGACAGGGGGGATATTAGTTATTTTGAACCTTAGATACCAGTCTGCTTAGATGTCGTTTCCAAAGAGTAAAATGAACAACGTTATAAAAAAATACTGTTTGCAAAGAGTAAGCACAAAGTAACAATCTTTGACATAAAATTTCTACTTATTTAGAATTGCTGGCCTACGTTAATGAGTACATGAATATATTTCATCTTTGGTGCAGAAGTTCATGTCTTGGATAATTATTTCGGGCGTGAATGTTTGTTGTGTTTTGTAAGTCCTTTTAATTTGTAGGTCCCTGGCCAATTTATATCCTCGTGTCTAAAAAGTGACCTTAGAACATTAACCAACCTTTCAGTGAATGTTGACACGTATGGATTTAAAAGTTCAGCTCATTGTTTAATAAAAAGGGAAAACATAACATAAAAATTTTTTTCATTGTAAATTTGTAACGTTAATCTGTCAAAAATGTGTTGCGGAAATTCGTCAATTGTCGCATTTTTTATCCATATACTTATACCC
This sequence comes from Latrodectus hesperus, assembly GCA_037975125.1. Lineage (NCBI taxonomy): Eukaryota > Metazoa > Arthropoda > Arachnida > Araneae > Theridiidae > Latrodectus > Latrodectus hesperus. Next base: position 15,278,152 of record CM075851.1, read on the forward strand.
AGACTATACAGGTATTTTACAGACAAGGATATTCTGTTTTGAAGAATTTTCTTGTTTACTCTTTATAGAGAGTGATTAGAACTTCTCTTAAAAGGTTTTCGAGATTCGTAAGAAAACATTAAAGCTTCACTTATCCACTGCCTACATACTGAGTGCGTAGTTCTTCCTAAAACTCAACAAGAACTAGCAGTAGAAACTTAATCTAATGTGAACTTCCATTTGTTTACTTTTGCACTACTGTAAATCGAGAAGTTGAAATTCTTCAGAAAAAAGTTTGTTGTCTTCAAATGTGACTTATTGTGTCTTAGTGGAGGATATTGGTGTGTGTTGAGGATAGTAAATTTTTACGTTGATGATGTTTTTTTTAAAATTTTATTCTGAATTTTTTTATTTTATATCATTAAACTCGCTTAATCTTGTAATGTTGTTTTTATGTTTAAAGTTGCATTTTCTTTTCAGATATGGAGAGCATCATCCACCTTGACAGTAACCACCATAGTGAGAAACGGCGTTCCAAAAGACATCCACCATCCCACCAGATGACGAATGGTGAAGAAGGTGGCGATGGCGGTACTCCTGAACCGCCACCGCGCCAGCGTCATCACCACCACCACCACAGACGGAGGACGAGCAGCAACCGCTCCCCCGATGCAGCGGCCTTAGATTCCGCGCTGCCCTCGGACAGCGACCACAACTTTGACCACCACAGCTCCGAAGAGGAGCTCGAGGTGATCAACAGCGCCAGTCCGCGCCTCCACCCCCCGGAGAAACGCAAGTGGGACTGCAGCGGAGGGGCCGATGACGAGGACGAGGAAGGGCTCTTCCTGTGCTGCCCCGTCGAGTTTCGGACTTCGCCCCCCGCCGATGTCCTTAAACCCAGCAAGTGTCTGCGCCAGGCGCACATACCCCCACACGAGCTGTGCTCGGTGTCTCCCAGGAAGAGGCACCGTCGGACCCCAACCGGCCATCCCATCCAGCGGCCGTGCCTGGACTTTGAAAAAATGCAACAGGTAATTACATCATATACCTGTTCATGCTCAATTAGTCACAACTGTTGATTAAGCAACAGTTTATCTGTGCGTTTACTTAATTGCCTGAGGTAAGTGAATTAACAAAAGATGTGCGTAAAGACTAAAAATCAGTAACATTGTAACCTTAATGATATTCCAAATAAAATCGTCAAAAAAGATTTTACCATGGAGGCGACAAGGTGTTTTTGTTTTCCTTCTAAACAAGTGTACTACTTGTTTAGACAACTACAAGTTTAACGTGTACTACTTTGATCACACCAATGTACACTACTGGCCATTAAAATTGCTACACCAAGAAGGAATGCAAATAACAGAATGATATTTATTGGACACATACATTATAGTGGAAAGAACAAGTGATTAGGTTTACAGGAAATTAGGATGTATAGATCTTGAGAAATCAGTACCCAGAGCAGCCACCTCTGGCTGCAATAACAGCATTTATCCGCCTAGGCATGGGGTCAAACAGGGATTGTATGGCATGTACGGGGATCTCAGTCCATGCAGCTTCAATACTATGCCACAGTTCATCAACGGTAGTGAATGGTGAGTGATGGCGTGCCAATCGCTCGGCAACCATTGACCACACGTTCTCACTTGGTGACAGATCAGGAGAACGTGCTGGCCAGGGTAACAGTCGAACCTGTTCTGTATCAAGGAAGTTCAGAACAGCACGGGCAACATGCGGTTGTGCATTATCCTGTTGAAACAAAGCATTAGGGAGGCCTCGAAGATAGGGCAGAGCCACGGGCCTTAACACATCGGAAATGTAACGGTTGTTGTTCAAAGAGCCGGTAATGCGAACAAGAGTCACCTCTCGAGACGTGTATCCAATGGCACCCCATACTATCACTTCAGCAGATGGGCCAGTATGGCGATGTCCAATGCAAGCTGGCAATGCGGCTTCTCCACGATGCTACGAAACACGGATGTGGCCATCATGGTCCTGTATAGAGAACCGAGATTCATCTGTAAAGATGACGTGATGTCATTCCCACGTCCAGGTTCGTCGCTGGTTACACCATTGAAGGCGCTCCTGTCTGTGACGCAGCGTCAATGGTAGCCGAAGCCATGGTCGCCGTGCAGACAATCCCTGCTGCTGCTAACGTCGTTGAACTGTTCGAGCAGAAACTTGTTGCCTTGCAAATGACTCTATTTCTCGACTCAGGGTTCGTGACGTGGCTGTACGATCCCTTGTGATCATGCGGATAAGATGTCTGTCTTCTCTGCTGTTAGTGATGGGGGTCGCTGAGATCCTGCATGACGTTCCGTATGATTGTCCTGAACCCATCGATTCTATATTCTGCTAACAGTCATGGGGTCTCGACCGACGCGAGCAGCAATATTGCGGTACGATAAACCGCAATCCCGGTAGGTTATAATCCTTCCTCGATCAAAGTCAGACACGTGCTGATAGGCATTTCTTCTTTTTACACGAGGCATTACAACAACTTTCTTTGCCGAAAACAACGTTGAAACGGGAATTGAGTATGCGAAAACTGCTGTCAAATCTCTGGTTTTATACACATTGTAGATGTCGCTACTGTCGCCTGCTTTGTATGAATGCGCTGAAAATCTAATCATTTGCATATCACAGCAAGTTCTACCTGTCATGCAAATTTCACGTGTGTGGTGTGCCGCTTTCCTGGTGTAGCAATTTTAATGGCCAGTAGTGTATATAAGTACTACTTAAATGCATTGTATAATGAATTAACATAAGTTCAATAAATCATAAGCATTAGTCTCTCATTGGGTACATTTTGTTGAGGGAAAATATCAACTTTGTGTGTATATTTTTTACATATTCATATGATTTAAAGTTTCACTTTAAGTTTTAATTTTGGAAACCTATATCATATATTAATTTGTTTACCATAAATATCTGATTTAAAAGTTATGCAAAAGTGCCCACTGGAGAACTTTTCTATAAACCTCGTACTTTGTGGAAAAAGTTTTTTACTTGACGTGCCCTTCAAATGTTCTCTATATTTGAAGATAAGAAAAGAATCCTTCCATATTGTTATCAAATCTAAGTATTCTGAGCGTCCAAAATGTATTAACCCTTATATCAGTTTCTCGTTTTTTACTGTTTATGTGAGTATTATTCTATATATACTTGCATATATGTAATTGAAAGGTACTTGTAGAACCTGAGACCATGGGAACGTTCTGATTCTATCAGATTTGGTAGTTTGTTATGATATTCCCGATTGATCTTTCAACAGGTTTTCATCCTGGTTCTTCTATTTTGGTGACGGCAACCTGGTATAGTGTGTCTGGGGGAATGATCTATCAATCTATGATATGTGTTTTTGCCAATCCTTGGCCATTTCCACAATTATTAAGTGGATGGCTTATAATATTTCGTTTACTTTTTCAGAGTATTTTACTGTCGGGCATAGATGTTTGGAATTTATTTTAAAACTTGCAGCTACGGTCAAATTACTTATCGTATGCTAAAGTAACTGTTACTCGATCAGCCAAACGGATAACAAAGAAAGAGAGGATGGTTTTATAAAAATCTGAAAATTTCTTATTCTTACACTGTGAGTATAATTCGCTTAGATATTGATAGTGAAGCTGCAGGGCTCTAATTATCTGATATAATTAGTAACATTCTTGCCCACGTAGGTGGGCTGATACTAGAAGGTTCTCTGCGTTTTTCTGCTTGAATGTTGAATATTTGGTCATAATCTTTAGAGACATTGATATTTATATTCTTAGTTTGTAGTGCAATCTACAAGTAACTTCACATTCGCTTTGTGAATTTGAGCTTAATGAAATTGAAAAATTCAATTTCATTAAGCTCTCATGCTAGCAATCATTTCATTTACTCCAAGTCCGTTAATGCTCATAACTGTAGGAATTGGGATTTTGATTATGAATTGATTATGGATTATGGATTTTTTGTTTCTGCTCTGTTATGTCGTTTGACCATCAGAGAAAAACTTGATATTGCACTTTATTTAGTTTAAAACACTAAATGATAATCATTTGAGAAAGGTATTGCTATTTAGTTTCTTGGAATTAAGTAAGATAAAACTCATTTCATTCAGTTTTGGTGTTGCGGCGTGTCTCAATAAATAAATTAGCAGTTAGCTGTGAGTAAAGTTCGGCAACTACTTCATTACTAAATTTAAGCTTTCAATTATTTTAGTTTTATAATTTTAAATAGTATTTAACCATGGCTTGGTAATAAAACCACGCTCTCCAAAATGGGAGGTTTCGGTTTTGATTTCAGCTCTTGTGAGCAATGGGATGCGGATTTTTCGTTTCTGCATGTACATCTGTCGGTATGCACTTGTATAAACATTTTTCCCTATTACAGCCTTGGCGACTTGTAGATAACGCCAACTGTATGAAAATTTTTCTGCAGTTTGTGTCACACAGATGCTCATATCTTGGTTTTAGTTTTACCCTAATCATTACGACAAGAAGAACATTGTTTTTCTACATACATATATTTTGGAATGATTGTGTGGGAGGATTCCTGATTATACACCCCTAACGAATCTTGAATATGATTCAGTGTCGATGAAAATATTTTCCCGAAGTCTAAATGCTAAGATAAAAGCAATGTTAAGAAATGTTTTATAACAATTTTCAGTTGTTAGGTCTTTCGTAATCTGTTGTCAAATGAAGTTGCTTAATTCGCTCCACGTTTACATAAACCAGTCATGTTATAGCAGATAATGCTATAAAATTTATAGAAGTTTAATACTTTTTATTAAGAGAATAACTATATTGAATAAAAGAGATTAAAAATAAATAATACATACGATCAATGTATTTTCTATAAAATAATGAATATATATTTTATTTGCAAATAAATTATTAAAAAAAATGATTTTTTTAATATTTCACGGAAAATATATTAAATAGCAGTGTTTATTATTTACACTGTGCTCACGTTTAAAAATGAAGTTATTTTAATTGCTCTTTCTTTTTAATGAAATTAGAGGAATCTCGTCTTTTCCTCATTTTGTTTAAAATACTGGTAATGATTACTTCATTACCAATATATTTTAACACACTGATAAACAATCATTACGAGTATTAAATTACCAATCATCGGAGAATGCATTCAAAAAATAATGTCATTTGCTTTTTCTGAGAGAAGCAAAATTTTCAGTATTTATTTTGTCAAAGCGAGTTAAACATGCTTGCAATTTTGTAAAATTACTAGTATTTCTCAAAGCAACTGTAAACTTCCGTTTCGAATGTGCACTAAACTTTATTAATGTGTTTACTACGATTATACCAGTTACGCTGTCTCGAGGTCTATTTTTGCGACAAAAATAGTTTTCTAAGAAAACTGTTAGCTATGTCTCTTCGCTTACGTAACTATTCCAGATTAATTCTATCCGCCATAGAAGACACAGACGTGCATTCAAGCAGTTGCAGAATTTTTTTGGAAATCAGCTCGGAAATTATCGTCTGTTTCGTCTGGTTAACTGAAGTTTTATTTTTCTCATGGTTTAAAAAAATTTGCAAACAATTTCCTTTTAAATATACAAGCGTTTTACATCATAGGAACGCTGCATTTCTTTTTATTTACTTCAAAAAAATAATTTAATTTTAAATTTATTTTTAATTTTAGACAGTTAAATTTTAATTTGTTAAGCATGATAGCCAAGGAATTATAAATTAATAAATTTTTTTAATTCAAATTAAATTTTAATCCATTTAGCGCAATTAATATAAAGATCTTAAATTAACGAAACTAACTTAATTTCTAATGATTAAATTTCTGTTCGATCGATTTAAATAATATTCATCAAAGAAATCGCAGATATGCGCTCCAGCAGTTTCAAATATTTTTTTAATGCTGCTGGGTAATTAGCGTTTGTTTTGTCTGTGATTAATTTGAGTTTTATTTTTCTCATTGTTTAAAAACTGGAAAACAATTTCGCTTTAAAGACGTAAGGTCCTTTATAAGACGATTACAATTTATTTATTTCAAAAGTAATTTAAATAAATGTAACATTTTAATTTCAAACGATTACATTTTAATTTGTTCAGCATGATTAATCCAGAAATTTTGAAATAACAAACGATTAATTCTTAATCCATTCTGTGATTAAATTTTAATCTGATTAATGAAGCGATTTTAATTTCAAGCGATAAAATTATAATTCGTTTGTTTTTTATCAAGTAATTTTAAATTAAATAAACTTGGTTTTAAGTAGTTAAAATTTAATACCTCTGGTTTAATTAATCATGAATTAACGAATTGAATTTAATTTTGATTTTAGCTTCAAATCTTTTAAACGAATTCTTATTGAAATGTTGTTGAAAACAATATTTTGCAAATATTCGTAAGATTAAGAAAATAATAGGTTTAAATAAATAATAACATCAAAAAAATTATTCAAAAATTAGCTTTTTCAATGACAGTAACTGTGATTGTAATCTACATTTATCGTGAAAGAATTTGTTTCTCCATTTTGTAAATGAGTTTAATTGAAAGTCTATGTAACTTTTCAATATCTTCACTTTCATTTGTTATCATGATTTCAGCCACAAAATAGGCTTCATTAAATTTCACAATGAAAAAAAAATTTTTCAGTAACGATTGAAAAATCAAATTCAATATTAATTCAAAAAGAAATTGAGGATTGATTCATTAATATTTTACCAGGACAATTAATAATGGCAAAACAACACTATGAACTTTATGAAATTTAGTTATAACTAAATATTCTCTTATATAAACTCGGTAACCATATTTCCATGACTAAGAAATGCATGCTCTGGCTTGTATTTTTGATTCTATTAGGACTCCCATCTTCGCCAAGAGTGATAAATCCGAGATAGAGGAATCCAATCTATCATTAAAAGAATGATAACCCCTAGAAGAAGATTCTAGTAGAATTTATCATTTTTTTTTTAATATTCAAAACAATGTTGCACGCATTTGTTCATATTTAAATAAAAAAAAGTGGATTATTTTCAAGGTGCATATGGCATGCACTTTTTTTCTTTTCTATTGCACATGTTAGTGCTTACGTTACATTCGAACCCTTATCACCATTTTTTTATTTTTCGTCAAGCAGTGGGTTAAAATAGTATTGTAACGCGTGCTTCTAACTTTTTAATGCTATTTCTAATGCCGATTTATTTAATAATTTAATTTCTTACTGTACATAAATCCATTGTTTTTTGTTTGTTTTATCCAACTTTTCACAGCTGCCTATTTCTGCCACATTAAAAACCGTTGAATACAACTAAACGCTTCGTAATTTAAAACCACGGTCGAGTGGCGAGGTCAGCATAACTGGCCCTCTTCTTATCCTTACCAGGCCATTATTTATTATATTGATTCTTTGCATTTTTTGTTTTCCGTTTGATTGTGCCCATTTTCGTGTGTTTATTTTCGCCAAACGAAGTCTCTCACATCACACATTTCTTTTAGTAACTATTACTTCCCGTCAGCATAGTAAGATTAGATTTTTCGGAATTTTAAAACGAAGTTTTATCATATATTTCAAGTCGCTTATTTCTGTCCTATTGAGAAGCTGCTTAATCCAATTAATCACTTTATAATTTTGAAGAACGTTTAAAAAACTTAGTTGACACCTGAGGTGGTATCTTTTCCAAACCATGCTATACTGGTGGAGAGATAACTCAAAACCATTTTCACCATTTTGAAATAAATTTTTATTTAATTTGCTTTATACTTTCTTTCCAAGCATTTTCTCGACTTTTTAGTTTAACATTGCATAGATGCATGTATGCACGTGTTTGTGTGTGTGTGTATATATATATATATATATATATATATATATATATATATATATATATATATATATATATATATATATATATATATATTTCTCGTTTGATTTTATAGACACCTAAATTAAATCATAGTATGAAAACAATTATTTACGACTGCTTAGAGGTGAGTTGTTCGGGCGCTGCGCATACTTAACTGACGTCTAGGGTGGGGATGGGAGTTACATAAGCACGTCCTTCAGTCGAAAACTGCCGTAGACAAACTAAATATTATAGAACGCCAACAGAATATCAAATGTTAAATTTTTTAGCTACGCCCTTTTTTATTCTCTTACTTCTTCTAACATGGAGGAAGAATACAGAAGTCATTCGAAGTAAGGAAGAATATGTGGAACTCTTTTCTTGCGCGGACATACGTTAGTCGGTCCGGGCACGTACATATCGTAACGGGGTAAACTTCGTTCCTTCAGATCAGAGATCTGGAGAAGATGCTATTTTTTTCTTCTCTCCCCACCACCTTACCTCTCCTCTTTCGTTTGAAGGGATAGAGGAACTTTTTCTCTTTTTTTTTTTTTTTTTTTTCGCGGGTGGTGATAGAATATTTTGTTATAGACCAGACGAGGAGAAGAATATTGGGATTTTGACAGTCCTTGCGAACATTTGCATAACAAAGAATTCTCTTTCTCCATTTTTGAAGAGTTATTTTGCAGCGGACGTGTGTTGATTGAAGATGACTGTGGATTTTAAAGAGAAGTCACTATTGGCTGAGGCGATGCCCTCATTGCTTGCGATTTCTAAAGTTAAATGTTTATTTTCCGCAAAATTTTCGTCTGCAAAAAAAAGTTTGGGTTTTTTTTTTTTTTTTCACTTGGCTGGTGGCATTTTCAACACATTCATATAGTTTCCTCAGAAATTTACTCTATGTAAAGCAAATTGAATTCGAATTTATTCTGAAATTGAGAAATTTACTTTCTTGATAGAAAATTTATACCGACAATTTCTTTCACATAAATTTAAATCGACTATTTTCGTATGGGATATATTTACTTCTCTGAAAATATTTTAACGGCCAAATATAAATCGATCGAAAATTTGAATGCGCCGTAGACAAACTATATAAGCCTAAACACGTTATTATTGCATGCTTAAATAAGTGGTCAGTATAGACCAAATCCATTCAATTCAATCATTAAAATGTCGAATTTAAAAATTTATTTCCTAAATTCTAGTTTTGTTATAACTTATTAATAATATATAATAATAAACTGTCTAATATTTTATTAATTATTTATGAATACTTATGAATATTAGAAAATAAAATTTAAATAATTCTTTTTTAACTTTAAGCTTTACTATATCAAAATTTAAAAATTAAAAATTGTTAAACCAAAAATTAAAAATTGTTTTCTTAATATTCTCAAATTTCTTCCATTCCCAAAATCATTAAACAACAAAAAATTGAATGTACTCCAAAAGAATTTATTAGAAATTCACTTTTAGATACATATTTTTACCTCTTAATTATTTTTAAAAGGGGATAATTAGCATTAATAATTTATGTAATTTTTAATTATATTATGACGCAATATAGTGTACATTGCGCAGTATAATTTAATGTTCTAAGATTTCTGCAGAGTTATAATATCCAATGTTTAAATAGCTTTCCATAGATGTTGTGGCTTATTCACTTGTTGCAAGGAAGGAAACCTGGAAAATTCTCAAGTACTCACCACGATAGATCTGTAGCCTTTATCTTTCATTACTCAGTAATGGCCTAGATAAAACGCCGAAAATTTTTTCTGAAGAGTGCTGTCCTGTCACTAAACTATAGAAGCTGTTTTTAATTTTAAATTTTGTGTTTTATTTATTTAATTCCGCATTCTATTTTATCTACTAAATATTTCTGATTATTTTTAGTTTTAACTAAACCAAACAAAATGTCGAAAATATTATCTTAATTAAAATCCTACTCAGCTGCTAGAAACATAGATAATCTTCTGGAAAAGAAAAAAAATCAAATTGACATGTTATGAAATCAAGGAGTCAAATATAGGGCGGTTTTATTAGTGTATGTTATTTTGAGTTTGTGAACAATATATGTATTAATCAGAATAAAATGTGCAATAAATAAAGATAAAAATAATCAACAATCAAAAACTGTCATTGTCTACGAATAAAAGGAATAATCGTTTTCTAGTCTATTTTAAAGGATGACACAATCGCATTCAAACGACATTTTAAAATAATCAGACCTTCCGTTTGCATTGAAACTTCTGTACATTACAAATAGCATTGAACTAATTTGCATATTAAACGTGATAAAAAAACGAAAGTAATAGCCGTTTACCTACATTTACTACCACCTTCTCTGAGTTTATCTTTGTTCAAAATCTATGTTTACTACTGGCCTTCATTGTCCTATTGTTTCAAGACTTAGCTTCACTTTTTACGTTCCGAAATTTCTGGTAATCTATTCATAGGAAACAAGCATTGTTTTTGCTTTATGCCCGAGGCAGTGTCATTAGAAATAAATTTGAAGCTTAAATTTAGCGCAATTTGATTTCTTTTCGCGAAGCATCTCTCCTGATATTTGTCCGAAGCTTATTTAAGAAAGGAAAATATACATTATATAAAGTTTTGCTTTTTTTTTCTTTATAAAATCACTGATTGTCCATTTTATTTCTATCCAGTATATCTTTGGAATCAGTTAATTATTATTTAAGCTTTTTCTGCTAGAGGGCGCGATAATAGTTAAAGTTCTGAATCATATGTTCAAAATCGAAAATAGCCATTTTTTATGTTTTCCTTCACAAACTTTATTTTTTAAATAGTAAAAATTTTACATATTTTAGGCCGAAACTTATTTCTGCTAGCACTTTATTATAAAGGATTTTTTTTTAATTAATTGGAATGTTTCTTCAAATTATGATCAGTAGAAAATGAATAATATTTTTGAAAAGAATTACTTCAAGATATTTAAATATTGTGGTTTACAATCTTTAAAACCATAATTTTAAACACTAACTTCTTTAACTCTACGCCGATTGGCACTTCAATGCTTTCTTTTTTTTTTTTTTTTTTTTTTTAAATGCAATTGCCTAACTGCTTTTCAGAATTCAGTCTCTCACGGGATAACTGCTACTGAGATTATGCAATCACAAGTTCTCGATAACAAGTATTTTTCACGCATACTTTTACATTAATATTTTCTAACATATTAATAATTACTTTTCAAGAGTTTCTTAAGCATGTAAATCGTAAGTTTTTCCATTCGGGCAAAACAACTGAAGAAATAAAATTCGGGAGAATAATTGTTTTCTATGGGATTTTGTTGAAAATAAATCACGGCGAAAAACAAGAAACGACTAAAGAAAAGGTAAAATAAGTGGATTTGTTGAGAATGCTTTTTGGATAGTTGGGACAATAATCTTTCCGGTCACGCGTGTCACTGGTTTCTTTATTTGTCGTTTTATTCCTTCGAATGTGACCTTCCCCCTGATTGGTACGGACGAATTTGTTCCTTATTATTTCCGATTGACACTCCTTCAGATGTTGAATCAAAACAAGAGTTGTTTGCTTGCTTTCCTGTGGTACATAAAAGCAATTAATTTACTTTTTTCTTGTTCCCTTATTCAACTCTCCGTGTTTCTGTTCAAGAGATCGATAATGATTTTTTTTTCCTCTTTTCACTTTGATAAATTCATTAAAACTTTGATTTATGAATCCCAAGAAAGCTAAACAAGGGAAAAGTCTTTTGTTTGTACTGTCTAAGCCTGTAACATTTCAGAGCATCGATTGTCTTTTACAGTTTCAACATTTACTGTGCAAAATGAAAAATCTATTTGTCTCGCTTTTGTTCTTTGCAAAGTTTGAATACCTCTAATTAATAAAGTATCTGCTCTTTATTTTGTATCTTTGAAGTAAGGCATTATTTGCTTAAGTTTTATTACAACGATAACGGTTATCATTGATATTCCGTTCAATGATTGATAAGTTTTGTAAAGAAATCGTTTTCATTAGAAATTCATATGTTAATATGCTGCCTATTTTAAGCTGATGTATTTCAATTTTCTTTATTTTCTTCCTTTAAAGATAATCAATGTATCTGAAATAGAACAATATAACTTCTTTTTGGGGATAATTTATATAAATAAGGTATAGTTGCGATTAAAACTTTAAAAAAAATTGATTCTGCATTTTAAATGGAACAAAAACATTGTACATAACATCAAGTAAATGTTAAGAAAGACGACATATTTTCATTTTTCGTTCAAAATTCTTTCTAACATTCGATTAAGCTCTCAGATTTAATTTTTACTTTAACACGAAAATTCTTAAAGCATTATAATTGGGCAATTTGGAAAGTGGCAACAGAGAGCTTAACTTCAAAATTCTAGCAATTACAGACGATTATATTAAAAAGAATGAGATTATTAATTTCTCGTTTAGAAGTTTCGACTGAAAATGTTTTTATATTAACTGCAGTGAAGCTTAAAAGTAAATAAACACTTGATACCGTCAAAAGTTACTTTCGCTTCTAATAACAATATTTAAATCATTATATATATATAATTTTTTCTCTCTTTCGGAAAGTGGAATGCATTTGATTTTAAACTAAGACTCTTTAAATTGGGAATCCTTTTCGAACGAAGCTAAGGTGGTATTGTGAAATAATTGCTTATCAGGGTAAATATGGAGAATTAATTTTAAACGGGTCTTAAGGTTAACGGGAAGTCTCATTAATCAGGCAAAGAGAGCCAAAAGCGCTCTGCAATTTTAAGCGGCTTTTACGGAGAAATCGGGAACTTAAGGAGATTCGTAATTAAATGTTAATAATGTATATTTCTGCATCTGCTGATTCAACTATTTTGCCGAAGATATGGATTAATTTCAATTGCTTGCTTTGGTGGGGGAATTCTTCGTCAAAATAGAATATCGAAAAGGGCGCACAAATTTAATTACAAACTGTTTCGTTCATTGAGATTAATTAAAAGTTTTTGTTTTTCATGCCGGGGCTATTTTTAATGATCTAAATAATTCCTCGTGACCCCAATACTGTACTTTTGAGAGCCTAAATACGTAATGATTTTTGGATTTGGTGAAAAAGAAGTGTATTAAATTATTAATTTGTGTGTATGCATTCTTATTAAATTTTTCGAATTCTTTTAGTCCCAATTTGGCGATGAAATGAGTTTTACCACGTCTCTCTTGTCTCCAGGGTTATTATATACCGAAAGAATTTTTTTTATGTTGTTAATTAGGTTGAGAAATTTGCGTTTTGGGAATTTTATATCTTTGTCTTTGATTCTTAAGCGGGCATTCGGATTATGATAGAAAATAAATAGTTCAAGCATTCACACAGCAATTCTAGTTTCATAATTGGATGTCGTTATGCAACAATAGATAATGTGACAAAATATCATTTTGGGAAAAAGCCTATTAAAGATATGAGAAATTAAAAAAAATTCAGCTTTAGAATATAGTGCAAAACTTTAATTTAAAAATTAATGCTTTGTCTTCTATTATTTTTGACTTTTTGAACTCTTATATAATGAATGAACCAGTCAATTCTAAAACATAACTATCTACAAATTAATTCTTTCTTGTTTTCATAGTTGATTCTTCGTCTATTCTGTGATCATTAGCCATTTTGTAATTTATGAATCTATTATGTACCTTATTGAAATAAATGTATTTATCCTTGTTAATTCCTAAAAACCAATTGTAAGAAATTAAAAATTAAATTTCATTAATTTAATTTATCTTTAAGTGTTGAATGAAGCTACATTTTACTTGTTTCCCAATTAAAATTTAGTAAATTTTCTCTTAAAAATATTGCTTAATCCTTATCCTCTAAAGTTTTTCCGTTTTATATTTGTTAGAAAAATTATGCTAGTAGCCATAATTGGTGATAAATGCATTTTTTCGGGATATATTTTATCACCTGTATGCCGCCTTCTTTATTTTAACTTATTTTTTAATCTGTATACTGAATAACTATTAATAATATTTATTTTAACAATTTGGCATAAACTGAAAGTCAGATTATTTTTCAGAACAAGTTAAAATAAATTTTACGTGTTCGCTGATTTTTATTGTAGATGTCTTTGAAGTATATTTTATTTTTATTTATTTATGAATTCTAAATACCGCAACCCCTTTCATTTTGCTTAACTTGTGAAAAAAACCAATAAAGCAGGGATTAACCTTGCTCATCTTTACTTAATCTTTGGGCTATATTTCTCTAATATGCATTTTATTTTTCCTAATTAGATTTTATCACCGATGGTTGAAGAATCATAAATGAGTAAATAACAAAGGGGAAAAAAAATAACTACAATTAATATAAACCTCAATTTGAACCTAACTTGACCGTGACCGCGGTTGCAAAAAAACTTATCCACTCCCTTAGGGCCCTAACCATTCGCAAGGTCACAAGTTCGGTCGCATTATTGAATGTAACCGTAAGTACGAGAATGAGTCACGTGACTTAATCGTTTGTTCTTGCAGAAGCCGTTTCATTAGTTATGCGTCCAATCTGTAAATGAGGTCGTCTATTTTATAACGTGCAGCAACATGAAGGCGAAATTATAGATCATAAAAATTTGGCGAGTAGAAAAAAGCAATTAGAAACAGGTTTGGCGTTCATTACGGCTGAGTTCCTTGTGGAACTCTGGTGTGCTTACTTTAGTTTATGTCTTTTGGCATCATTGGCTTGAAGCCCGATAATTATCAGTTTCTGCAATTGCACGAAACTGAAGTGAATTGATTGCTATATTATTCTTTTCTGCATATGAATTAAATTTAATCTTTCTAAAGGGGGAAGTTAAAATTGTTCCCCTTTCTATTCGCATTTTTTAAATAAATTCTTTTTATTTAAAAATTCTTTTAGTTTCAAATTTCTTTTCAAAAATTACTAAATTGAAATTTATTATTCTGATAAAAAAAAATTCATCAAAATTGCCCATTCATCAGCTTTTTAAATTTCACTGATATCAAATGCTGAGTTTAATTTGAGTCATATCCTATACAACGAATTCTCACAATTCAGTGTGTGTTCTTGTGTAACAGCTTCTTATAATTTAGCATATGTAACTCATGAAATTTCAAGCAAAAAAATTTCAATATAATGGTTTTTCCCAATTTGAAAAATATCAATACAACGAAATTCCTTTATTGCGAATGCCTATAGTAAATTCGATAATCGAAATTCAGCGCAAAAATTATCTTTAAAGGTGTAAAATTAAAATCAAATAAAAATTATATTCCATTTCTTAATTTTAATAACATTTAATTGCAATCAAGAAATTTTGGTGATTTTTTTAACAGGATTGATAGCAACTACGTTAAGGTACCATTATT
Organism: Latrodectus hesperus; assembly: GCA_037975125.1. NCBI lineage: Eukaryota > Metazoa > Arthropoda > Arachnida > Araneae > Theridiidae > Latrodectus > Latrodectus hesperus. The sequence continues at coordinate 15,293,283 of CM075851.1, forward strand.
AATGCTCATGAATTCAAGATTTATGAACATTCAATCAATTATTAACGATATATTTTCCAGTACTGATCTTTTATAATTATAATTATTATCTCAATTATTTTCATGAATATATATATATATATATATATATATATATATATATATATATATATATATATATATATATATATATATATATATATATATATATATATATATTATAGACATTTTTTCATAACAATTACTCGTTTTTTCGTTTTTAAGGATGTTGGGTAATTTTTTGTCATAATAATCATCTAGAGAAAAAAACATTGTAATTATAGTAATTTGTGTCTATAAAAAAGTCAGTGAATGAAGCTCATAGTTTTTCTACACATACTGTTACTCATGAGAACGGGTGAGTTACATGACTGACAAGTTCCTATTGGTAGAAATCTCTCACGTGATAGTGCGTTTGAAACTGAAAAGGACTAGTGCTTCTTTTATTCCTTCTCTCTTAACGCAAGTTCCCCTCTTTTTCTTTTTATTAGAAATTTATTGTTTGGAGCAACTTAATTTTCCAAATCGTGTGTTTGATTATATACATGCATGAACACTTATTTTCATGAAAAAAATTATCGATCAGTTTAGAGTTAAATTTATTCCCACCATATTATTTTAATAATCGATATATACTAAATATATGGCATATCACTATATTTTTAATGTGGTATAAAAATATATTATAAAGAATGAGTACCTCACTCACTGATAGGCAAGTTTAAATTTTATTCCTAAAAAGAATTATTATTTTTTTAGTATTTAATTTGTTATTTGAGCAGTCTTCGATTATATTTTGAAAATATTAATCATTCCTTGGAAAACCATAAAAAAAGGAATTTTTGTTAGAAATATTCTTTATATTATTAATTTGCTTAACTATTAAGAAAATCACTGAAATATTATAATAAATGATGACAAATATACATTCAATTGTTTGTTATTTTGCATGTTATTCGTTGTTTGATTTTTATTCTTCTTAATTTTATTGAAAAATGTTTCTAGAATTAAAAAGTTTTTATGCTTACTTTAAAACTTAAATGGAATGAAGTCATAATATATATATCTGTCATTGGGTGTAAAATAAACATGTGACATTAACGATTATTATAAGGTCTACCTAGTTGAAACATTAAGCCTCTAAAAAATAAAGAGCCCAAATTATAAAATTTTTGCAGTGTTTTTATTGCAGTTAGTAATTTTCTTAATGAATTTTTGTTTTTTCTAGAAAAATCTTTTGAAAAGAGGCTTATAATAGTCACGATCCTAGGATTTTACGCAGGCATATAATTAATATTTGATTCATTGTAACTCATAAAATAATATTTTAGTTATTGTAGCTTATTAAATATTAGCGTGCATAATATTTTATATAAGCATCAATGTTTCTGTAATGTTATGTTTCCTTAAACGACCATTATTTTTATAATAAATTTTTCTATATTTTTTAAATATACATACCAATAAAATATGAAACGAATATTTTTTAAGAATTTACGATAATTATTATAATATCGTCTGACCTAGACATCTAGACGCTTAGATTTCAGTACAAAAAAAATCTAAAAATTCTTGGGACTTTTTTATGCAACCCACACTTTGAAATGGACCGGTTTGAGCGGAAACTTGAAGGTGACCTAAGCGGCACCGAGCCTATAGATACTGCCCAGGCCTTGTTTAGGTTTGTTTTATATTTTTGTGTATCACATAAAAATATCTCTTTATATACCAGTCTTTTATATACATTAAAAAAAAAAAAAAAACATCTTGGGGTTTGAAATGTGAATCCGGGCAAGTCTCGTGATATCGTTTGATTGTTGCTCTTTTCCTCTTAAAATTAGTTTCTCTTTTAGGTAGGCATGGCCTTGAGCGAGGGAGATCGCTTTCTATTAAATCGATGGCGAATAACATTAATAACTCTCAAAGAAGAAAGTATCTCGATTTATATGCGATGATTACAGTAATTTGCTTGGGTGTCTTCAGTGGCAGGTCCACCCCAGAGGACAGCGCTATGGGATGGATGTAACAGTGGATTAAATTTTAAACTACTTGTTTGTGTGTGTGGAGAATGCCTGAAAAGAATCGAAAAAACCTTTCTTTTGTTCGGAAATTCCCTACGTGAAGAGGCTTTAAAATGTTAGAATATGTGCAAAGCACTTAGATTTGATGCTGAATTTTTTATAAGTTGATTACATCCTATGTGTGTATTTTTATTACAAAACATCACGGAAAAGAAAATGTAATTAGACATTTTGGTAGAAATAAGAAACATAAACAATTACTGTGATCAAAATAATAAACCCTAACAATTCCTTTTTTTTTATTGAAAAACTTAACAGTTTTTTTATCTATTGAAGACTCTTCGGCTCTTTACTTAATAATTCAAAATAAATAAATTTTATTTATTTATTTTTGCGAAACATTCTGGGGCATTTCCTTTGTAATTTGATAAAATAAAAAATTATGATGTTCATATTTTTGCAACATTGATATTCAAAATTTTTTTTATAATACAGTAAAATAATAAGTTTTGTTTGGAATTCATTTATCTTTCTGATTTTATAATTTATATTATTATATTCTTTATTCATACTTTAAACGTATTTATAAAATATTTTCTTTGTAAATTAATGAAATTATTGACTTTTTAAAATTTTTATAAATATTCATTGCTTTTTCTAAACTTATTATAATTCAGTAAAATATTATATTCTTTATAGTTTATAAAATTAATGTGTTATGTTTTTAATTTTTTCGGAAAGAAAATCTTAAAACATTATTCCTTTCGTTTATTATTTTTTATGAACATAAAATGGTGATTTCTTTCGTTCCATTTGAGACTATGATTACATTACTTTATTACAATTCTCATTGGTTTAAAATATTTATGACATCAGATAACATTGATATCTGTGATCGCAAAGTTTCATACGCCTGAGTGGCAACATCAGTAATTCTCATTTCAAATTGTTTTGGTAGCTAAGAAAAATTCATGGAATGTAGTAACTGAGTAACGTAAATTAGTGAGTTTTCTTGTAAATAAATCTATATATATATATATATATATATATATATATATATATATATATATATATATATATATATATATATATATATATATATATATATATATATATTTTATAATGAAACGACTCATCTATATAGAAATAAGCACATTAAAATAGAGAAGCCAACATATCCACGTCACATTATATTGAGAAGGCATTGGTAAATCCGACTTGTCGACAAATTTGCTGCCTGCCTTCAAATTGCATTCTTCGAGCCACAGCAAACGAGGCGAAGTTCATCATCGAATGTCTGAGAACAGTGTCGGAAGTTCATTTTATTAATAAAATGATTTCTTATATGAAGACCAAATCATCGGTTTGAGACCATTGATTCAAGCCATTAACAATTTGACCATAGAATATTAAAAAAAGCAGAATGAAAAAAAGACGAAGACAAAACATCCACTTTATATGGTTATCGGCAAAAACGATTTAAATTTATAAAAAAATTCATTAATTAATAAAATTCTAAATTAATAATTGCAATATTTGTAAGCAATCTTTTTTTATTTCCTTGTGGACACTAAAATATTTTTCATTATCATTCAGTTAACAATTTTGCTCTTCTTATTTGAAAAGACATTCATATTTGAACTCCTTGAGCAGGTTTCATTTTAGTTCAAATAAAATTCGTTTATCGGGAAATCTTTATCAATGTTAAACTTTAAACCTTTCATCTTTCTACTGGAGTATTATGGAATGTATGAAATCACCAGTTTATAAGCATTCAGTATTGTTTCTTTGCAGTTCAAAATTACTACTAAAATATTGTCTCTGGATATGTTCAAGAGTATATTTGAAAGAATTGGCTGTAATTGATGTGTAGTTCTAATGCTGAATCTTACAATTTTAGATTATTAAAAAACGATGTTGTGTTATTAGTTACTTGTATTAACGTAACACATGCGTTTCCCTCGCCGCCCCCTTTTGCCCATGCAACTTTCATTAATTTATTTGTTTGTACCTTAACTTTGATCGAGGATTTATGTATTCTGTTCATTTAAAATTTATTGCTCGCAAAGAAAACAAATTCCGATCTTTTTACGAACTAGAAGTTGAGAATCTGTATTCTTTCTGTAAAAATTGTGGAATCTTTCTTTTAAAAAAAATTGTAAAAAAGGTAATTTTCTCCCTCCCGTTTAAGGTAGTGTTTCTTTTGAGACTCGACATTTCGTGACGAGCCTAATTTCCTATCTTACGCGTCAGATTTTTTTTTCTCCCCTCAACCCCGAGTCCCAAGTTCAATCACTCCTTGCTCACCAATGCAAGTAAATCCTTGGATTACAATAAGTGACAAGGCCGAAGGTTCAGTCCTCCCCTCCCGCATTGTGGCTGGATTCCGCGGGACCGAGTCTAAAGCCCCGCATGGGGTTGCCCTACCCCAGGTGGCAGATGTCCTGCCCGTCACTACATTGAATCAACCAAACCTAACCAGCTATGAAACTGGGCACAATGAAACTTATGCCGAGCTGAGAATGCATACATTAAATTGAATGAATTTGTTATGGAAAAGCTGACGGTTGCAGTTATGAAATCCAATTCTTAAAAGCTTTTGTTTGTTCTTTTGATTGCTTATGGTTTCGGGTGACACTTTCAGATGCTAGGGGCAGCCAATCTTTTTTTATCGCTTTGAGACACACTTAGGAAGACGAAGCTAATAAGAAATCTTATATAGACCCCGGTGGACTGGTTAGTTAGGCTATCGTTCTCGTTATCGGAAGGTTGTGAATTAGAGTCCCGATTTAACCGAATATCCGTAGTAAACATTTAAAGTGTCTAAGGCACGCTCATAAAATCACGCTTGCATTTGTTCTCTATATGAAATAATACATTTGAGGTGGGACTCGTGGAGGTCTACTAGATCCCTGCTTCTAAATGCAAAGTTTCCCACCCAATAAATTCTATTTAAGTGGTAGTACCCAATTTATGGGTTTTGGGGGAAGAAAGTATGCCGGTGCACACCAGATCTTATATTCACATTCTTCATTCTTTTAAATGCATAGACACTCGGGGTTCGACTGTCTTCTTCAGAATCATGTATCGAACCTGCTACCGTGCGAACATGAGAAGGACGTCTTTTTTCCAATCGGCTTATACACAGTAGGTTGTTAACGATGTTGTATGCATAATTAAATTTTTCTGGAGAGAATAACCCGTGATGAGTCCTCAACTGATCAGATCAACACACCTCAGCTAATATTATAACTTTTCCATACTCCAAACAAATACTAATGTGAATTCCTTTGCTTCCATTGTTGAAGCTTTTCATTATTGCAAATAATCACTCGCGGACATGGAATCGAACATGCGAACTATTGAACTGAAGACCAGAGCTCTGACCATTCAGCAAAAAGCCGATAGATCAAAAGTGGCTGATCCATTCTTGTTTGTGTTTTATTACTGAACGGTAGCTTCTAGCTGACGGTTATTCTGATTCTACTTGGAATTTTGATTCTCTCTACAAATATCTGCAAAATTGGTGAGAACTGAATATTCGAACTATAGAGTGATGATGGCTAGAGTGCTAACATATTAACTGTCTGTAAAGTTAATTTAACCGTAGTTGTTTTGTTTTTATGATAGTTTTTTTGTATGTATGATTAAATTTATATGTTTCATTTTATTAAAGTTGTATATTCTATCATTGATTAAAAATATAAATATGGGGTAAAAAAATATTCCATCTCGATATATGTGCCTTAGAAATTTAGTGAATTTGAGAAGGCAGAAATAATGTAATCGAAAAAATTTGATGATAAAATTGTAAAATGATTGAAAAAACAAGCAAAGCAAACAGTTAGTTATTAAATTCATTTAATAACAAAAATTTATTCTTATAATTTCCATTTTCTTCTTTTAGTATTTACGGCCATAAAACTCAATCGTCTTTTAATCTCGATAGCAGTGATTTGTTGTAAACGGGGGAGAGTAGAAGTAATAATCAAGAGGATGTAAAAATTATCGGCTTCAAAATACTGCGCGCTCGTTTAAAAAATCGTTTGCTGCTCTCCAACAAACAGAACCCCTTAAAAAAGTGCACTACATATTTACTTTCATTGCTTTTAAAGGGTCTCTAAAACCCCACGACATGAACTCTAAATTATTTGCAGCCCGGCCATTAATCTCGGTTTTATATCTTGTTCCATCTGGTACTTTCCCAGTCTACAATTGAAACTGCTGTTTGTAGCTTTTTGATTCTTTCCCTAGCGCGCTGCTTGCACCCTTTTTGCCGTCTTTCGCCGTTATTTAATTTCCTAGAAAAGCCTTCCTGTAGTAAAATACATTTATGCGTATCAGCCTGTAAAGTTGTATTTTTTATGTTGCTAGTGGATCGTAAATTATACTTAAAATTAAATTGAGCTCACAGTGGAATATTCTCTTTTAATATAGTGAGTTTAATATTATATTTTGTTCATTAAGAGTGTTTTTTTTTTGTGTTTGATAGTAGCACTTATAAGTGCTACGTCTTTATTTTCAAGAAAGCTACATTAACGTCGAATGTTTTCTAGGTGATACAATTAATAAATTATAATTGAGAGTGGTTGCTTACGATAAAACCTTTTTTTTTTAAGATAGTATAATTTATAAGTCACTTAATAATTTCAATTAATTATTTAAAAAACTCAAATTTCTTTTTTCAAAATTTATAAAACTATTTTTTTTAGTTTTGTTTCGTTAAATCTGATTGTATTTATTTTACTTTATCCAACGAAAGAAAGAGAGGGTTCTTTCCATATTTATTTGTCGAAAAGGCCACATTAATTAGTTTATTTCAATATATTTTACCAAGCGACTTTTTTTAACACATCAAATGACTATTTTAGTTTGTTTTTTAATTTTCAAACGATTTTTCAGTTTTTATATAAACTTCTGTTTTACATTTTTTTCTTTAAATTTTTTAGAAAATTATTGAAACTTGTTAAATTATTTTTTCTTTTCTAAACAATCCTGTCAAACTACAAAATTATTTATAAAATATATAAAAATAATTTCTATTTTTTTTATATATTAGGAGTATTTGCAAAAATTTAACTCTCTTAAATTTGATATATGCCTTTGAAATACTATGTTTTTTATGAGACGATTTTTGTTTGTTTGTTCGGAGCCATTTAATAATTTTTTTTATTTATATTATTTCTGCAAAGCTTATTGAAACTAGTTCTTTTAAAGATTGGGTGATATAAGCAATTTCTAATTTTTGAATGAATTATAATTGATATTATTCTTCAACTTATTATAAATTATTTCACATTTTACAAACCACCTTTATCCATGTTAACGATACGAGAATGTCTTTCTTATGGGGATAAATGATGGATTTCCATTACGAAAGCTTCTTTCTACTAATTGATTCATTAATTTCACAGCTTCCCTACTTTACAATGACAAATCTAAATGTGTTCCAATTTACTGCGATCTAACATAAAGCTTTACCATAGATTATGGTACCAACATTGTTCTGTGGTATGCGATCTACAGCGAGAGATTGTAAGCATTTGTTAATGGTTGCATAATGGTGAATAAACACTCCCCAAACGATAAGTGTCGGTACCCGCCTTCGAATGGGCCACATTATAACTATTGGAATATTAACTCCCCGACAATTTGCAAAATGGGATGGTTATGCATTGGAGTTGTTATCTTAATCGACGTTTACGGAAATTCATATTTACAACCGACGATATTTAACACTAACTGCAAAACAATAGCGAATGAGGGAGAAATGTTAAATAATTTCACCCCTTCTGTCATCAGTATGCACCTGCACCTCCAATCCTCTGTTGTTTTAGCGGTGGAAATATTGTGTTGCTCCAGTTGGGGAGGGTATCGTTTAGTATCGATGTTTACATATGAGTTTCGATTAAAATGATTTTCGTGGAAGGTTACTTTAGCATTTCTAAATCGTTTGCTCTCTCATTTCCAAGTCCCTTCCCTATAAGAGTTAGTGAAGTCATATGTGCTGAGGAGGGGGTTTAGCTGGGGAGCACCCCTTTTCCGCTGCGTGGGGGTGAGGAGGTATCTGATTGGGGCAACGGATATTGGCCTTTTAAGCACTCATTTCCGTTGTGCAGACCTGCCGAAAATCTAATAACAGTTTGGGGGTGCAGCTGACTCTGTAAGGATAGGGACTGGGAGGAGGAATGCAGCTGTATGAACGATTTTCATCGATTTGCGAATTTAGCTTGAAAAGAGGGTTGGGACTAGATGGTGAGGGAAATTTTTTCCTTCCCTTTGATATAAAAATTTTCCACTAGGTTGGATATCGATGCTTTTATCCCATCCGTACAAATGTGGTTTATAATAAGGTGATATTACTGGCACCTGTACCTCAAACCTATGAAAATGGGATTTATATACATTTAGGAGAGTAAGATTTAACCTCTTTTTTTAACATAACTTATTATGAAAACGTAAGTATAGAAAATAGTGAGCAAGTTCTAAATTGAAGAAAATAAATAACATCATTCAGGCAATAAAAAACAAGCATTTTTTTAGAACTATCTGGAAAACAGCAGTTAAAACAAATCAAATTGATTTGCATTAATTTAATCGCCAAAAAGTCATCCATAGGCTTTTAGTATCTCAAGGTTTATTTCGAGCAGCATAAGCATTTTTTTTAAAATTGTCTTTACGTAAGATGCCATTATACCATTAACACTTGTCGCCATTTTTGTTCTCATTAATTCCATGTTCCAACCACCTTGCATCTTGAATTAAGTATAACCATTTTACCATCAAATTAGCCTGTAAATTTACTAAACATCTTGCCCTGACAAACTTGGAAAGTTAGATTAGTGTGAGTCGTCCTATTTCTCTGCATACCTCTTAATTTTAATCTTCTTTTGAGCCAATAATGGCAGTTTAGTGAACTGGGCGTACACAGGTGAAGAGCAGGTCGGGCGATTGTGATAATGACTCTTTCATACGGGATTGGCCTATTCAGAGACGCCCACTTATTCAAGTCCGCCATTCATGGATAAAATAAGTAAAAAGAAAAATGAAGATTAAATGTACGGACATCACTCTTTGTGTGCTTTTAACTCCTTTCGAATGCTTTCTTTCGTATAAACAATGAGTTTTGACCCTTTGAACCCTTTTACTGAAAAACTTTTCTCTCGCCATTGTGTTTATGGCTGCCCACTATTAGTCGCCAAATGGAATGTTCTTTATTTGCTTCATTTGTGTGTGTTAAGTTATTCTGGTAAACGACATTATGGATATTTTTTCCTCGCCCAGCATTTATGATTTTCACTAATATAAATTAATTCTACTAGCTCATTTTGGCACAAGAACGTTTGTTGTTATTCATAATTTTAAAATCATAGAATGTTTTCCAGTTGGTAAAAAAGGTAATTGTTCTTTTCTTTCTCATTGTGAATGCATAGTTAAAAAGACTAGAAATTTATAAATTTTGCAGTTGAAATTCCATAATATCATCTATGAATAAGTTAATTTTTATTCTCATTATATTTTAAAGGATAAATCTTAATTTTGTTAGTTTGCTGAATATCCGCCATTTTCATTCATACTTTGTAAAATGCAAACGATTTATGAATCTATAAGTCATCAAAAATACGTGTGTTGCCATTTTAGAATACATTAATTCCAGGCATTACCGAATTTAAATGCGCTTGGAATTAATGCATGTCTTGTTAATTGTTTTATTTATTAGGATTGCAATACATACTTCTCGTTTAACAAACAGCTTTGTAATCACGTTTTACTGAATTCAGCAGTTAAATACATGCCACTTGAAGACGAAAAACATGACATCGCCATTTATATCAGTTGATTTCAAACCAGAAGTCTTCGACATCCTGTCACATGTAAAGCTTATCAAAGTCATTCTTTGTCGAGCATGATTTTTTTATTTGTTTTAAATCTTAGCTGCCAGTTTTGTTGATATAAAAGTAATATGAGCTATGAACTAAAAAAATTTTATAATCAGTTGCGGTTTGGGATTTTGGATGTTCTTTTCTTCTTTGGTTTTTTACATTGAAGCTTTTCAACATCTACTTTAAAATTATATGTTCTATATTTTAGTAAAAATGGGAGTTTTTATTGACATTCAACTGTGTTTTCGCGCATTTTTTATTTTTCATTGTACATTAGTATTTAATTTTCTTAGAGCAAAAAGAAAATCATTATAATTTTAATTATATACATAAAGAAAAAAAAGTAAAATCCTGTAAAGTACTTATTATTTCTAGATTTATTTATTTCATCATATTTATTAAACGATAAATTAAATATAGATTAATTTTGATTGTTTAAATTAATATATACGTGCTCTTTGAATCTGTGGAATCGAAAGTCCTGTGGTCGGCCGTTGAGCAGTTACCATGGATGCAATGGTCTGGAGAAAATTTACTCCTTCTTCAGATCAATGCTAAAATTGAGAGAGTGGATCCTCTGGTGCTGCCATCTATCGGAGAATTTGAGGAGCAAAGTCGTACTTTCACCTTCGTGGTGCTCTGATTAAACGAAATACGCTCCCAATTGACTTAAATTCGCATAGCCAAGGTATAGCGAGCTTGACTTGTCCAAGTGTCATTAGTAACAAATTAATATGGTTATTTAATGAAAGACAATTTAACCAGTGAACCGTATTATGGAAGATAACAAAATACAATAATGAAACAAAAAACGCGCGACTCGATTTTCTAAGAATACACCAAACAAAGATAAATTCCTATAAAATCATAAAAATTGTCATATAATTTAAGTAATAAATTTTAAAAAAGTATAAAAAGAAAAATTTTAATATTGGCGTAAGCATGACATTAGTTTAAAGATTTAAAAGAGATTGTTTACAAATATTGTGCATTTATTAATTTAGTCGTCAATGGTGTTGGGCGCTCCGTGGCTGAGTGGTCAAAGTATCACTCCGCTAATCGCTTGAGAGCGTAGGAGTGTGGATTCGATTCCCACCGTGGCCCTGGGTGTTTTCTTCGTTATTCTTCTGTGGTTGTACATCTGTCATTGTGCTATTTGTCCTATTATCGACGAAGACTTACAAGCGGATCTTAAGAATCAAGCATATACAAGTCTGAATATATGTAATGTAATCAATGGTGTTCTAAATTTTTGGCGAGTTTTGTGAAAACACTGATCTTACTCAATGTGAGCTATAAGCCCACGAGCATAAAGCTCCAAAACTGTTTCTGTCATATTACTTAGTCGTCAATGTGAGCTAAAAACATCAGTGTGAGCTGTAGAGCTCCAAAGTGTCCGCCATAACCTACCTACCTATCTTGATTTAGAATTCCATTAATAAATGAAAATTTTAAAAATTTAAATTGTCCTTGCCGCTTCAAACTAACTATAAAGTGGATGATTTGTCTTTATCATTCTGCTTATTTTATATTCTATTGTCAACTTGTTAATGGCTTGAATCAATGGAAAACAGATTCTCAGACTTTTTATGGTGAACTTCGACTTGTTTTCTGCCGCTCGAAGAATGAGATTTGAAAGCAGACAGCAAATTCGTCGACAAATCTGATTTACGATGCCGCCTCCTTATATGTCGTAATTAATTATGTGTGAAGTAGATTCTGACATCATGGATATTTCTAACCCATGAGAATTGTAATAAAGTGATGTAATCATAATATCAACTGAAACGAAAGAAAAAGCCACTTTATGATTAAAAATTAAACAAAATTTCGAAATAAAAAGCATGTTAGAATTCACTGTTCTATATATATTTAAATTAATTTGAAGTTAGAGAGAAGGAAGTTAAAACTAAATACAATTTTTGTAGATAAAACTTTCATACATTGAATGAGCAGCCATTTTATCACTTGGGTATTAAATGTGCCCCAGTAATAACCCCAGTTAAATTAGTTATGATAACACTGCTAATAAAATTGGTATTGTTGGATTTGTCTTAAGTGCATAGTAGTTCTGCTATTAAATGATACGGCGTTGCTCATAGCATAATAGTTTAAAGTAATTATCCGCCGATTTTTATTATCCATTGGTGGGATCAGATTTACTGTACGGTCACCCTTGGCGAATTTTATTTTGGCGCCAAATTTGGCGAACATTTTTTACTGGAAACTTTGCAAACTAGTATTTTGACAACCCTATATATCATTAATTTCTCATGAATATTTACCGATTTAAATTCATTAATATAAAATCAAATTTTATGGATAATTTAACACATCAATTTTATTATTTTACCATTGATGTTTAAAATCTATAAATTTGCGTTTTTTGTTAATTTTGTAAAATTAGTTGAGCATATTGTTAGATACCGACAATGTATGAAATGTTTGTCGCTATTTCAGCCATTTTCCTCCCGCTGTTTTTCCTGATCGGAAATTCGTCATACTGTCACCCGTGGCCACTTTTTGAAAATTTCGCCAAGGGTGACCGTACAGTAAAATTTTACCTCCATGGTGACTAGTTGTCCATAGTAAGTCGTGTCCTCATATCGCGAGGGAGAAATCCGTGAAAGTTCTCTAGCACCTACCTCGAAAGATGTGCTTGTCGGAAACAAAAATATTGCATTCATTTCCATTTACTTAACAATAGCTGATATCGAATCTGAAACCTTCTACTTTTAAAGGGTGATTCTAACACTAGGATACGGTGCTTTCAGGAATATTACTGCAAATCAATTTGTCAGAAAGCAAGTTCAACAGGTCTTATAGTTTAAAATGGATTCCAAACCAGCCTATGCACTGCTTTCTATTGGTTTAGTTCATTTCTTCATTCTATCGTCACACTTTGCACACGTGATCAAACTTAATTAGGTTTGTGATTAATATATAGTTTAAAAAAAGACTCCTAGCTCCTATACAAACATGTACTTTCAAATTGACCAGTTAAAATTTCGAAGATCAGATATATGATTAGAAGCCCGGTGGCTCAGTGGCAGCGTTTCACGCTCCCATGACATAGGTCCGAGGTTCGATCCTCGGGCTGGGCAAGGTTGACTCAGCCTTTCATCCCTTCAGTGGGTCGATTAACTGAGTACCAAGCGTGCTTGGGAACTAAACCCTGGGGGTCTTACGTTAGGCTGACCACCTAACTGGGACATATGCTTCGCACCTCAGGGCCCTCGGTTATGAAAACTGTAGGCCTTGGCCCACATGGGCTGTCGTGCCATGGAGTTTAGTTTAGTTTAGTTTTAGATATATAATTATTCGTTGCCATCTTTTTTACAATAATTAATATTAAAAATCACTTTGAGAGACGCATTATTTTTTATAAGGTTGGATATAAGGTTATAAGGTCTAATATGAATCACGTCCCTTGCAATTGTGTAATAAATTTATTTGCAATACTTCAGTTAAAAAAATTATTTGTAACCGATAACTTTAATATGCATTTATAGCTTTCATTTTCCTCAATCCATAACTGTCACTTCGACCTTACAACGAAAACCCTCTAAAGAATATTCATACCGCTCCACTTCCTTATCAGAAACCTGCTTAGTGATTAAAGTATGGATAATTTGCCAGCACAGGAATATAAAGTACGTAATTTATCCAGCTTGGCGAAAGAGAGGATCATTAGTTACAATAATGAAAGCAGGTTGCTGATAACCTTCAATGGCTTTCTTATCCTTAATTTTCATTTCAAAATGCATCTTCCAAGCCAATGAATTTGTATTCCGCCTGATATACGAGTTTCAGACGCCGAAATGGAACTCGTAAATGAGTTTTGCGTGGCATCCTAATGACCTATTGAGAGAATTCGGTGGTTTTAAAAAATCCTTGTTTGAATCAGTTTGGCACATTTTGTCGCCATTTGTTTTGAATCGGATTTGGCGCATTTTGTGGAATCAGTTGGTCGCACAGATGCAGGAAAACTTTTAATGTAGGAAATAAACAATCTTTATTGAAAAATGGTCTAGAAAATGGTAATTCAGATTAATGTTCTTTTACTATTGAATAATTCTATCTATATGAGGATTTTTTTAGAATATTGTACAGGGTTTCTTATTAAAAATTTTGGTTTGGTAAGCTGTCGCAACAAATAGTCACCTTATTCTTTATTTCAATGATAACGTATATATATTTATTTTATAATATCAATGAAATGAATTAAATGTACTGCAATTTTATTTATAATGTTAAAGAAATTTTAAAAAATAATATTAAAAGAAAAGTTAAAAGGAAATTTTTAATATTGACTTAAGCAATGCATTAGTTTTAAGATTTAAAATAAATGGTAAAAAATATTGTAATTATTAATTGAGAATTCTGTTAATGAAATTTTTAAAAATTTAAATGGTAAAATCCTAGGAGAGCCCACTCCTTTGATGACAAACTGAAGAAAAGCGCCACACAAACACACACACTCACAAACCAGAACAAAATTCCAGAAATAGTTTGGTTTACTGTATCAAGTGTATCGTAGTAGAGTTGCTACGATTGGCGCAGACCACAATTATCGCCAAGAAAAATCATTTGCGCCAAGGGTGTGGGCTCTGCTAAGATCCAACCATTTAAATCTTCTTTGCCGATCCTAATGAAAACAAAACATTCACCATATGGTTATTTTATAACCATATAGTGAATGTTTTGTTTTCATTTTGGTTTTTCTCCTGTTCTATTGTCAGCTTGTCAATGGCTTGAATCAATGGAAACCGGGTGCTCAAACTGATGTTTTGGCCTTTATATAAGAAATCGTTTTACTAACAAAATTCTCTAACATTTGGTTGAACAATATTCTTAAATATTCGAGGGTGAACTTCGCCTTGTTTGCTGCCGCTCAAAGAATGTGATTTGAAGGCAGGCAGCAAATTCGTCGACAAATCGGATTTACAATGCCGTCTCAATCCGATGTGACACAGTTGAAACATTATCTGACGTCATAGATATTTTAAACCAATAAAAATTATAATAAAGTGGCTTAATACTGATCTGAACTAGAACGAAAAAAAACAACCGCTTTATGGCTAGTGCATATTTGGATAATATAAAAATTATTCCTTTTATTTAAATTATAAGGAAAACACTAAAAATATATTGACTTTCTGTTGCGGTCTCGCTAATCCGAATTTAATAAGAAATATTCTTAATATATTAAATTCATTTTTATAAAGATACTTAAAACGCATTCGTTTACTTTAGTAATCTTTAAAAAAATCAAGGTTTTATTCGGACTATCAAAATATCAAATCTAATGCAATATTCCACATGAGCTTTTGGATAATACTATTGTGGATTGAATGATTTTATCTTGTTAAATAATCTTTCGTTTAAATATTTTTCATAGTTTTACATTTTTTTAATATGTAGGTTAGTTTTGAATAAGAAATTCAGTGTAAAACTGAATGAAAATCAAGTATATAGATTGAATAAATATTCAAAAGAACTACGATTTTTCGACTTCTCTTCGAAAAAATATGATGAGCGCACCATTGACTGGAAATGTATTTGACGTATTCGGATCGTAAGTTCAGAAATTCGATCCCGCCGCTATTGATGCATTTTTACATATTTGTCGCAGTTAAATCGTAGGAATTTTTTCTTTTTGGTTCCAGAAGTAAATATTTCCCATTAACTATGAAAAAAGAAGCACATTAAGGATATTAAAACATTACTCAAATTCATAAAAACTCTTCATAACTCGATTTTAAGAAAGTCTTACAATTTATATTGATTTTTATATGGGTCAGCTATGTTACTATTTATCATACATAGAAATATGTACGTAGAAAGAAAGGAAATTTTGTGATTATTCCACGCAAACGATAGAAACAAACGAAAAAAAAGCAAGCGATGAATTAATAACTTTGATTAGAAGGATATATATATATATATATTTTTCTTTTTACATCTTTGATATTTAATATATCAATAAAAAATCATTAAAATTACATGGTGACTTAAATTAAGGATATTTTTGTTCAATGCAAATAATTTTCTTTCAAATGAAGTATAAAATCACGAATCTATATTTGAATGAGAGAATATTTGGGCATTTTTAACATTTGGACATTTATTTACGAGATTCAGCAATTTCAGTGGATCGTTTGGTAGATTAGCACCGGCGAGATGGCACAAAAGATTAGAATTTATCACTTCTCGTGAACATCTGTTGCTGCATACGGAAAAATGAGCGTGAGAAAAAAAAAATTAAATGCCCCTCGACGGTGGCATGCAATAATGCCATCAACATTCGCTTAGCAATTTTTTTCCCTTTAGTGTTCCGTTTGGCGAAGTCCTAGATTACTTTACTGTGTGTAAATTTGTTTCGGAATTCATGTATATGGTTTCGTAATTCATTTCTTTATCATTTTTTAATGTTATATGAGGTGTATTAAATGAATGAATTTTTGAATACAGTGTGTTTTTCAATGCAATTGTATAATAATAAGTACTTATATGTATGCATAATTTAATTTTTTTATGTTAAATAATGAACACTTAAAAAATTTAAATATTCAGTGTTCATATGTATAATATATGATGGTGATATTCCTAGTCAACAGATGGCAGCAGTCTGGCGTGAAAAGATGTTATTCAACGACAGGAAGGTAGCGGGTTCAATACCCGACCAAGCCACAGATTGTCATGCTGTAAGAGCTTATGAAGATTAAGTTCTGTTGGATTCAATTTTCATCCGCTGGCGGGAGAGGAAGGTGTCAGCTCAGTGGCCGACTTCGTCACTTGACCAGTGTCAAAAATTAAGCTATGTTAGTTGTATTTAGCTGTTTCAGTCAGCTGAAAAAAGCTTTCGAAAAAGTATGTCATCAAAACCTTTGTTGTATCATTTACAACTTTGATGTCATAGAATAGTCCCTATGGCTTAAAATATATACCGAATCTCTACAGATAATCTTGCACGAGATGAGAGCTGAACCCATGAACTTTTGAGTTGAAGGTTACAGTTTTACTTGCTGACTGTAAACAACATGGCAGTCAAAATGCTTTGTCATTGAATTTTTACAGAATAAGTCAGCATTAAATGGTTGCCTTTACTATGCGAAGTTTTTATTCCAATAACCTAAAAATGTTTGTGATAAACCAAACTATTACAATTTAATGTCTGATGTTATTAATGAGCACAATATTTTCTTGGAGAATTTATCATAATTACTGCGTTGCACTCGCAAGTTGCGAAGGAGAAAACTCCCAAATATCTATTTTGATAAATGCTTGTGTAGAAGATATCAATAAAATTATTTTAAACAAGAAAGTATCGAAAAATTTTCGTTAAATATATTAATCAATTAATACTTGAGTCTCAACTGTTTAAATAATTCATAATAACAGAAAAATTATTTTGACTCTTGTCTTTTAGAGGAGAAAAACTGCAATTTAGTTTCTTCGACAAGTTGCTTTGCAGCTTATATGTGATGGATTCTATAAAATATGAAACTGTTAACGCAAATTCGGAAAAACTGGAAGAGGGTCCGTCATAATAAGCCTCGTTTGTGATTAATAGCGGTGTGTTCGAAACTCTAAACAGTCGGTGTGCATATTTGCTTCTTTTTTTTATTTTCCCGAAAACCCTAGTGAGAAAACGCAAAAAAAGAGAACAGCAAACGATTGTTGGGGTGGTTGGCAGCGGTGCGGGTGGACAGGGGGTTAGAAAGCGACGTGACGTCCGATCTTCTTTAGTTCGGAATTTCCTTCTCTTAGAACGATGGGAGAAAAAGGAGGAGGGATAAAATGTGCTTCGCAAGCTTTTTTTCTTCCTGCTTTCCTGTTCATTTAGAGGAGCGAAGAAAAAGTAAAGTGAACAAAATAAAAATAAAAAAAAAATAAGAATTCCACACAAAAGTTGAAAACAAGATTCCAACTTATGATGATGAGCCTTTTCCCCATATTCCTGGTGTGGTTTGGAGATGTCAAGCTTAGCATGTGGTTTATACGCCGTTGCGAAAAGAACAAACCTCACGCTAAGCTCATTTGTTAAATGTAAATTACAATACAAAAGTTGAAAGAAATTGAAATTTATCAATTTTTTATGATAGTAATCAATTATAGTTTAATTGTAAAAATTTTCTTTTATTTTTTACAGTACATACATTTATATTTGAAACGAAAAAAAATTTTTTTTTTCTAATTCATTTTTACTTTTTGTTTTCCCCACGTTTCAAAATTGAAAAGCATAAAGCTGAATTTTCAAAATCATATTTTAAATTGTTATTACATTAATCAAATCTGATTAACTTTCACTATCGTTATCAAATGTGGGCGAATTCTCGAATTAAGTAGAAAATCCAAAGCATAAAAGAACTAGCCAAAATATTTGCATATCCATGGTAAAAATTTCAGGTGAATTAACTTTACAAAATGTCACTTTTGAAAATAAAAAAATGATAACTTTGGCGATTTTAGCAAAATATTTGGCGACGAGACTGGTCCCCATAACTGAAAAGTACCAGATAAATTTGTAATTTGTTTAGTTATCGTAAAATAATATTTTAATTATGAAATTCCTTATTGTTAAATTTATTTAATTATAAGTAAAATTCACGTTTGTGGATTCAAATTAATTCATGAAATAATTTCATGATATTAATTTCTACTATTTCGTTTGTCATTTTCACAAAAAAAATTATTTTGGTAAAAAAAAATGAAAGTAATAACCATAAAATTTTAAAATAATGCAGATATTTTTAGTTAAAATGTATTATAATAATATTAAGAATATCTTGTTTCATTATTTTAATTTTTCACCTTATTTTGATAATTTAGTAAAGTGGCCAAAAATGGCAGGTGATGTTGATTTGGCTTTGGCTTTTATCCAGATATTTCAATGTTTTCGTTATTCGAATGCTCGCAAGTTAGTCTTGCTGGTTTGATTTTCAAAATTCATTTTTCGTTTTTCTGCGTGCTATTGCTTCGGGAAGAAAAGAGAAAATATTCTGGCAAAAATGTGTTCTTCATTTCTGGTGGGGGGGGGGGAACGCGGAAAGATAAAAAGAAAAACGAAAAAGAATTATTTTCAAGGTCAGTTTTTTTGCCAGTGCTCACTATTTTGAGAATTTTTCTTATTCGGTGTTGTTACACTTGAATGCGTTTAAAAATAACGGCTTGTTTGTTTGTAAAACAGCAATAAATGTTTGTTGGCACAGCAAAAAACAAGTTGTCGCAATTGTCAAATATATTCCTTATTGCCGTTGTTACACGAGCGGACTGGGGCATCATAAATTGCAGAGAAACTTGCATCTACCATTCTTTACTTTGACAGGTATATGAGCTTAAGAAACACCTTTACTCATTAAGCGAGGCATTTCTCATCACAATAAATTCTCTCACAAATATTGACACTGTGTGTTTATCGCCAGATAAAATCTGACTCCAAATATAAATAAATCGTTATGAAAACTTCTCAATGGATATCTTTTTTTGTATTAAAAATGTTTGGTATTTTATTCGTTTGTTTTTTTGTATCTTATTTTGCTTGGATAAAAGTGCAGCATGGTCTAGTTCCTTAAATTTCGTGTGGTCACATGCATAGAGAAATATTAGGTTGGGGAAAAAGAAATAATTGAACTTCAAGACTTTATTTAACAGGTTTCGGACTCACCTTGTGCAAATGATTTAAAAACTATTTTCTAGTCGTGGGTGATGCCTTGACCGCTAACGTGCCGGTCAACTATGATCACGTATTTGATCTTATCGACAATTTCGACGACGGAGAGTGTGGGGTGCTTTTTTAACATTGAAAACACTTGAACGGAATTCAACGAAATCAAAATTGCACCTAATACTTATTACAATATGGCGATCATACACACCATCTACAATTTATTCAAGCCACCTGGTTTGAATGTTTCGCTTTTATCAAATGAGAACTGCAAAATGTACCGAATTTTCTCTTTATTGACTTCCATTCTTAACAGTCTGTTACTTACATCTAAGTTACCAAATAAGCAACGGCATACACACATACACAGCGTTGCAGCGTTAACGGGTTTGGATTACTCAACAATCATCCATTGCCACATAATTTTGAATCACTGTCAGGTGACGAAGGTCACATCTGAGCTGGCACCCTTCCACCTGCAGAGAGACTTAGGACATCACTTATTAGCAAGGAACCCACAGAATTCCAACAATCCCGTGATGGGAAAGGTTTACTCTCCCAAAAGCACTGACCACGGCAAACGATTCTTTGCTTAGCTGATTTCAACGGGCGAAGTTTCAGAGCCACTAGAGTTCTAAAAGAAACAGCAAAATAATTTTTAAGTACAAAATGCTATCTTTCTTAAAAACATGAATCTGAAATTATTGGATCAATTCTTTATGAGGTATCGAATCACTTACAGAATCATAACAGCTACCGAATAAATGATGGATTTCTTTTTTCCCAACCTGATATTTAATTGTCTATGAAATAGAATCTTCTTTATTCTGTATGCACGTATACATTTTTTCGGGTTTTCACTTGAGAATACTGCAGTGAATAAATCGAAATTTGTTTGTATGATGTTGTGGCTAATTTAAAACTTTAGGTTATTTTTAAATTTTGTTTACAGTATTTGTAATTAGTTAAACCATGATTAATGCTGATTTGAATTCCCTGTGAAGTAATTTAAGGCCCCTTCCTCCTTTTCGGAACTCTGCTCGCTTCAAGAACGATGGGGGTTTTTAAGTTGTGATCTATGCTTGACTGCTGGGAATGAAAAAAATGAAATGTAGAGCTGGGTTCTCATTTTTTTCTACATTCCCACAGAGATTTTTTTTAAATAAATCACTGTGAGCAGCATTCGAACTCCAGTGGCTCAATAGCATCATCCTTTTCCCCACGCCTCCCTCACTTGGTTGCTAGAGTTCGGCTCAACAGTTCGTGGGTTCGGAATCCACTTTAAACCGTAGATCCCGGTCTAATTAGCCCTCGTGTGCAAAAAATGTCCGTTGAGCGACAAACAAACCAAACCAAACTTATATGCTAGAGCTCCGTGTGTTGGGAATGTGTCCACATTGATCTGTGACGTCCAAAGTCCTTCCTCTGGGGTGGCGTGCATGTGAAGAGGAGGGTGCCAGATCATTTGTGACCTCGTCGTCTTACCGCGGTTCAAAATGACGAGTCTCTTGATGATGGACGAGTAGTCCGAACCCGTGAACTTTAATGTAGAGTTCAGGAATCACGTGCATTGCTATATATTTATGAAGAGCGTTTATCAAAAAATATTTTTTATTTGTTTATTTACTTTATTTATTTTATTATTATTATTATTTTTTTTTAAAAAAAAGCAGGGTTTTCGTTTGTAACAGCGAACATATTGCAACTATAACATTTTCCAACTATGTTTACGTTCGAGAATGTTGGTGAAAAGATTTTTCAATATTTAATTACGTACCCAAAAGAAATTTTAAAACATTTAATCTTTCAGAAATTTTTTAAACTTTTCACTGTCTCTTCTTAGCACTTTTCATTAAAAATGACTGTTAATTATGAAATTGATGCCATGAAAAAGAAGAGCACTTTATCATCTTATAATGAATGAAAATCTGGTTATTCTAGTATCGCTATCTGGAACGGCACATGGAATGAGAAAACCTGGGTACATGGTGGATCCTAAAATGATAGCATCTTTAATTACATTCGTATGGGCAATAATGTGAATTGACAAAACATCCTTACATTATGTGAGCGATAAATAAAGTAGAAAAAAGCTCGACAGATTGTAATTAAATTAAATTCCAACTGAAGTTGGGGATAATGAATTTAAGATCCTTGGATTATGTCTAATGTGTGAAAAAAAACTTGACTCGATATATCTCTTTCACCATTAACTTAGAAATGCCCTCTTATAGCTGTATTTTCGCAGAAAATTCTGTTTATATCCTTTTGAGCAGGGATGCAGATGCAAGTCGTAATTTTTCCGAATAACTTTATTAGGGGTGTCTTCAAAATTCGACAGGTGACGCTTCCCATGATGCTCCGGTGCCTGGCAGAAATAAAATCTTTTGGTAATTACAACTCTTTGGTGATAAAAATTGCCTTTTATTCCTGTCGGTATTCTCAAGAAGAAGGAGTCTTTCTCCGTTTTCCATTGACAAGGAGCGTTCTAAATAAACATGGAAGCAGTCTTAAACAATTTCGAACCATTTTCGCAGAAGGGGCATGGGTACAACTTTATGCCCCTTCTAAAAAGAGGAAGATCTTCCCAATAAAATAGAACCCACTGGGAAAAAGAACGAGTTTTTAGAACCACACTCCCTCGTATAAAAACAGGATAGCTAATTTTCGGCCCTGATTTATCGCCCATTCCTCGACGTTTTTACGAACTTTTTTGGATCTGGGCTGCACATGCGGTTTTTAACTGTGGTTCTGGAGGGGAAGAAGATGCTTTTCTGTGAAGATGAACAAAATCGTCTGGCGCCTCCCCCTTCCCAGGGAATAGCACCAACCTTGAGGGCTTTGTTTGCTTCCGTGCGCTTCCCAAATTAAAATGTATGTGGATAACTGACGATAAAAGATAGCTCTAAAAATACGTTATTCTGTTGTCACCAAGTCCTGCGGATGTTTTGTTCAAGCGCTGTGAAAACTTTTGCAATTATGTAAATTTTTTCTTCTTGGAGGATAGAAAAGACATAACAGAACAGTTTATTTAAGACTGACATTTATTTAGTATCAATATTACAAACATTTGAGTAGAAAATATATTAGAAAAAACTTTTTCCTTCCTTATAAGCGTCGTCATACGTTAACCAAAGACCAGATTATAGAACATCCGATGGTTCTATCCAAAGCATTTAAGGGGTGTTTTTGATAAACACCATTCATATTCATAAGACCTCTCTTATAGTTTAAATTGCCAATAAGTTACCATGCTTAAGTAATAATGAGCTCAATTTTACTATGAAATCGCTTTTTTTTCAGGTAGTATTTATTTTAAGGTCAACAACAACATTTTGAAAAGTAACGACTTACTGATAAGAATAAACTTTTATTTATTTATTTTTTTAAAAAACATTGTTTCGAATCTAGTAGTTGCTGTTGAACAAATGAAGGATTTTGTGTTTCTGGTTTTTTATATCAACGGGTGACAAAATACCAAGTCCAGTTTCGGTTCAATTCGAGTCCAATTAATTTACTTGCACTGGATGAACCCAGTTCCAAATTTAGCTACTGTTGAAGGATTATGTGTTTCCATTTTTTTACATGAACGCGTGGTAGGTTTCGAAATCCGGTTTCCGTTCGATTCGAACCTATTTACTTGCAGTGGTTGAACCCAATTTCTAATCTAGTTAGTGATGTACAATTTCTTGTTTTCTGCTTATTCATATGAGCATATCACAAGATGCTAAGCCTATTTCGTTTCAGTTTGAATCTAGTTTCTAAACTGGTTATTGTTGAACAATCAATTCTTTTGTTTTTACTCGAATGCGTGCCAGGCTTATGTAATAAGAAGTTTTCCTTTATTTATTTATTTATTTTTTTGGTAAAAACGTTAGAGGTAGCAAATGCTCTACAGAAACTTTTAGATTAACCACAGTGCTATATCAAATTCATAGATATTCTTTATTTTTATAGAAAAAAGAAGAAATCATTTAACAAAAGTATTTAGTTAAACTTAATCTTAGAGGGATTTATTAATGATATTTTATGAATAAATACTAAAAATAAAAATTCAGTATCATTCATAATTGAAAACATTCTCTTGTAATAAATTTCATAACGAACAAAAACAAACATTCCAGAGACCTTTTCTCTGACACTCGTTCACCATATTAATAAATCCCTTAAGAAACACTTTAAAATAATTAAGCATTAGGAATTCATACTTAAAAAATATGTAATTAGTTATGTTTTTTCTGTTAATTTATTCGTTTTATGCATTTTATTGCGCCTTAATTACCACATCCTTTTAATGGCAATTTTATTTATACTTATTTCCCATAATCCATGTTGTAATTCATATGCCAAAGAATTCTGCCCATTCTTCGATTATTAAAATTAATTGTGCGATAAATCCGCTCATAAATTGTTTTAATTTCACTTTTATTTATATCTTAACAGATATAAAAGATAATGGCTAGTAAAAGTTGAGCAAATCATTTTATGTTGCTCTTACATTAAGATGTAGATATATATGAAAAATAAAAATGTTTGCGTTAATCACATTTATCAATTAACTTTATTATTTAATTTAATTTTTTATAATTTTCAAAATTAGTTTCACTTGAAGATTTATTGGGCTTTCTTATGTATTCTGTTGTGTTATTTTAACCGAAATAAATTTCCCTTTCACGTCCTTATTTTTTTGTCATAAATTATTTGCATAGTTGCTTGTTTTTTCTGTTTTTCATAGGAAATCGAGTGTAATTATGCAAATATTGTTTTTATTATATTGCAAACGGCAATCTCCCTTTATTTTAGATTTATATTTTATGTAATTAAATATTTATTATATTGTCTTCTCAGCTTCATAGAATTTTTTTATGTATAATTTATATATTTGTAAAGTTGTTTTCATGAATTTGAATGATAACTCAAAATGCTTCACATGTTTCCTCGACTATTTCTGCAGTTTAATTCAAAAGTGTAATTTAGTGGTAATAATACTTTTAATTAATGTAGTGGTAATGACATTTTTAGCACTTATTACTGTGATATAATTATGCTTACGATATTATTAAATTAAGGCGACGATAATATAATCACAAATCACCGCTTAACTAAAGTATGTTAGTGAAATTTTAGTCATTTCAGTTGTTTTATTGTTTGTAAAGCCATCTACAGTTATATAAGTGTCATTGAATTAACTATCATTTACAAGTTAACAAAGAACAGAAGCTAAATTTCTTTTGGTTTCGAGATTATGTTCTAAAAAAAAGAACGAGCTTTCATAGAGAATGAATAATCCATTAAGAGAAAGTTTCATTTCCGTCATAGAGATTTCATTTTAAATGAAATGCATGTTAAGCATTATATGCTTGAACTGCTCATCAGTTCTAATGGAAGAGAGAGTGAAGAGGGAAATGTTCCTTCGTTTTGTTTATTTACTTTCGTTCACTCCCAGCTGATGGAAAAAGATTGCAAATTACGGGATTTCAGGCAAAAGAGGTGAGGCGTATTTCGTGGGAGATGATGCCCATTAACGAAAGCTGCGGAAAAATAGTAACAAGCTCCTAAATCAGACGGCCTAATATTCTGTTTTAAGATACTTAAATATATTTTCTTTTACCCCAGCTTTTTGGCGCACTCGTCATCCTTAATTACAATCCTTTCAAAAATTGTATTTTTATCATTTGCGCCAAGTGAAGGGTTTAAATTCTCAGAATGATTGAATAACAGCTTTTAGATTGATTCGAAGATCGAAAATTTTTTTTTATTTGTAATTTGCTTAAGGTTTGAAATTTTTTCATTTTTTCGTAGTTTATTCATTTTCATGAATATGTGATTAATGTATACATTTTATGAGAATGACGTGAGCAAATTTTTGAGTCGTGAAGGCGTTTTCTTTAATTAAAATGCTTATACTCTTGTGTGTGACTGATAAACCCTGAAAAGAATTTAACATAAATGTTTGAGTATGAGAAATTTCACGGCAGGTAACAAAAAATTTAAATATAAAATAACCAAAATTACTGAATTATTTTAAATTATACTATATTTTCTTGTCGGTCTTGATGATCGCGAGAACATAAAAGTTCATTTAGTCAAAAAATTATTATTAGATCTTTTCATTTAACTCTCCATAGCATACTTTTAATGTAAATATAATACGTAAGTGTTATATTTACGTAAGTAAGTAGGCAAGTAAGTATATAGGTAAGTAAGTAGGCAAACTTTACAATCAGATTTCGAGTGAAAAATATGTTTTAACTGTTGGTAATTATGATTACAACTTACCACTTGATGAAACATTTCTTATAAATTATGATTTGCCGTACTGATTTTATTCGACCGTATATTATTCTGTAAATTGTTTTCTGTAGTCTTAAATTTCACAGTTGACATTTCTTTGTTGACAGAACACATGCTATATCAATCAGAGCTGCCCTTAGAATTATGTTTCGTATTCTTTTATCTTGGTTCGAGCCTCCGAAAAAAGCTTTGACTTATTATTTTCGTATATGAAAAATGTCTATTAGCTCATTCTTACGATTCCATATTAGACTACTACTACCAATTATCTTCGAGTTGCAAGAATTAGTCATTATCGCAAAGACTATTTAAAAATCAAAGCTCGTAATCTCAAATTTTAAATACGTGTCCAATTCCATATAAACTAAATATTTAAAAATTCTTCAAAATTCGACTAATAATAAATATATATTACTTTCGTAGTCGGCAATAAGTTTTAGAAAGATAACAAAAGTTACAATTTAGTCCCAAACTTCAGAATAAATTTGCAAGTTCTATAGAAAAATCGAAAGTTCAGCATTGTATTGAATGATAAAATCGTAAGAAACTTTATTTTGCGAAGATTCGGTTAATTTTCCTCTTAATAATCTTCACCATTTTAAATAACTGCCAAAAATTTTTGGCGAAAGATAATTCACGTATTTTTGTTAAGGAAAAAAAAATCTTACGCCGCTGGTGATTTGTTAGTTCATTACCGATTAGGCGAACTTAGTTTGTTATCCTCATTTTTCTTAGAACAACTTCAAGTTCTCGCCAACTTTTAAGAAAACGTACGTGATTTCCTCCGTTCTCAACTCTGTAAAAAGAACACTTTTTCCCCCAGAAATACACTTTGGCTTCCGTCCCAATAAACTTTGGCGAATAATTTATGCTAGAACAAACAATATGATGGGAAATTTACATATAAACCAAGAGAGAACCGCTTTCAACCCGATGACTGGCGAAAAAAAAAGCAGGCTTCTTGTTTGTTCACACACACCAAGCAGTAGAGATGTTGATTTAGTTTAAGAAATACATTTACCGCCATAAATAAATTCTTTCGCTTTCCTTATATTATAGTTGCAAACGTCCTAGGTATTCGATAATAACGATTATTCTTTGTTCTGCCTTTTGTTTACCATATTTTAAAACTTTCGGAAAATATTAGTTTTAAGATAAGACCCACTCCGCGAAGTATTGTTTTGCTTTAATATTGTTTCGATGCCAGATTTACTGAGTAGAATAAATTTCTAGTCATACTGTTAGGGTAACACAGTTTTTTCAATTATATTTTTTATTTTGTGACGATTATCTATTTTATTGAATAATTTGAAATTTCTCTATTTTAATGAATAATAAAAAATACAAGAACCTATATTTTATGTTTTTTTTTTTAATATGCAGTTTATGAACATGATTATTTTGTAAATATTACA
Source organism: Latrodectus hesperus (assembly GCA_037975125.1). Taxonomy (NCBI): domain Eukaryota; kingdom Metazoa; phylum Arthropoda; class Arachnida; order Araneae; family Theridiidae; genus Latrodectus; species Latrodectus hesperus. The sequence continues at coordinate 15,320,584 of CM075851.1, forward strand.
TTTAATAAAAAATGTAATGGTATAAATTAAATCTGATTTTTTTTATTTTTAAGATTTTTATTCATTTATTTAAATATGAGAAGCTAAATTGTGATTTAATATGCAAAACTGTCAAAATTGTATTAGTACATAATACTTAAGGCATTGTTTTACATGTAATGTACAAAAGCAGTCTTTACATGAATTATTTAACCATATTTTTTCAAAGTACAGAAAGTTACTTATAAGCAAAGCTTAATACTGACGAAATTTTAATGAAAAGTTATTGAGAATTCAATGTCCTAAATCATCAAAATTTATTTTATTGTTTTTAAAATATTAAACATATTGTGAATTTTTTGAAGAATATTATTATTATTAGGAATTGAGATATAAAATAGTTTTTTTTTTCAATAAATTTTTAATTTTTAAATTTAAAAATCGTCAAAAAACGCCAAAAAATTGTCAAATTTAGCAAATTTTCAAAAATTTGCTAAATTTGACAATCTTTTGGATGAGAATTCTATAGTTACAAAATTGGGTAAATTTTCCACTGTGTAACAGTTCAAAGTACTTTTTTGAATTTTCTTTTATGGTAATTTTTGAATTATTACATTCAAAAGAGGATATAATCGAAATAAAAGGATTGATACGTAAAGGAAAAAATGAGGCTAAAATATAACAAGATCTATATAATAAAATTCTGCATTAAATGAGTAAAATATTTTACCATTTGGACAAAATTTGTAATCTGCTTACAGTATGATATTGGAAAATTTACAGATATACCTTTGTATTTATAATATATAAACATCAGTTAAATTATTTAAAAACATTGGGTACTAATTATTACTATTTTAATTTGTAAAATTAATAATTATTCTGAGAAGTAAAGAAAATGTATTATTCAAAATTTTACACACACACACTTGCACAAACTTTCGAATACATTATTTGGATAGAAAATTTGAGTTTTTATTCTGTTGTTGTTTCTAATCCCAGATGATGTAGCTAAGCTACTCCATCTCCATAAAACCAAAAATGTCCAGAATATCCAAAAATAAAATCGGATTCCTTAAAAACTCAAAAATTTAGACTCAAAAACTGTAAAATTTAGACAAATAAGAATATGATCGGGGAGGCTTGAACAGCCCCACACCCATGCCACTCTGAAAAGTCTCGCCCTGGTGAAAAGTAAGTGATTTGATATGACCAATCAGAAAGCGCGTTAGAGAGCCGTCTGCTGTTTTTATTCTACTATTATTTATTAAATATTGCTTTTAATATGAGTAATCACTTAGTAATTTAGATATTTAATCATATAACGTTAATCAAAGTATATACTATCGAGAAACCTCATACGTTATCTTCAAGATTAATATATTGTTTAAATCTTGACATATTATTATTATTACTATTTATATATTAAAATTTCCAATAAAATTACATTAAGGAAGTATAAATATATTCAGAAAATAAATTTTAAAAACAAAAATTTTCTTAAGTACAATTTATCAAGAAATCTGATGCGTAATCACAATCATAAAGATCAGGCTTTTATAAACTTTAATATTTATATCCTGTTTAAGTATTCAATTCATTATTAATGTCAATCATTAAATTTGATAATAATATTTTAAAAATTAAGTATAAATATTATTTATTTATAATATAACATTTAAAGATTTTTTCTAACTTTATTAATAAATAACTAAATGGGGTTTATTTAATCTCTTGTTCAGTGACATAATCGTCCCATACTCTCAATGTGAAAGTTATTTTTTTTAAAGGTTATGATTACTTATTCATGTTTTATTTCATTCAAAATGGCAACAGTTTGTAAACTTTTTTTTCCCTAATTGGTTTTTTTTTTTTTTTTTTTTTTTTCTTCGCTGGAATGGGAATTCAGTTTAAGTAAACGGTTGAAAGCATTAATACTGGTTGCAAGTGTGACCCTGCCTTTTCTGTATTCATGAATACATTTAAATGCAGGCTCACTGTCATTAAGAATTCTTTTTAAACAAATGTTCGAATCGGAAATCACTTGGGGGACTCAAATATCGATTTCAAGTGGGCTAATAAATTTTCCATTTGATGCTCCTCAACAGTAGCATCAATTAAATCAGGCTTAACATCTGGTTCAAGAATAAATGGACGGGGATTAGGGATTCATCATTCTATCCAAGTAGAAATTGCTTTCCCACCCAAGCTCCATCTGGTGTCACAAAATGGCGTCCTCGCGTGACTGGAGAGAATGGAGGCACGCATTATCTTATCTTAGTGTGTGTGCGCTCTCCAGATTGAATAATTTCTCTCTTCGACATATTAAAGTTGCCAACCCTGCCTGGGTTTTTTTTTTTTTTTTTCGAACATCGATTGAGAAAGTCGAGTCGACCGTAAACTTACTCCCATAGATTTTTTTTGTGTATTACCGTACAATGAAAATTGGATACAGAAAATAATGTGGGCCAACAGAGGAAAAATTGCTTTTAATCGAATTAGTGATTTGTTTTTTAGAGAAAATGTACAACGCTAATATTAAAAGCAATGGAAATATATTATTAGTTTATTTATTAAAATAATGTTATTTTATTTTTATTTATTAATTTCTATTAGTATTGGGTGTCAATAAAATTGTAAAAGCCTAAGCGCTCTTTTCAACATCCAAAGATATATTAGATTCCACTATTCCTAACTGTGTCAGAATCTTTTAACCACAAATTTAGCTATATGGTTTGAGTTTAATTGGATTATTATCATGTAATATTAATCGTAATCAATGTTGGTTAAATAATCCTGGAATGAATTGCTCTTTCATCAAGAAAAGCGAAACTTAATAATCGTGGATTTCGTGATGATGGTTGGAATTTTTGTAATGCTCGCGTAACTGTGAACCGCACCTCTAGGAAAATGTGATATTTTAACTTGCTAGGGTTTTCGTGGACGTATGCTGAAAGGAAGTTGGCATGTAATCGATACTTTCTTTTAACAACCGATCGAATGCGACGGGTGAGCGCGATCCGACTTCATCGCGTGTTCTTTACGGTTACAGTGACCCATTCATCTCGTCAGGACCTCACGGAACTGTCTGTTGTGAAATGTGTTCTTCCGGTTTCGCGAATACTGACATATTTATCGTGAAGCATTCGCGCTCCCTGGCGGCGATAAGAACTTCATAGCTCTGCCTGTCAAGTCCTGAAAGAACGCAGATGGCTTCTATTTAAATTTTTTTCCAACTATTGTAACCAAGATTCGATTATAATCGATATCGTTCACTTTTTTTCTGTAGATTTCTGAAATTTAGCAGTATCTAAATCATCATATTCTCATATCAGATAATGACAAGTGAACTATTGTTTGGTACATCGTACCTAAATGTTGAAATGACTCCTTCTTTGGGCTTTGATTTAATAGCTTTTAGGTTCGATTCCCAATTCGAGTATCGGTGTTTCTTGTGGTTCAGAATCCTTTGGAAATTATAAACAGTGAGAATGACGCTCTAACTAAGCAAGTCACTTCAGCGTCGCCATATGGCAGGCATTTGCTGGTTCGAAACTCAGTATTTGACCGTTTCATTAACTAGTCATCTTACCGACACATTTTTTTTAAAATTCTTAGTTAAAAGAACTATATTATTTATTATTTTTAATGAAATTCAATTTTTAGTTTGATATGAATTGTTTTCTTTGACATTGCCTGACAAATGCCTTTGTTTGCCCAAACATTTCAAGAGGTTTGAACATCCACTTCGATTTTGTTTTCAGAAAAGACTTTCTGGATTGTAGACGTCTTCGTATCGAAAGAGTAAAATCGAACACCCATCTCTTTTTGTTCTCTAGTAACTGGAATGGGAAAAAAAAAAAAACTTCCACTCAAAAGAACTGTATCCTACTATTAATTCACGAAGAACCATAATGTTTCCATTATAATTACTGTGACAATTATTAATATTATGTAAAAAGAGATTGTATAAGAATTTAGTAAAATTTTATGTGTAAAATAAATTTAAATTAATTTGATATCATGACATTAATTATAAATAGAAAGTTTTTAGTTTGATCGTTTAGAGATATGTATTGTAAAAATGATCAAAAATAGAAGTCAGGTATAAATTTGTAATTATTTTAAATTATTTTATGTATTTAATAAAATTATATAATGTTTAGCTATTTTACTAATACATACTTGAATAGTTCTTTTCATGCGATTTTTTCATCCCATTTTTAGTCCAATACTGTTGCCAGATTCCAAGCAAAAACTTTTTAACTTATTTAAGAATCGTCTGTTATGTTTCTTCCGAAATTCTTAAACATTCCAACCAACTATTCACAGAGCGAAACATATTTGCGGAATTCTTTTTTTTTATTCTCTCAGTAAAGATGACTTCATGTAAAAAGGATGAAGTGGGTATAAAGGGAAAAGTGCCTAATCTAATGGCCCATGACTTGTCAAAGAAGGTTATCGGATCATTTACTCTGAAAAAAAGAATTCGTTCCTTTTCTCCTAATTCAAACTTCAGTTTGATTTAGAATTTGGAACTTTTAACAGAATTCTGAAGCATAGCAATAAAAGTAAAAAGTTCAAATCGCTTATATTCAAAACAAATTTTTTCATATGGTAATTTATTATTTTTTATTCTTCGAGAATTGATGGTTATAAAATTATTTAAGTTATATGATTGGCTGTTGCATTTATGGCACTTTGAAAAGAAAGCGACACCAGCGCTAAAAATTGGAATATATCGGAGTCGCGTGGATGGTTTTTCTTTCTCATATTTGCATAAGTCAACGGGTTCCATCTAATATCTGAAAATAAAACAATAATATTTTGTTTTTAATATCTCATTTACATACTTATTATGAGAGCTCCAGGCTCAGTAGCTTCACGCCGCTTCCCGTAAGCTCAGCAAAGTGAAGCATCATTTATCCCGGGCAGTGGTTGGGAGGGTGACCACGCTGTACTCTCCTTCACTGGGTTGCTGGAACTCCGTGGGTTGGGGACGTGTCCACCTTAATATGTGACGTCCCAAGTCCTTCCGCTGGTGTGGCGTGGATGTGGAGAGGAGGGTGCCAGCTCAGGTGTGGCCTCGTCACCTGACCGTGGTTCAAAATTACAAGGCAGTTTAATAAGAGCAAAATCGTACTTTCACCTTCGTGGTGCTCTGATCCAAACGAAAGACGCTCTCTATTGACTTAATTCGCACTGCCAAAGGCACAGCGAGCTTGGCTTGTCCAGCTCGCTAATACATTAAGTAATCAATAATAGATTAAACGCTAGATTAATAATACATTAATCTTGTTCAACAGTGATCGAGATCAAACTAATTATTAAAGTAATCAACAGTAATGTGATTGTTTCCACGAACCTGTCGTTTCCAGGATCGTTCAGTAATACGAAAGATCTTGGGTTTTTACTACACATTTATTTTACACAAAAAAAAACACATAACATTAACTACAGACACAAACATAATTTTAAATGGTTCCTTTTTACATCATTTGAAATACCAGAACTTTCCCCTGCCTGGAAACGGCACCTCCGCTACCACTCGTGGCGTTTTTCAAGAACCACGTTCCTTTCGCTCCCACACACTTTCATGATCTCTTAAACTCCGCCTCCAGCGTCTCCCACATCCGTACACAACGAAACAGAAAGCCATCGTTTTTGAAGAGGACCAAATGGAACAACTTCGGAAGAAACTTGGCAGGAACTCTGCAACTTCTGGAAGTTCTCAGATTTCCAGTGAGCACGTCACTCGCTAAAACCAATCATACAAATCAATTAGCGCCACTCAAGAGATAAGAGGAACTCTATCGCTGTGCAGAATCTTAAATGTCCTCATAATTCTTTCGAAACTGACTCGGAGAAGTGCTGACTGCTTGCACAATGCTCTCATTATTGACACCTTCCCTCCAGTTTCCATTGCTGGACCTTGTCCCGCGAATGGAAACTACGAAGAATCCTAGAATGTTTCTTTTACCTTTCATCACCATTCCACCAAGAGCCAACAATACCAAAATTCTAAATGTAACTTAACGATTAATCTATTTGCTGACATGCTACAGCTTACACATTTCTTTCATATTATCTTTAAAGGAAAACAGCCTATACTACTGCTATATCTATTATATTGATTACAACACAATATTATAATGTAAGAAAATAAGAATCAATATTAACATTAAAAAAAAAATAACTATGCAAATATTTTTCACACAACCTTATGAAAATTAACAACCAAAACAAATCGAAATAACTACAATATCTTATATAAAGTTAAATATGAATATTATAATATGTCAGAAATATTTTACTATTTCTTATGCTAGATTTATAATAAAAGAAATAAAAAAAATTAATCATCCTCATAAACCCTTGATAAGGCATCTGCGATAACATTATTATTACCGGGCTTATGAGCTATTGTGACCTGATAGCGAGAGAGAGCCAGTGACCATCTCTGTAATCTGGCATTCTTCGGGATGCTTTCCGTAAGGTATTTCAGAGGATTGTGATCTGTGAATAAATTTATGGAAGTTCCGTAAGTCCATGCTTCAAACTTACCAAGTGCCCATATCACAGCATATGCTTCTCTCTCAATGGTACTCCACTTAGTCTGCGCTGGAGTTAATTTCTGACTGGCGAAGGTTATAGGCTTAGGATTTCCATCTGTGTCTCTCTGCATTAAACATGCTCCAATGCCAGTAACCGAAGCATCTGTGTGGAGTTCAAATTGATTATTTAGATCAGGGGTTGACAATGAAGTGACAGCACATAAACTATCTTTCAATGAGATGAAAGCCCTTTCTGTCTCTTCAGACCAAGGGATATCATTTGGTACAGATTTTCTGGTCAGATCTGTTAATGGCTTAGCAATGTTTGCATAATGAGGCACATATTCCCTATAATAGTTAAACAGTCCTAATATTGATCTTAAGGCTTTCTTTGTTCTTGGCGATTTTAAGTTTTTGATAGCTGCAATTTTATCCGGATCGGGCCCATGCTCTCCTGATCCAACTATATGACCTAAGTATTTTACCTTTGATCTAGCAAATGTGCATTTTGCTAAATTTGCGCTAAAATTGCACTGCTTTAATGTTTTCAAAACCGTTCTTAGATGGTTCAAATGTTCTTCCCAACTAGATGAATAAATTATGATATCATCCAGGAAACTTTCAACAAAATCATTATGAGGTCTTAGGATCTGATTCATAGTTTTCTGAAAAGTAGCTGGAGCACCTGCAAGTCCAAATGGCATTACTTTCCACTGATACTGTCCCTTAGGTGAAACGAAACTCGTTAATTCTCGACTATCTTGATCCAATGGAATTTCCCAATAACCTTTAAGGATGTCTAAAGTTGATAGATACTTTGCCGCACCAGCTTTGAATCGTAATTCTTCTGAATTTTGCATTGGAAATGGAGCTATTTTAGATTCAGAATTTAGTCCCCGATAATCGACACATAGTCGAATCGTTCCGTCTTTCTTTGCGACACATACAAGAGGATAAACAATTTCTGCAGAAGATGGTTCTATTAAATCCTTGTTTAATAGTTCCTTTATTTGATTTTCCACCTGAGGTTTTAGTGATTCCGGTATTCGGTAAATATGAGGCTGTTTCCTTTCGATTCCAGTTTTTAATGTTATTTTATGCGGTTGTACTTTAGCTCGTTTTAATTCACCATTGAAAACGACTCTGTAGTCTTTGAGAATTGTTAAAAGCTGAGTCTTTTGCTTCGGAGATAGATTTGACAATTCTGTCTTTTCTTCTAGCCGTTTCCAACAGTCCTTTATTTCTCCAAGGCCTCCTAGAGGTACAGGTTTAACTTCCCCAAAATCTTCATCAGCTTCATATATTATACCCACCGTATTCATCGGTTGGATATATTTCCTTAGCTTATTCTGATGCAGATGACGGATGCTTCCATCCGGTAGCTTAACTGCATAAGAATGTGGTGATTTTTGTTCTACAATTTCTCCTGGACCTTTCCACCTAGAACAAAGTTTGTTTGTAGAGTCTGGAATCAACACAATAACCTCATCTCCAATAGATAATTCTTTTGATTTGGATCTCAAATTATGATAATGTACATATTTCTCCTGTTGATTTTTAGTATGCTCATCAGCGTATTCCACAGCTTCCTGCAACCTACTTCGAACCTTCTGAAGATAATCAGTGATTGATTCACCAATACCTTGAGGTAAAACAACTTCATCTTCCCATGTAGATTTTAAAATTGCTAAAGGTCCAACTGGGGGGCGTCCATGAACTAGTAGATATGGTGAGACCCCAGTAGTAGCGTTTGGCACTTCACGATATGCCCATAAGAGAAAAGGCAGCTGTTTGTCCCATCCTCTACCTTGCGACCTTATAGCATGATGTAACATTGACTTCATTGTGCCAATCCATCTTTCTATTAATCCGTTACTCTGTGGGTAACCTGGTGTAGAGAATTTTGGTACAGTCCCTAATCTTTTAAGAAATTCTTGCGTTAACTTGGCAGCAAAATTTGTTCCATTGTCCATAGCAATGATTCGAGGAATGCCAGTCCTCATAAAAATTTCCATAAAAGCATCGCACGTCGCTTTTGCAGTCAAAGATTTAATAGGAATTGCTTCTGGCCACCGACTGTGCTGATCCATAACACACAATACATACTGATGTCCCCTAGAAGATTTAGGTTCAATAGGCCCTAAAATGTCAGCGTTCACTACTTGAAAGGGTAGTTCTGGTCTACCAACAGCTTCTATAGGTCCTCTGTCTTTCAGTTTGGTTTTCCTCCGCAATTGACAATCGTGGCAAGATTCACACCAACGTTTGACATCTTTTGGCATACCTTCCCACCAAAAAGACATCGCAATTCTTTCCTTGGTTTTTCTAGAGGCAAGATGTCCTCCTGTTGGTGTTTCATGAGCCAATTTTAAAATTTCTTTTCTCCTGCAATCAGGAACTACAAGCTGTACATATTTCTGTCCTGCCACATTGCCTGTGTGGTACAGTAAATCTGATTCCAGCCAGTAATTGTTCTTACGCTGTCTGGCATCTTCAAAACACCGATTTAATGTAGCGCAGGACAACTGTTCATTTCTTAATATCTTTGCTTGCGAAATTGGAGTATTATTTTCTTCATCCTTAATAGCGATTATTTCTTCATTTAACAAGCTATTTTCCACTGGAGTAGTCGAAACCTCTACTTCAGAATTTTCTAAATCAAGTGTTCCTTGATTTGCTTCTATTTCCTTGTGAGCTTCTATTTTCCTTCCCTCCACATTGAAAGTATTCGAAACTATTTCTTTCCCGTGGATATTTTTTATTTCCTCTCCGAGATATTTTCTTCTTTGTTCTTTCAACAAACTGAAAACTCTAGGAGTGATCAAAGCTTGTTCATGCAATCCTTCAACAACCGCAGCATGCACCATGATATACGGCCTGATATCATCATCTGCTGACCAAAGACTAAGTGGAACAGAAACAAGCTTTCCTTCAACCGGAGATCCAATTGCAGGCCTCAAGTAAATTTTCCCACTTGACTGCAACATTTCTTCTGGCACCACTGACTTCCGCAGTACTGTAATTTCCGCACCACTATCAATGATTCCTTGAAACTTATTATCTCCTATATTTAAATCAACTCGTAAAAGCTCACCATCCTTTTCGCTGATTGGAATTTCCCAATCGAAACTTGCATTACCTATTTTAATGCAAAGTTCATTTAACCCTTTCTTGCTTACTTCAGTTTCACTTCTATTAGAAACTTGAGATACTGTATTCATTTGTGGGCAAAATTTCTTCAAATGACCCTCTTCTTGACATTTGTAACACTTTAATACCTTTTTATCTGGAGAGCAACTCGCCGTGTTATTTCCGAAACGATTCTGTGGTCGTGGATCTGGGTTCTTTTGATAATTACAATATTCTTTCCTCTCAAAAAAACTTTTATTTCTAACTTCAGCTGAAAAAGGTTTCCTTACAGTTTCGTTCTGTTTTGTCCCATGTGGGCCAGGAATAAATTTGGTATAGTTGTGGGGATTATTTGTGAAACCTTTTGGTATCGAAACTAAGAAATTATCAATTTCCCTCACCAATTCAGGGACTGGAAGCCAATTTTCAGTCTCTTTCAAAAATATTTGGGACCTTACATGAGTAGGTAAAGTTTCTTTTATTTTATCAGCTACAATAAGCTCTTTAAGTTTAGCAAATGTTTCTACATCTCTTGATTTTAAATACAGTTCTAATGCAGCTTCCACCCGGGACGCATACTGAGCATAACTTTCATTGTGTAATTTATAACAAGAATCAAAATTCTTCTTGTGTTGTAAGGGGGTTATTCTATGTTCCCTTAAAATGAAATTTTTGATTTTGTCATACTGATCTAAATCTTCTTCAGACAACATAGCATTTATTCCTTTAGCACGACCCTTTAAACACTGTAAAATAATTTTCCCTTCATACTGCTCGGGTACTTCATAAAGCTTGAACATCCTTTCGGCATGATGGAAAAAGAAGGGCCATTCTTCGGCTCGTTCCGGGGGATCTAAAATTACCCCTTTCATTATATTTAAATAACCTAGAAATGCGTTTCCTAATTTATCTCGCCCATATTCGACAGTGCTTCCTGAATTGCTCTCATCTTCCCTTTCTTTTAATTCTAATTCACGCATTTTAATTTCATGCTCACGTTGCCTTTCTTCTCGTTCTAATTCGCGTTGCCTTTCTTCTCGTTCTCGTTCTAATTCACGTTGCCTTTCTTTGGCTTTCTCTCTCTCTATCCGATCGGAAATTATTGTATTTATTAATTCTCGAACAAATGACTCTTCAAAATGTTTAGATTGTGTAATCACATTTTTTAAATCTATTATTTTTGCGTCCGGAGGAATCTGTTCTCCTAACTCATTAGCCAATATTAACAGATCCTCCTTCCGAGCTTTACCCAAGAATGCGAAAGCCATTTTAACAACTAATGTTATCGCAAATTACCAAACGTTTAATTATCAATTATTCAAAATAAAACATTTAAAATCCTACAAATCATCTTTCTTTTGTTTTATCAATAAAACACTTTCGTTTACTTAGTGCACAAAAAAATTAAATAATTTATTTTAATACTTAATTTAAAAATTTATAGTTTCGATTTTCAATTCAACACACTGTAATACACTTAATATATATAAAACTTCAATTATATATAATACACATTAATGAATGAAAACAATTTAAATTAAGCTAAAAAAAATTGCATATACGAATCATAATACCAGTTTAAGCATTTCAAATTAAATAAATCCTTATCGCAGCAGATCATTAAGCATAACAACTTAAGTCAATAAAAAAAATTAAATAATTTTTTAGTAACATGTATTTATGTTCATCACTATTTGTATATACTATTTTACTTTAAAATAATATGAAGCAGAGCTATCGAAATAACCAAAAATCTATTCAATAGTTGCAAGCACAATTACTTTCGAAATATAAAATAATTCAAAACTTCCCCTCTTCAAAATGTTTCACACTTTCGGTTTTGAATCAAAATTTAAAATCTAGGTTACTTTACATAAATATTAAATACAATCATAGTAAATAATTAATATACCTTATAATACTGAATAGTTCTGAACACGTTATTTGATAATGCAAAACAATAAACATTTTAGAAGCATTTAAACTTTCTTGAAATAGTTTCTTATTCCATAAACTTATATCATTTACATAATAAACAACAAAATGATAATGAAAATTCTAAACAAAAAGATTTATATCCTATTATATCATATTAAACCAAACATACGTTTCAACAATTTACTATTCAATAATACAGCATCTTTTAAATTAATGCACATAACTCAAGAAATTGACAATTAGCAACAACAACATCATTATTATTATCAACAACATCATTATTATAAATTTGTTTTAATAAACAGATTATTCCAAAAATATTTTTCCTTAATAAATCAAAATTATTTATATATATTTTTAATAATATCACCAGTTAGAGGGAAAAAAAACTTTTCTGAATCATTATGAACAAATATCAATAACCAATAATATTTCGAAACCAATATCGAAACTTATATATTTTCTCAATTAAATTAAACATTATGCATATTTATTTTTATCTTGATATTTCAAACATTTAAACAGTTTTTATTAATTATATTTACTTCTTAAACAAAACCCTACAAAGAAATTTAAGAAAATTCTAAAACAAAAGTTCCCTTAAACCATACATAATTAAAACAAAAATTGGCTCTTAATGGAATGAGAAGCAATCAAAATATACAGACTCACGACTTTGTAGATACTTTTCCATCATTAGCATCCCATCATTTCGTATCAATCCGGAACACATCCTGTCGACTGCGCCAATGTGATTGTTTCCACGAACCTGTCGTTTCCAGGATCGTTCAGTAATACGAAAGATCTTGGGTTTTTACTACACATTTATTTTACACAAAAAAAACACATAACATTAACTACAGACACAAACATAATTTTAAATGGTTCCTTTTTACATCATTTGAAATACCAGAACTTTCCCCTGCCTGGAAACGGCACCTCCGCTACCACTCGTGGCGTTTTTCAAGAACCACGTTCCTTTCGCTCCCACACACTTTCATGATCTCTTAAACTCCGCCTCCAGCGTCTCCCACATCCGTACACAACGAAACAGAAAGCCATCGTTTTTGAAGAGGACCAAATGGAACAACTTCGGAAGAAACTTGGCAGGAACTCTGCAACTTCTGGAAGTTCTCAGATTTCCAGTGAGCACGTCACTCGCTAAAACCAATCATACAAATCAATTAGCGCCACTCAAGAGATAAGAGGAACTCTATCGCTGTGCAGAATCTTAAATGTCCTCATAATTCTTTCGAAACTGACTCGGAGAAGTGCTGACTGCTTGCACAATGCTCTCATTATTGACAAGTAAATTAATCACTATTAGAATTAATATTTCTTGATTGATATCTTGTTGTCGTTTTTAAAATGAGAAGTGAGCATAAACAAACCAAAAGAACCAAATAATTATAAAACCGACTAAATTGAAACTTGAGTTATGGATGCTTAAGTTTAGTGCATTAAGAAGTATACCTTAAAAATATGTAATCTGTAGTTGAAAAATATATTATTTATTTAATTTTAAAGTGTCATTATTGGAAATATTTTAATATAATCCTTTAACAATCCATATTAGTTTTATTTATTTATGAATTTATTCATATTTATATAATTTGAAAATCATTGTTTTAATTTATAAGAATATTTTAAATTAAATTAAGTTATAAGAAATTAATTACTTTTTTCTTTATTTTTCAGATCAATAGGGTACGACTACTATGAAGTGATGTGTTGACCGTCTTCTCTTTCTGCCTTTTTCAAATCTGTCTCTCTGATTCTCTCGTCGTTGTAACGTTCCGCCGCGATGACGTCATCCCACCAGGGGACTATTTTACTCCGCTTCGAAGCAGCAACAAGAAAATAAAAAGAACCCAAAGCCAACTCTCATGTATTAAGTGTATGCGCGCGCGTATGTGTGTTTTTTGAAACAAAGGGATGGCTGCTGCCAACTCTTTAATCGAACTTCTGACTTTTTTATACTTTAATTGTTTTCCAATTGACTCTGCAGTTGGTCAGCTAATCGGTGATATCTTCTCACTATACAAATGTTGGTTTATTGGTAGCCATTGATAGTGACTTTCTCTCGAAAAGTTGTTCATTTACAAATTAAAGACATTTTTCTGATAAGCATCTTCACGAGTACCTGATTACAAACACAAAAAAAGAGCTGTCATAGTGAATGGTATTTGTCACACACCGGGTGATATCTAGTCCGAATGCTACCCACGCCATTTTCTCAGTGTAAACAGTGCATACTTTGATAAGAGACAACTGGATTTTTTGTTGTGTTCCATTCTAATTTTTCAAAGCTTAAGTTCTGTTTTTATATAATTGCAAATCTCTAAATAATCGATGCTTAAAATTTTTAATACTGTTAAAGTTCTTTTATGAAGCATTTATGTGATGAAGTATATTTTAACTATTTCTGTATTATTGCAACTATGTCGCCAAATTTAAAATTTCTTCAAATACTGGCATCATAAGCCAATATTTATTTGGCTACTAACTCTCATAGTTGTATCCTTATTTCGATTAATACTGCTGTTTTATATAATGAAATTATTATTAATGTGAAAGCTAATATTATTTGTTACTCTATTTCTCTGGCGTAAATCTCACCAAATTATCATTTTTGGCGAATATTGATAAACCAAAACTTCTATTAATTACATCAGTAAACTGATTTTAAAGTTATATCGTAAAATATATCAATAAGTAATATTTTATTCGAGCCGATAATACTTTTCGGTGATTTTTTATCGGAAGCGATGTAAATTAAAATAATGTCATAATTTACTTATTTATAAATCGTCATTTTCTTTTTCTTGAAAAATATCGCCAAACTTCGCCAACATGGTTGCACTAATATATAATTTTCTTTATATTTTTTTATTTAATTTAATTTAATAATTAATTCTCATTAAAAAACTTATTTAAATGCTTATTGAAGTATGTTACATATAAGTTCATGATTAAATATACTTGTACTCTTTTTTTAGATTTACCAAAGTAATATTGTGATTTTAAAGTTTTGCATAGCCTTTTAAAGAATGTTTTCTATGTTATAGTTTTGTTATATAAAATCCTTTATAACCATCAAAGAATTTTATGTTGAAGATATTATTATGTGTATAAGAGTAATTTTTTTATAGAATTATTTGACGAATACCATTCCAAAAAAAAAATTGCTAAAAGGAGAAGTTTAATGTTATAACTGTGTCGATATTATTTTACCTTAAAGTTGTGATTCTTTTTCATACTTTGACGAATATACACAAAACAGTCTTTTTTGTGATATATGTAAGGATGTATACAAGTGGACTTAATTTCATTGCCTTTGTTTATTTTTGATATTAAGGGGAGATGTACTATTTTTTGCTTACCATTGGTAGTGCCTTCTGAGTTAGGGACTTATTTTGAATTTCACTGTGAAAAATTCAGAAATTCCACTTAGGGAATTATTACGCCAGAAACGAAACTGAAGTTGTAAAGTGTGATGAATGCTTAAAAATGTGAATTCGAATTGTAATTTTGAATGCAAGTTTTGACGTGGGAAAAATTAACACTGCCGTAAATTTATATTCATTTTAAATGTTTAACTATTAAATTACTTTTAATTACATGTATTTATTTTAATCGCGTAAAGTATATTATATTTTTGCTGAATACTGCAAAATAGTTCGTTAACTTGTATATTTCGTCAAAATATCTTTTCTAAATTTATTTTTCTTTTTCCTAGAAATTAATAAGCGAATTTGTAGTTAATTAAAAAAAATTCAATTTTAAATAAATAAATTAATTTCAGTCACTAAACTGAAAAGAAATTTTGTTTTAATTCTAGCACAATTTCTTCAAAAATTGTTAACTTATTTTTTTTTAAGTCATAAAAAGAAATAATTGATGCAGTATTATCTCGTTATTTCTAATATATTTTAAAATTGATAACAAAATACTAAAAATTTAGGTTTTGTGGAAAAATAAATTGAAATTTATATTGTGAAACATTAAAAAATCGATTAGAATTAGATTGGCTAGTAAGGGATGCTGTGCTGCATTTGTTTCAAAATTAAATTAAATGTATCGGCTTACAGTTGCAGTTAATTGTGAAACATTTATTTGTGGAACGCACACTTTTCCTGCTTGGTTTTTAATATTTTACCTAGTTTGCTATCCTTGCCAAATATGTTCTGTTTTAAACAATTTACGTGCAATTGTGTGAGATTAGTTTTGTAAACTCAAGATATTTTTTTCTTTTTTTTTCACTTTAAACTTATGATCTCAATTTTTGGTATTATCTTTTCGATTGAAACAATTAAGTTGGAAAGGTGAGATGAATTGTGTGCTTGTGCTGAAGTGCTATATATAATCTGTTTTCTCAACTATTGTACATAAATCTGTTATATTTTTGAAATCTGTACAGATTGTATATGAGATTTGTAGTTTAAGATGTTTATTATTTGTGTGTGTTCTGACACTTATTATCAAATATTTTTTAATTAATTAATATCAATTCTAGAGTAAATAATATTGCTGCCATTGACTTGTTGCAGTATGTATGTCAATATAACTATGAAATTTGAAAAAATAGCAGATTTATTTTATAATTTTTTTGTCGCTATCTATTATGACGAGAATGATGTTATTTTGATATATTCTTTTTTAAAAAGTATATTAATCTGTTTATATATCAATGTGAAAAATAATTTGGCAGATTAAAAAAGATTGTATATTTTCATTAACAACGATAAGAAGTTATTAATAATACTATCTTGGATATAATTATATTCTACTTATATAAATCTCTATTTGTAAGCTCGATTGTAAAGTTATTTTGCATAGTTATTGTACATTCCTCGACATGATGCATAGTTATTGTACATTCCTCGACATGATATGACATGATAAATCATGTCATATCTTTAAGAGCTGTACAGATACAATTGAATATATTCAATGACTCACACTTGATGTGCTTGTGCGTGGGGTGTACTGCTGCATTTATAATTCAGTATAAAACATGTTAGCAAAGTATAATTCTTATACTCACCAACGGTTTATATCATAAATGCATATATTTTTATTTGAAAAAAAGATTTTAAATTTAAAAAAAATATGTGAAACTCAACTTGGAAACAAAAAGTTTTTTCTCTCGCTTTTTTACAATAAACGAACTTAAAACAGTACACTCCTCGGAAAAGTTTCTGACAAAATTGTAGTGTGATTAACGTGTCCATTTTTTCTTCTTGTTTGCTTGATACAGTTGCAGTGAAAAATAGGGAGCAAATAAAAATTAGTTGTAAGAATATTAGAGTCACCGTATTAGCTGGCCAAGCCCGACGGTTTGTGTGAAATGTATATTTACCTGTGTGTTTGTGGTCGTGTGAACGAAAGAAAAAAAACAATAACACTTTTTTCCCGTTCTGTTGTTCATTGTTTTAGGTTATTATTATAATTTTTTTAATCCGTCTCGTCCGTCTCAACCACATTGGTCGACACACAAGAAACTCTGATCAATATAAAGCCGCTACGATGCACAAGTGATAAGTTTTCTCAGCCTAATTAAGAAAAAAATAAGAAAATGGAAAATAAAAAAAATATATATGCGAATCAATTTTGTGGATTGACGGATAAACCGTTTTCATTGCTAAGTCTGCGACAGATGTATTGTTATATATATATATTATATATAAATATATATATATATACATGTCCGTTCTGGGTCAGTTTTATGTCACCTGTAGCACTTAGCAATATTAAACACATTCAGTAGTATTAATGTGTCTTGTGTCCTTATTTCACAATAAAAAATGATAGTTTAAATGCGTGTTATATTTATCTAAGAAGAATAAGGTATGATTTCTCGCCCAATGTGTTCAAATTTTTTAAAAGCCAAACAATAACTAATGTAATCATTTTTAGGTTTGCCAAAAAGAATCGATTGTCAAAGATCATCGCCACATTTGGCGATAAATGCCATATTTGGTTTTCATGCCTTGTTCTTCATTTATACCTACTATTAAATTTTCTAAATTAATTAAAATATGACTTAAATTTTACAACTGAAGTTTACATTATGAAGTCTTGAATCCATGTAGGTTGTTTGTTACATATAAAAATGTCAGTTTCACAAAATTCCCTAATTAAATTATTTTTTAGACTTTCTGCTTTAATTTTTTCGTTTGTTTGCATCAAAAATAAGTTTATTTAAATATTTTGATGTAAATAAATTTCTAAAGCATTAGAATTTAATATATATTTTCTGACATATTTAGACTTAGAAATAATTAATTAAATTCTATCACTCGGTTTTACTGATAATATAATTTCAAAAGTTTTCTTTTCTATCAATCTTAGAATCTTTCATTTCAACTGAAAATTTATCGTCAAACATTAAAAGGAAGACAATCTATTGTTATACGTTAACATATTGTGTCCTTTACATTGTTATTTTATGCTTTTGATGCTCTAAAATATAATTCATTTCATAACGTTCATGAAATTCATAAAATCGCTTTATTTTATTTATGAAAAAATTTAAAAACAATTTATGAAGCAAACTTGAGAAACGACATTTAAATATTTTACTAAGCAAAACGTGTTCAAATTCGTAACAAGTTAAACTTGATAAAAATTCTTGTACTATGAACAATTTCAATTAATAACATACACAAATGCAATAAACATTTAGCATAATCAATTTGATGAGTTGCATTAAGCTTAATTAATGATATCTTACGTAATAAAGAATTGAATATAATATGCAACAAAATTTATATACAATATATTTAAACATCCAACTGATGAAGGCTTTTGAAGTAATTTCCTAAAAACTTAGGCTTAAAATATAAAACGAAAAGTAATAAATAGCTCTTTTTTGAAAAAAAATTTCTTGCTTGTTGATGTAAAATATTGCCAGTGTAGCATTGAATTATATATTATAAAGTATAATCTTAAAAACAATATCTTCAGTAAATATTTTACACATTCTGTAAATCTAACTTAATATCTATTTACTAAAAAAAGTAAATGTTGAGTTAATTTCATATTATGAAATATTCATTGAAAAAATGTATATCTTTTTAAAACAAATCATGTTAGAAAGAATTATGATATATTTTTTATATAGTCTACTGTAAATTTAAATCTAGCCAATTGAGGTGGTTAAGAAATACAAAATTAATAGTTATATAATTTGCAAAGAAAACTTCATTCCAATTTTCAAGAAGAAATGCCATAAATAGACCTTGAATAGGGGTAATTTATTTAAAATGAGAAGGATTACCATTATATAAATACAAATTTTAGAAAAATAATTTATAGCACAATAGGAATAAATTATTTTATTTGTGCTATAAAAGCACATAGGGAAGAAAAATAATTTTCTTTTGTTTTTAAAAAGTAAATTATACAAGTTACCATCAATTAAATTGTTTGTCGACTCAAAATCTGACAAAAACGAAGAAATTCAAAATGGCGGATTCATTAACATTATGCAAAGAACACAATTTCCTGATAAACATGTATTTTAAGCTCCTAATAATTTTCTTATTTGTCCATAAGTATTTCCTACTTTTTTCTGCCATGTGCCTCTTCTAATTATGGCGAATCGCTGGCAACGCAAAAGGAAACAGCGAGCTCCTTTCTGATGCTGCCACTTGCAAATAACCATGTCGCTTTCGACAGAAGCCAGTAGATTCGAAATGGCAGCCCGCCAATGATGCCTACATTCGCCCTAAGGAGTGATTTTCAACGTTACTTCGTCGAAGTTACGTTAATTGACCGTTGAACATTATTTATAGAGACAGTGCTAGATTTGGATAGAGAAAAGGACATGTTTATTTTTCTCTGCTTATGCTTTCTTCGTTGTAGATATTGCAGGCGATTATTAAATCGCCAGCAATATCGCAAGTGAATTATGAATTAGGTTGTTGATTTGTCGATGAGGAACCTTAAAAGAGCCAATCTATTGGTCATTTATGATTTTTATGGCAATGACTGAATTGCAGTTCAATGTATTTTTAGTTTCAATAATTCTTATTTTTATCTTCAATAATGGATTTTAAATACGTTTAGTAAAGGCTTTTTAAAAATACAATCAATGTAAAAGATATTTAATTATATAGTTAAAGAATTTATATATCCATAATTCATTAATTTTTCCTACTTCATCAAAAAAATGAGTACATTTTTTACTTTATATAAAATAAATAATTTGTCTAATAGCAATTTTTCTATAATAATTATTCAAGTACACATTATTTTTTATGACTTAAGAACACACAATTTTTTAAATGAAATTGGGAAATATAGTTATAAACACTAGTCACTATATTTATTATACTTTCTCATTAAAAACATCTAAATATAGTATACATTTTATTTTAATATTGATGTTATGTTTTCGATGATGAAAATAAGTTCATGAATTATCGATCTTGGAATACTGATTTAATGGAATCTATTTTAGCATAATTGCTGCAAATTTAAGAACTTTATCAAAATGCAGATCCAATGATTATCGCTTATTGTAAAATTGATCAATCATTAGAGATTCGAATAGGCCATTGTAATTTGCTTATACTTCTCATAATTCTAAAATTTTTGGCGGGAAAAAGTGAACATTTGGCAATACGTTGCTAATATCTAAAATTTCACCGTTTTTGTTTTACATTATAAAAATGGATTTTATGAAAGGAATTTTCAAGTATCTGAGCAAATGTTTTGTGACCTAAAAGCAATTCATTTTTACAACTTAATGTGCTTAAATTAATTTTTACTATCTTTACACCCATTAAATTTACAAATCAGCTCATTTCAAAACAAATTCATCTCAAAAATTAACATTTTCATATCATTTATTGATTGATTTGCATGTTCATGTACATAATAAATGCAATTTTTTTTCTCGAATTGCATTGTTTCTCATGTTAAATCCAGTAATCTCATGTAATGTAATAAATTAATTTTAGGAAGGCAGAAATAGTCAATTTTTTTTGGGAAGTACTTAGTTTTCTTTTGATCGCTGGCTAATCGCCAAATAATCTGAAATTAACTTCATAAAGCCGAAATATTGTACTGCAGTACTATGGTATTACAGGGGATTTTCAATATTTATAATGATATGCAAAAAAACAATGCTATTGCTTTAAAGTACATAAGTTATGCATATAAAAACTCTTTTTTATGGGTATATTGCCAATGGAATTAATTTCAAAATTAAATCTCAAATGCCCACCAGTGTTGGCGATAAGAACCAAATTGATTTCTGACGTTGTAAGGAAACTATCCAATAACGTAAAAATATAAGCCCCGTGTAAAATACTGGCTTGAGTTTTGTTGAAATAACAATATTTGTTTCGTTATAAATACTAACTTTGCATTAATAATTTGATACAATTTACATTTCTTTACTCAGATAAAAAACAAATCCAAACAGTTAATAATTAATTTTTATAAAAATTTACTTCACATTTATCAATTATAGCGCATGTATACCTGTGCGTAAGATTTACATTTATTAATTATTATTAGAATAACAGAGATATAAATTTTAAATATATCATATTATTATCATTTTTTTGACTATTTCTATTGAAGTAGTATCCTTCGAAGTACGATATTATCTTGCTGATTTAACGGAACTTCCTCGTTTTATTATTTATAAAAACTTAATGATGTCAGTAATTATAGTGCATGTGACAAACATTTACCAATGTTAATAGAAACGAATTTAGAAATTACATTTTTACTCGAGGAAAAATTTTTTTAAAAAAAAAGTCTTCGAAAGTTTTGGTAGATACAGAGATATTTTATACCAGCATTCATTTACGTTCTACAAATCAATCTAGAGTATCACTATAATGACTTTTAAATGGAGACAGCAATATGTCGCGAGAAGATTCCTGCAAGAACCACCCTCAAGAATAGGGTTTATCAGCCATTAGAATATACCATTCCCTTTCCGCAGATGATTCTGGCAGATTGAAGGAAAATTACCTCTTCTGGCTGAGAAAAACTTTTCTTCGTCCCACCCCCATACCCTGTCGATCGCATCCAGATGGATACACTTGCACAAGTCCCATTTCTCCCCCTCGGAAGGATTTGCTCTGAGAGGGAGGGATGGAAAAAAATAGATACTTCGTTGGGAGGAAGAATATCTCATCCCTGGTTGAAGGCAATGGTAGTCTTTATTATCCACCCTCGCAATTAGGCGTCCTCTGAATTTCCCACTGAAGAGGAGGCCTTCATTATGGAATACGGAGGATGCCACTGTGGGCCCCCGATGGATCTGATGACCCTTAGTCGTGGGCCATTAGAGTTGAAGGGCTCTGCTAGCCCTGCCCTAAGCTGGCTTTGTTCTCTGGGAGGCAAAGAAGGCCAGTGACTTCTTCCTGGCGATGATGATCTCGCCCTGAGAATTGTTGACATTGCCCTGAGAATGTGTTCTGGAATCTTCTCATGTCCATTTGTGGAAGACTATCTCCTCAAGTCTCCCAATTCCGGAAAGATCTAGATGTGTTTGGATCGTTTTTATATCTATAATTGTAAGGGTTTGTTGTATTTTTTTTTCTTCTTTCTCCTGAAAAGATGGTTCGAAGGAAGTGTTTTGTTGCTCTATAATAGGCATTTGGGTCATTAGAGCAGAACAATCTCTGAAATCTTCCGTGAATGTCGTCGCCAGACTTCTTCTGGACAGACTTTTGTCACCATGTTTGATCTTCTTTACTCTGAAGATTGATTTCCGAATTCTTTCATATTGAACCACAAAAAACTTTGATTTAATTACAAAATGAAAAGACATTTCATATCTTTACAAAAATTGTTATTTTTTTCATGATATGTTTAAAAAAATGTTATATGAAATTATAAGTAGGTTCAGAAACTGGATTTTATAAGGTTTCAGTTATTAATATGTAATTCTCGTAAAATGCAAGGTTTATTATGTAAAATTACCATTCTAACAATTTCTTATATCTCTAAGCAGTTTTATAAAATCTGACAATTCTTTTGCTTAATTTTATATAATAATTCAATTTGGAAGTATTTCTAAAACATAAACCTTATTCGATAACTAGATATAGTGTAAAACTACTTCCATCATTAATATGAATACCTATTATAGTCAGATTTTTACGTTAATTATTTTATTTCGATGGTAATTCTCTGTTTTATGAATAGAATTGCGATAGAAATCATTCCTTGATAAAATATTTTTTCTTAAAAATAGGACAACGGTGATAATTTTATTCGATAGTTATTCATTCTATAGCAATAGAATTATAATAGAATCTATTTCCATCAAAATTGTGTCACAATTATATTCTTCAAATTACAGTAGCAGTACTATTTCCTTTGTAAGAATAGAGATAAAATTATGATAGAGTTAATACTATAAAGAATAGAATAAAATTTAAATTTTAAGAATTTTTATTCTTAGTATTCTAAAATTAATAGAATTAATAAAAATGATAATTAAACGATAGAATAAAATTTTAATTCTGCTTTTAAGGTAATTTCATGAAAAAACCAGTATGAAAACATTATTGCAATATATTTATTTTGATAATTCTATTTTAAGAATAGAATTTCTTCTACGATGGTGCTTTTGCTTCAGAATAGAACTACAATTGTAATTCTAGTTTGATAGTAATTTAATGACTGGAATAATAATAATATTTTTTTCTAATCTTATAATTATAATTCTACCATAACATGGAATGGTGTAAATATTCTTTAAAGGGTGTAGTCCTATTTCAAATCTCAATAATGCTACTATAGCGGTGCAATTGTAAAAATAATGTGGTAATAATTGCATTTTGAAAGTAATTATATCATTAGAGCAGAGTTATTATAAAATTTTATCTGGGGAAATTCTATGACAAGAATAGAGTTACGATGGTAGATTTATTTCTACTCTTACTGTAATTCCTTTGTAATTCTGTTAAAGAATAGAATTACTTTGTTTTATTTATTTTTACTATTTAACAGCATTTTTATTTTGAATCAATCAAATATACACAGGATGTCAATAATCTGATTCAAGAGTGCAATGGTCCAATCGATAAATCCAACTATGGCCTTCACGCAATTAAGAATGATTTGCAACTCGTGCATCTAACTAGTAAAGTTAACAAGCATATCTGGTTAAAATTCTTTACATTCGCTTTCGTGCTTAGGCTAGGCGGAAATAGAAATCTTTAACAATAGTAAAAAGCGGCACGTCTACTTTGAATGACATTACAGACGTAGGGAGTGTCTGCCCTGAAACAAATCTCTCCACCCCTTTCGTTCCAACGTATAAATGTCGCAACAGACTCAAAGCAAAACCGATTTGACGGGTCCCATTGTTATTGCCAGCTGTGGGCGTCTGGAAACAATGAGCACATGAAGCTATCATTGTCAGTAAAAATGAGTAAACCTGATTGACCTCTCGCCAATCCTGATTGTCAAGCAGTGCAAGGCTAAGCTTTAGGGTCAAAGATGCACTTCTCATTAGCCATTTTCGATTTCGTTGTATCACTTGTTCCAGTTTGATATTGACACGCAGGACAGGGTTAAAGGGTTGCAGATAGCTTGGAACTCACACAATGAGACCATTTAGGCTGATTGTAGTGTAATTCTATTGATGGAATTGCGTTATTATTTTGTATGTGAAATGTTATGATACCCAATTGCAGTCACTGTTGGTTGATTTCGCACGTATTATCATGATGTATTTTAAAAGTTTATATTCTTATTATAAATTGACGATTGAATTATTATTAACTGAAAATTACGATTTGAAAATTGAATTTAAATAAACTATATACACATACTTACATACATGTACTTACAGAAATGTAAATCTAGAACTTTTCATGTAATCATATTTTTAATTACAATTGCTAGCTGACAGAAAATTATTTATTTAATAATTTTGATCAGTTAATTATTTCTGTACTTTATTTTTACTTGTTATATTTTTGCAATAAGAAAAACATTATTAAAATTTTTTTTATCTAAATGACACCTAATATGGATAAAAAGGAAATTTTAATCCTTTATATAATATGTATATATATATATAAATCTTAGAATAGTATAATAGATTTACGTGTAGTAATATAAGTATGTGCCATTGTATATAAACATATTTTAATTCTTGATCTATAGAATAGTATTTATCTCACAATTTTGATCAAATAGTGTAATTTATATTAATTGTTGACATTCTTTTACATTAAAAAAGCATTTATTTTCTATATGTAATTATTTTGATAATTTTTTTAGAATATAAATATTTAAAGAATTAATTACTAAGCTAATTATTTTTATAGGAAAAATTTTAAAACAATTTTTAAAAATTTTAATCAATATTTTTAATTTATTCGGAATTAAATAGAAAGAAATTTATTTGTAATTATATAGACTTTTTGCGGAACTTATAACCGAATTGGTATTAGCAATTTTGTGCAATATTTACTGTTTTTTTAATGTCACAGCATACTTGAAATTATGTTTAGTTATTTTCATACAGTTTTTTCATAGTATAAAAATTTTAATCCGTTGAAAATTAAATGGAAGGAAATTTATTTGTAAAATGACTCATGCTATTTCAGTAATTGCTATTCTATAGAATTTTAATTCTTTTTAAAAATTTTAAAATTGACACGTGTAACGCTTACTTAAATTAAATTCTTCTGAAAAGGTATTTGCTTCATAACAATGCTCGTAAGATGAAAATTACTTTTCTTACATTTGTGAAATTAAATTTTATATGAAAACAATTAAGCAGATTACTATCTAATAATTTTTTTCGAAATAAAAAGTTTCCAAAATAACTAATTAATCGTCAGTAGTTCAGTTCAATCTATTTTTATTTATTGAACACTTCGAAAAATGTTCACTAATTTTGAAAAATAAAAAAAATAATACGATGTTATTAGTATTAATATTTCATTATTATTATCATTTATAGAATATATATATATATACATATATAGAATATAAATATATATATATATATATATATATATATATATATATATATATATATATACATACACACACTTTAAATTTGAATATATCTATTGTTTTGAAAAACCCTACTTATAAAATATAAATTGTATTTGTCGAATGTATTGCTAAGCAAATACTTTTTGGAACAACGTTTCCGTAAAAATGTTTTTTTTTATTGCTTGCTCAAGAAAACATAATAAATACGGCTTAAATTTTTTTGGATACAGTAAGAGATATTATTTTTGTTTCTTTCAGCGTTAGAGTGGCAACACTGTTTGCAGTTTTCGAAAACGACAAATAATATATTGTTTCTTTTATTTCTGCTATAAATTCTTCGCTTGTTTTAAATAACGTGCAATGTTTCTCTCTTAAACGCAGCTCATTTATAAAAATATAGAATAACAAGCTAAAGGATGATTATGTTAAAACTGCGCACAGATCTTGCAAAAGTAAACCTGGAAATTTGTAACTAAATTATTTTCTAATAATCTGTGGATTAATTTTGAAATATCTGATGTTTATCAAAATGGCTTACAATTTTTAAATCTCTTAGAAATAGCTAAATTGTCTTGAACTAACTAATCCTATTGCTTTTTAATTATTAAAAAATAGTTTAAGTTTGTATAGTACCTGATATAATAATAATTTCGTATAACCCATAATAATCATATGTGAAATATATTCACTAGTAAAAAGAATTCACGATTTTTTTAAAATAAATGCATTGTTATTGGTGAATGAAATTTCAGTGGAGGTATAATAGAAATAATATATTGTGTCTAATTTTTTTAAATTCATTAATATGGAAATAATACTGTATTAGAATCAATATTTCTCTAAAAGGTAAAAACTAGTGAAGAAATAAATATCTTAAATTCAAAATTAAAACAGAAAAAATCGGGCCAATTTATGAAAGCACAAAAAGAATAGATTTTTTATATTGTAAGATATGATAGCGAAGTTATGAATGAAATAATTCAGTAAATGCCATAACGAATAAAATGAGTAATGTAGATTACTATTTGCACACGTAAGTTTCCATTGATTTTATTAAAATGACACAAACTCTATCTTTTAATCTATTCCTTTATTTAATTTAAAAATTAGTTTTATATTTAACTAATTTTTAAATTAAATAAAAATTAGTTTTATATTTTATTTAAAAATTAGTTTTATAAAAGCAATTTTAAATATAAACATTGAAATAAATAATCACAAAAATCATTTTGTACTTTTTTTTTCCAATACTAAAACGTTGTAAAATAAAATTTATTCAATAATCAAGAACATTTCTTAAATCAGAATTATAATCTTGTGATATAGTATGGAATGTGTCAAATCATAAAATCATAAAGGAAAAAAGAAACAATTTTTAAAACAATTTAATTAAATATTTTATGCTTGTATCTACTCACTATTAACCATCAGTTTCTTATGAAGTCAAACGACTTTAAAACAAGTTTTTGCGGCAATTAAATTATTCATGTTACAAAATAAATTTTATCGCGTTTGCAATAAAGAAATTAGAAGGAAAATTCATGCTCATACAGTAACAAAGTTCAATTTACATTTTGCATTTATCTGACAATCTTTGTTTAAAATTTGAAATTATCAGCTGTCTATCTTCTTGTTTCAAAACACACCCTCTTATCTTTCAGGACATTTCTGCCCACTATTTTACATTTAGTTCTTTTTGCATGGGAAATATCATTTGAATATGAGAAAGATTCTTTAGAGAATTATAAAGATCGAAAGAAGTAAGCAATCATATTTTAAACTTTAAATAAATCATTGCTTTAAAACCTGTTTCGATAGGATAACATTTTCAAAGCTATAATAAAGGAAGTTATTTAAGAAAGAAAATGGATTTTTATAGTCGCTGGGGTCTATAATCTAGTTTATTAAGCTGAAAGGGTATATTTATAGGAAACATTTAAACTTTTAAAAATATTGAGCTAATGGAGTATGTCGTGCAATAGGAAATTTATTTCATGGATTAGAAATGGAAGCACCATTACATATTAAGAAGATTCTGTGGATTAAACTTCTTCGATATGGTAATATTTCAGTTAAAACTAAATGGTAAAAGTTCAGTTTAAGTTAGTTCTGGCAAAATGTTTCGCGAATTAAAAATAACAGTGATTTTCAAGTAAACTAGTTCTTTTAATATATGTTTGGTATTATTCATCAAATAAATATTTAAGCATCAGATATATTTATTTAAATAGTAAAATTGGTGAGTATACTTTTCACTTACCAGATATATTTAAATTAAATTCAGTGATACGATGTACCATATGGGGGGCAATGCCTACATTGCCCATATTTGTTTACATGTTCGAGTGCCCTAGGGTTCAAAGTTCATGTCCTGTGGTCAGCCTGTCGCGAAACTTCTAGGGATGAAAGGTTAATCTAATCTTCCCTAGCCCGAGGATCGAACCTCAGACCCATACCTTGCGAACGCGAACAAAAATTGAAAAATTTGTCAAAATATAAAGGAATAAAAAGCTATCAAAATATATAAAATGAAATATATGAAGCTTACCTAATTGGTTAAATATATTAACCTTTTATCGTTGTTCAGAAAACAAGTTCTAATGCATTTTTTCGCAGAAATTTCTAACCGATATAATAGTTGAATATTATTATTATAAGGAAATATTTTAATATCTTTTATATATTGAATATAAATGAGATTATAACTAAAGTAAGCCATAAGTAAATAAAGCATAAACATAATGAGAATTGAATATGATAAGAGAAAATTGAATATAATCATTAAATTAAAAATAATATGGATTTTGAAAAAAATTTTTAAATTACATATCAATTACAGTATATGATGTAAATTTTAAAATTTTAAATCTAAATTGAGAACTATAATAATTGAATTTTTATTAAAACACAATAATCAATTAATAAATCATCACGTTCAATAATAACTAGCCCATATAGTACAAATTTATTTGTAAAACATTAATTTATTACATTAATATTTTCTTGCTCAAATAATTAAATATGTAATAAATTTTAAAAAGTTTAATTTCTTTTCCTATCTTGACTGAAATTTATTCTAAACTAAAAAATCTGTTCAAATTGCAATGTCATAAAATTGCATTTTAATTTTATTTGTTAATGGGATAGACGGTGAAATAAAATATAACGGCTTCATTAAATATCAAATAAATATGTTAACTAGCATTAATGCTATGTGATATACTAGTGATGTCAACTGATAATGTGTCATGGTTATAAAAGTTAAAAATGAGATGTTTAAAAAGGAAATTTTGGAAAAATTTACTTCAGAAGTATCATGGGATAACAAATTTCTACTCCACATAATCCCCCCTAGAATACATTTGTCAGTGACGGTTAGTAGGTAATTTGACAGTTAATTTAAATATTTCATCTTATTATATAGCATGAAAAATATAAAGTGTTTAAAGTTGTGTGTGTTCGCTAATTAAAAGCTTAATATTTTAAGCAGACTTCACAATAAATTTAAACTATTTTTTTGCTATCATGTAAAGTATTGCTACTCTAAATGCCAGTAATTTATTTAAAAACGTGAAAAATATTTACAACGTCAAATATGAAAATTTTAAATTTGTTGTCTTTATTTTATGAATATTTGCATTTTTAAATAATGTCGACAAATTAGCTTCAAGTTTCTCATTTACTTTTAGAAGAAAAATATTCTAATTAGCAAGAATATTTAAAATACATGGCACTAATGAATACATCAACTCTGGAAAATTTTAAATAAGAAAACTATATAATGATCATAAAAATATATAATTAACATTTTTTAATATTTTATACAAATTATTGAATTTTCTTAACTAGTATGAGAAATAAATCATGCGAAAAATATTTAGATAATAAAAATGGTGTACATAATTTAGAATATTCTCTCAAATGAAAATACATGAAGCACAATTTTTTTTCTGATAAAATATTTCATCGAAATAAACTTTTTTATAAATTTTTTTTTCAATAAATATATTTTAAAGTTGTTGAAAATTCAGAAATATATTTAGGATAATTAAAAAAAAATGAAAAGATATAAGAATAATAAAAGCGATTGTATTGTTAAAATAAACAATATATCCAACTCTGATTTGTTGTTAATTTCTTTTATTATGCAATTAGTACAGCATTATACTTGTATTTTTATATAGCATGTAATTGTTTATTAGCATTTACAAATTATTTATTTTCTACTTTCTAACAAATATTATATATATATATATATATATATATATATATATATATATATATATATATATATATATATATATATATTTGTGTCACACGCTATTAAATATTATTTTTATAAATTCTTTCATTTTCAGAATCATGTTACAATATTTGTATAATTTGCTTAATATTTTTCCATATTTTAATTCTTTTTGCATACTTTTACTTACATTTGTTTACATTCTAGTTCAATTGCTTTTACAATTACTTTTGGCTAATAATTCCTATTACAATGTTCAAATATTTTTGTTTCACATTCCACTTCATATACATTTTAAGATAATTTTCGATTGTATAAATAATATTAATTATATTATAATAATTATATTTTCTTACTCATTTCAATTCGTAAATTTTTCAAATTTTTTATGTGTGTGTGTTTTAATTTATATTTATTTTCATTTATTATTCTATTCAATAAGCTTTTTAATTCTTCATGTTCCAATCTTATTTTCATAAATATGTGTTTTGATGTATTGAATCGCATATATTTTTTCGAATCTTTTCACGTTCTAATTTGTATCACGGATATTCGCTTATTTTTATTTTAAATTATATTTATAAAAATTGTTGGAATACAGTAGAAAATTGAATAAAAATTATCACTACTTATTATTGCTAATCAAGTTAAGCAATTTCATTTATGTGACTTCGCTAATAAATGCCAACTTAAAAAAGTTAAAATTTGTGTTTGTTAATTATTGATTGATGTTCAGAATTCCAAATGTGGAAACAGACTTTGGCATTTGAGTTTTGTGGATTCTCTAATTCTTTTTTAATGTCTTAAAACCAATCCTTTTTGTTTGTCATTGTAGTTATTTTATACAATGATGGCTAATTCAACCAAAAATTACTATTTAAAGTAGATTAAAAGCAACTAAAAATAACAATGTTTAAGTTGACTTGTTACTCAACTGTCATTTTTTGCAAGGCAGGGGTAATTTAATTTAAAGTAGATTTCAAACTGCTAAATACAACCATGACAAAGATAGTTTCGTTTTTTATAATCATTTTTTTGCAAGATAGATTAAAGTGGTTTAAATTATTTCCAAACCTCTAAACACAATCGTTCTTAAATTTTTTTAAAGTCATTTACTGTAAGATAAGGTTAATTGCATGAGAAATAAGATTCAACGAGTTTTAAAAAAATTGCAATATGCACCACAGAGATGAGTTGGTTACTTCACGTTGGTTACTTCACGAACTGGTCACTTTATGACAATCGCTGTATGGTTTAGAAAGAATTCCAAATTATATCTTAAACATTTACACACTTGACCTACATTCAGACTGACCTGTCGTTGAAAGAACCCTCACAAAAAAGGGTTCATTAAACAGGCAATATAATTCAAAATGAATTTCAAACCACTATAAACTTCAACCACGAAGTTCGATTCGATTTTGGTTTTTGTTCTAAAGTTACTTCCTGCAAACGATTTTTAGTTTAAATAGACATTTGAATTTCTAGATAACTATCTATATTTTAAATGGCTTTTTGTTTATTGTTCTTAAAAGTTTCTTCTTGCAAATGAGAGTTAATTCTTCTAGCAACTGTTGCATAAAAGGAATTCTGAATCACTACAAGTTTCCACGCAGGAAGAATCAAATCCATGAATTGTTAGAGTGAAAAATCAGAACCTAATATTATAACGTCATGGATTTAAAATTCACGTATTCTGATAACTAGTTTCACTCTGAAATGCTCCAAAATGGCAGCAGAATTGTCAGTTCTTTGGATTTCAGTTCTGCAGTACTTGGTATCGACTTCCACTTCTGGCATATATCTTTTGTAATGGTTCTGAATCGTAGATTTCCGTAAAATATAATAATAATACAATAATCTAACATGATGTATTTAAAATTCATGAATTCTGATAACTAGTTTTACTCTGAAATGTTCCAAACTGGCAGCAGAATTGTCAGTTCTTTGGATTTTATTTCTGCAGTACATGGTTTCGACTTCCACTTCTGGCATATATCTTTTGTAATGGTTCTGAATCGTAGATTTCCGTAAAATTAGCCCTCATGTGCTAAAAAGGACCGAAGAACGACAAACCGATCAATCAATTCCACTGGAAAAGGAACTTGCAGAAAGGATGCCTGCATAAAAAATGCTGTAACTAAACGTTCCCTCATTAGTCAAGCGCAGCAAAAAGAAGGACTTTCTAAAGAAGAAAAGACTCTCGAATAACTGATGATAATCTACCCGCTGAATTTCCTGTGCCTCGGAAAAGGAAACAGGATGCGATTTTGCAGAGTCCCCCCTCCCACGATCCCTAGCTCTGATGAGGTCTTCGGGGTTGATGGAGTAAAGGCAAGAATGGGAGTGGGAGCTCACGAGTTTGCAACTTGTTTTCACCCCGTCACAATATGCGGAATGGTGAAAAATGAAAGAAGGGGAGAATATGAAGAGATATACGCCGTTCACTCCCTGGGGAATGTCTGAATCTCCTGATATTCGCACAGATAGATGAATAAGAGATGACAAATTTGAACCTCGAGGTAAAGGCTGGATTTTGTTGCTCCAGAAGACAGGTTATCTTTTTTTATGTTAGTTGGAAAAGTACTGGGGCTTTTTGATTTTGGGTAAGATTCGAAAATTTGTGAGAACTTTGTGTTCCTTTGCAGACAAGCTAAGCATTTATTCTTTATAAATAGTTTTTAATGATAAAGTTAATTGAATATTAAAAATTGTTCCTTAAGATATCTCGAAAAGTTTTGAGGACGTTGGATATTTGCATTCCTTTGTAGACAATGCATCAATACAAGATTAATTTAATTTATTATAAAATTAATTTTTTAAAAAAGATCATCAATATTTTTCTTATAAAATCTGAAATTAATTTAAAAACTGAAACTTTTACATTTTTTAGATTAAAAATTTTCAACTATAAAATCAATGAAGCATTTAAAAATTTTTAAACACTCAAAAAATTTAAGAACCCTAAATTTTCGTATATAACGATTTTATTTTAAATTTCCAATTATAAAATTAATGAATTACTACTATATATATATATATATATATATATATATATATATATATATATATATATATATATATATATATATATATATATATATATATATATATATATATATATATATATATATATATATATATTAATTATATTAAAATTAAAATTAAAATTTAATTTGAAATAAATGCATTATTTGGCCTTACAATTTTTTACTGAATTTTAAAATTATATACATATATATATATATATATATATATATATATATATATATATATATATATAAATTTTAATTTTAAAATTATATACATATATATATATATATATATATATATACATATATATATACATAAAATTTTAAAATTCAGTAAAAAATTGTAAGGCCAAATTATATTCCTTTGTAGACAATGCATTTATTTCAAATTAAGAATTTTTAATTTTAGAATTAATGGGAAATATTAGGAACCGTTTTAAAAATTGAAAAACTTGAATCATTATATTCTATTGTTGATAGTATATTCATTTTAAATTAATAATGTTGAATAATAAGATTAATTTAATAATAAGTGTATATTTTTGAATATAATATAAAAAAATCTTTTTCTGTACTATATTAAAAAAGTTTCTATGAATGAATTAAACTTTAAAAATATTAATTATTTAGATTATTCTTTGTTGAACATATTAACCACTGTTTGTGCTTTATAATATAGAGTTATAAAAAACAATAATTGAATTACATTTTTAAATTTTACTTTTAAATAAAATTATTTTACAAAGCATATACTTGTTTAAATGCATTTTACAATTTTACTGCATCATAACATATAATAATGTATTTAAATTCATCAGTTATGTGATTAAAACTGCTGTAAAGTTTCAAATTTTGTAGTAATTAATTATTTATTAGTTTGCATATTTAAATTATATTCTAAAAATTATTCTGAACTAAGAAATTTTTGTTTTATTGAATTAACATTAAACAAAATATATATTAAAATAGAAATCTCTGCTAAATTATAATAATTCCCAAAAATTTCTAGCTTTATTTTGTGAATTTATAAAATATATATATGCTAAAATCACTAAAATTATTGAGTACAGCAAATTTTTGCAATAATTTTGCTTTAAATATAAACAAAGATACTAAATCAAGGAAGTCAAATTTCAAATAATTAATATTTTGGCAGGCGACATTTTAAATCAGAATTTACACTGCATTGAATAATTTCTACTAGTAATTGGGTATTAAATCTTCTCTTAACTATTACAACCAATATATTTAATGCGTTTAATTGTGTAAGAGGAAGTTATGTTAACTAAACGGAAACATTGATTCAATTAAATTATTTGCTTGACTGCTATTCCGTTTCCTAAGATTAAGTGGCAGAAACGACCTTATTGGCTTGCGAATATTACACTGCATATCCTTCCCTATAAGTCAGTTTCCGTTGCTTAGAATAGATATATTAACACTTAATAAGTTTAATATGATGTAAACATATGTATTTGCTCATCAAATATCCTAAGGGATCAAACATATTTGCATTTGTGTATTTACATCGCATTAGAGCTCTACTAATAGTAAATGAGGATAAGGGGTTTATAATATTCAAAATTGTGTTTCAAATGCCTTTATTTTTTTAAATTTCGAGCTGTAATCAAAGGACATAGATTCTGATATTATTCACGCAAGCGTCCAAAGCTTAACAACAGAAAATTTTTAGAACATATGAGATAAGCGCTTATACATTTTACCGACAGTTTTGGATTAGGTCAATATCAAACCCATAATTCTCTAGTTAACGAGTAATGCTTTTATTAATCGGGGTGATTCTTGGCCTCAGAAAATATATTTGAATAACTAGTGTGTATTATTGGAAGAATATTATAATTACCTAAATATGTTACATTTTATGGTTAATATTTGTTAAAATGAAATTGCGTTGGATTTGTTCATCTCACAGATTTTAGTAATTTTATCCACAGATAAATATTTATTAATATTTACATCCACACACATATTATTTTCTGCTGGTACATATTTCGAAGCTCGGATTTGGTTTTTCTGTAGTTTTGAAACTATGGTATCTTTTATTGCTCACTAATCAGTTTTCAAATACTAGTGTCATCTATAGTCAGTATATTTATTGCACACTAACCCTTGCAACCGAATTGTTGTTAGATGCTCTTACAGATTTTAACAATCTTATGGACAACTGATGAATTACTGTGATACATTTTTCGTTTCTATTTTAATCTAGCATATATTTCAGAGTTTGGATTTCGTTTCATGTTGTCCAGAAACTGATTTTTTGCTGCTTTTGAATCAGCTACATTTAATAGTTTATGTTTTAATATAAGTGAAGCCCAGTGACTTAGTGGCAGCGTTTCACGCTCCCATGACACAGGTCCGATGTTCGATCCTCGGGCTGGGCAAGGTTGACTCAGCCTTTCATCCCTTCAGTGGGTCGATTAACTGAGTACCAAGCATGCTTGGGAACTAAACAATGGGGGTCTTACGTTAGGCTGACCACCTAACTGGGACATATGCTTCGCACCCCAGGGCCCTCGGTCATGAAAACAGTTATGGGCTCTGCAGGCCTTGTCCCACATGGGCTGTCGTGCCATGGAGTTTAGTTTTTTAATATAAGTATCCACTAACAAGTGTAGTCAAGTAGTAACTTGAACGTTCCAGACTTATTGATCTTATTATGGATTTTAATTATTTTAATTTAATCTACACTTAATGAATTACTGATAAATTATTTATTTCTGTCTTATGCATACATATAGATATTTCTTAAAGTGGCTGCTGAGGTGCAATTGGTTAGGACGTCTTCCCTTGTCGGATGTTTGTAAGTTCGAATTCCGACTTAATTGAAGATTATAGTGTTCATTAAAGCTGGAAAAGGCACTTAAATAGATCGTGGTCACTATCTCTTCCAAGTGATCGGATGGCAGCTCGAATACTGGGAATTCTGCTTGGCCCGTGCTTTTAAAATACGAAGATTCCCATACTTCAGCTTCTATCCAACTTATAGAAGTTAATTGTGGGTTCGGTACAGGAAAGTATGCTGATTCTGTCTTTACAAAAAATGGAACATTAAATCATTTAGTAGATGCACATGTTAAGATAAAATAGTTGTCTGGAAAACATGGAGCTAAATTTTATTTATTAATTAATTCTTTACCATTTGATTTTTCAATGAATGTATGTTTATTTTTCAATACTTAAAATTTTATTTATTTACTTGTTTTTTAAGAATTGCATGTGTACCAATTTCTACTCATATTAATAATCACATATATTACATTTTATTTAATGGTAGAGAAATTACTGAATATATCTTAAAGCTCTTTTCAATTAATACAAACAGTGTGATGAATATTCAATACGGTTTTCAAAATTATATATACACTCTTATATGGCAGCAAAAACAATCGATTTATTAGAGAAGGCTACCAAAAGATGAAATTTAAAAAGTTAATAAAAATTCCCAACAGAATGTGTCTTATTCCCTGGTAAATTGACCATCTATCTTCTTGTCAAAATAAATTATTTAAAAAGCACTTTAATGATTCAAGTAATCATATCCGTCATTGTTTTTTCCCCCATTGAGGATATTCTCGAATTCAGGTCACCTCACCGTTGGGGGTCGCTCATCTGACAGCTCCCTTTGGCCCGCCTGCCTGGACTGCACGTGGCTTCTTTAAATAATTCATTAAGCCCTGGCCGACCCATTATGAGTCGATAAAAGATAGCGGACTCCAGAGTGGAACAGACTCAATTCTGTTGATGGAAGATACGACATTTGATACGGAATGCAGAGGACGTTTTCCAAATATTTCCGGAAAGGGATCCCCGCCTCCACTTCTCTCAGTTGCATCAAGCCATAAAGAAATGGATTCACTTAGTATGGATGTATACAGCAGAGACAGGCATTTTTTTTGTTCTCTTTCTTTTGGTGCAAAAGCATTTCATTCATCCGAGATTTGAAACTGTTTGAGAATTACAACAACTCATGAGTCGAGGCTGCTATGTTCACATAAAAAAGAGAGATTGATTTATATCAATATCAACTGCTGATGACCAATGATTATCAAATGATTATTTATAGATTTTTAACCAATAAATTTCTTTCTTTTATTGTTTATAAAATGAATAATTCATTAAGACAGTAATAATACATATATATGTATGTATATGAAATACTAGAAAATTGATGTCCGTGGTAACCTAGTGGTTAGGGCATCGGCCATCCGTCCGGAAGGGTGGGTTCGATTCCCAATGCCACCAAGAATCACCAAGTACATGCTATGAACGTACTCGTTAAATCTCTGGAATCGAAAGTCCTGATGTCGGTCGTTTGGCAATTACCATGGGTATAATGTGGTTTGGAGAAAGTTCCCCCCTCCAGATCAATGTCAGAATTGAATGAGTGGATCCTCTGGAGGTGCCATCTATAGGAAAAGTTAAGAGCAAAAGTCGTACTTTCACCTTCGTAATTCTCTGATTAACCGAAAGAAGCACGCTACAGACTTAAATTCGCATAGCTAACGGCATAGCGATCTTGGTTTGTCCAGGTGTCATAAGTAACAACAACACATTGATACAGGCATGCGAATGCAAGTAATAAAAATAAATGTATAATCTTATTGTATGAGGTAAACAGTGCCTATATTCGGCAGGTGTCTGGAGAAGTTAATAGACCGGTTGTTGCAATTGAAGTAACAGGGTATCATGAGTTAAGTGGCTTTGAACATGGGTTGTTTATAATCGACTCACGAATGATGAGATACACCATCTCGAAGGTAATTATTAAATTTGCATTTTCGTGTATGGTTATCCCATGAGTATACCAGGAAAATCCACTGTTCGATAAAAACATCTAATAATAGACAGTGTTGTAGTGGGAAAAAGTAAATGAAGAAGCTTGATGATGGGAGATAGATGTATCACACTTTCTCAAATTGTTGTGAATTTCAGTACTGGAGCACAGTACTGAAATTCAGTACAGTACAACAAGTATCAGCGAATGAATTCTACATGCATACATTGCGGTGCAAGTGAGCCCTGGACAGTACTTTAAGGTTAACGATTTTGGAATATTCACCCTTCATCAAGTGTTTCTTCATTTTGAACAAAGGTCAGATGAGATCATACTGGGCAGGCACCCTCCTCTCCTCATCAACGCCAAATCAGTGGAAGGACTTTCGATGCCACAGTTTAATGTGAACACGTGTCCAACCCACTAAACTCCAGCAACCCAGTGAAGGAGAATGTGGTCATCCTCCCAATCATTGCATGTGGCAAATGATGCTTCACTTTGAAGGGAAACTGCTGAGCCACAGGAGCTAGAATGAACTGTAGAAAGGATCATCGTTAATATGGGCTTATGGTAGAGAATATCCAACACTATTAATGTTGCTGACTGAAATGTACAAATGCCTCGCTACGATCGCCAACACTGGTTTTGGACTATCAGTGATTGAAAAACTATTGATGGTCTGATAAATTTCATTTCCATGGTATATGGATGGATATGTGATGATTTAAAGAAATCCTCATGAATCTAAGGACCTTACATGTAAACAAGAGATTACTTATGCTGGTGAAGCCTCTATGATGACTTAGAACATGTACAACTAGAATCATATGGAACCCCTGATGCATCTAAAGACGAATTTTGTAAGTGATAGATACTCATGTATTATCTGTACCTATTCATGAACACTGTGCTTTCAGACGACTATTTAATATTCCACAGTAATTTCTTTGCTTTAAAAGATAAATGCAACAAAACATATTAAAAAAATTTTCTTGTCTTAATTATTTTCATTTCTAATAATAGACCAATGTAGACTCAAGAGTTAGTTTTATGAAACTTTTGATAGCGTGAGATTTGATTATTAATGGAAACCAGTAGAGTTAAAAGTTGCGAAAAAAATCATTACTTGATATTCATTTTCAAGTGTTATTACGTTCATGCTATCGAAAAGATGACACTGAAAATTTAGATTACACACACACACACACAAAAGTTAGAAGATATATTTCCAACTAACTTGATAATTTGGATAGCAAGTTTTTGAAATGCAAGACTTTATAAGATAGCATTCTAAACATAGATTGTAGTGAATTTCATGAAATTTAATTACAAACAGTATTACGTATATGATTTCCATAAGATTATATTTTAACTTTGATTACATCCTAATTTTAGAATATTCTTTCAATCACCCCAAGATGCAGTTTTTTCATAACATGCAAAGTTGTTTTTTAACAGTCATTTCTTGATTACTTAAAACATTGGGCACATTCTAAATTTTTGAAAAATTTCTTTTGTTGTTACTAGTAGCGCCCCCTATAATAGATAGTAATTAGCTATTAAGTTGGTGCAGAATGAGATATTTTCCAAGTTATCACGGATTGTGATCTACGGTTTTAAAAAAGTAAACACCCAAATGTAATTACACTTTTTCGGCTTGTAATATTTTTATGTCCTTCATTTGTATGCTGGTCTCCTCTAAGCCTCGCTCAAAACGCTGT
Organism: Latrodectus hesperus; assembly: GCA_037975125.1. Classification (NCBI taxonomy): domain Eukaryota; kingdom Metazoa; phylum Arthropoda; class Arachnida; order Araneae; family Theridiidae; genus Latrodectus; species Latrodectus hesperus. The sequence continues at coordinate 15,359,973 of CM075851.1, forward strand.
TCAAAAGCAAAAGTTTCGAAAATTTTACGACTTCTATCCATTCCAATAAATTATCCCGAACACACAAACAGAGAGAGAGAGAGAGAGAGAGTCGGTTGCAACTCGCGAAACAAAAGGCACCTCCCCCCCTTTTACCTTCATTTGCGAACGCGAATTCATTTGATTTAAGGGTCTTCCAACTCGCGTGAATTTGGACGCATATCTGCTTCCGTTAATGCATGGTAAACTCGACATATCTCTTTATTAATCATCAGTGGAATCTCCCTATCCTTTTGTCCCTTAATTACCAGCCTTCCATACATCAAGCTATGGCATCATTATTGACTCTAAGCGACCTCAATTAAACAATTAAAAGAGACGGGGAATTCGAAATCGTCTGCTTGAATTCGTTTTCTGAAAATCGGCTTCCGTCTCGAGCTGTACATTTCGTGGTTCTAGTTGCAGAGTATGAGTATTAGTTCCTGGAAGGTCGGGTAAAGAGAACTGCGTTCATAAACCTTATTAAAGGGCCACTAGAGGGCGCTGATGGCTGAAATTGATGAATTGATTCGGATTACAAAGTATTCTATTCAGTAAATTTAACTTATTTCGAAGAATATATTCATACATTTATTCTCTACATAATACATATTAATATAAAATCAAATACCTGTTATTTAAAATAATTAATCCGCTACATTTTACACGATTCATTAAATACTTTTCAAAGATGCACACAATATTTCTGTTATCTGTAAAAGGTATTATTTTCTGTAAAAAAAAAATGGAGAAGTATATTTAAACTTTTATTTTGAAAAAGAAAACAAGTAAATAATTCTTTAAATATGACTGGGTAATAGTGCATTAGAGAAGAAAATGTTGTTCTCTTATCTGAAAGGTTGAAGGTTTGATGCACACACGCGCTGACGACCATCACTTTAAGAAGGCATATACACATAAAAATTTCTCTGAATTCCTGTGTTCTTCTGCTCTCTGCTTAGTTGTGGTTAGGTAAAGTATGGAAAAGATATTGCCCATTCATTTGTCGATCTCATTATTTTTGAGTATTTCTAAATTAAAAAAATGGTTAGTTTTGTTAAGTGGTTTCAGCCAAAAAATAAAGAGATGGGTCATACTCCAATTATCAAAAGCTAAATAGCATAATAAATAAAATTTTATTAAGATTGCAAGAATCAATTTTTAATAAATAAAATTTTAAGAATAAAAATTCAAATGAGACAATAAAATTTGGTGATCTTTAATACATTTTAGAATTTTTCTTAGAAACTGATAAAAGTTTTAACGTCCTCGAGAGAGAAGTTTTTATAAGGCCTATTAGTAAGCCTTGTTTCATAATGTCGTTTTGACTATGAAAACTTTAATCATTTGTCATGTTTATTTTTTCATCTTATTTTTAAAGTATAGTTTAACATAAGGACTACTTGTATTAATGGTCTTAAATTTATAACAGAAATAAGCATCTGGTTGTACAACTTTCATATCGCATGCAAACCATCCATCAATGACAATGATACTCATAAAAGCGTGTAAAAATTTCATGACCATAATAATCTGGATTCAAACTTATGGAAATTTATACAAAGAAGCACAAAATATCAATTTAAAGTCCTACTTTTATTTTCTCTTTTTATGTAAGTTTTTCAAGCAAAATAATTTCCAAATCGTTGTATATTGCATGAATTTATTACATTACTATCTTTCTGCTCTTATCGATTAAAGTAGTTAAATGCCGTCAATCGCTAAATCATTTTGAACTTAGTTCAAATGACGTAAACGACATCTGAGATGTCATTCTACTTTTCTAATTTTTACATCTCACAGGCTCAGATATTTTATGCGCATATGTTTGCGCAGTGCAACCCTCATTCCAGGGATGTGAGGCACTGAATGTGTCACAAAATGTCTAGACTCAAAAACGATACTCTCTTTGATCAAGATCCCAATTCCTCACCAAGCGATTTTAAAATTGCTTCGAATCTAAATGTAAATGTTAAAAATAAAAGATTTCTTTCATATTTAAATTTCCCTATAGTTCAAAACTGTTTCAGATCAGACTGGGATTATGCAATACGATTCTTGATATCTATTTAGCTGACTAAATATGTTAAACATTGTCAACCATTGGTTATTTTGAATTGTGATCAAGTGACGAAGTCACTACCTGAGCTAGCATTTTTCTTTTCATCCGTACCCAAAGTTATAATGAGGGTACATTAGAATCTAAGAAAGTGTCAGACGTGCATAATACTCTTAACATGATAATAAAGTTGTTCGAGTACCGAACACCTTGCTTTTCGGATATGAGAGCAACATTTCCCCCTACATTTTTTTATCATATATTTTTCTAAGAAATGTTATATTTACACTCATCAATAAGTTCACAAATTGTAATATTAAATGGCTGAGTGGTCTAAAGCATCACCGCTAATCGCTTGAGAGCGTAGGAGTGTGGGTTCAATTCCCATCGTGGCCCTGGGTGTTTTCTTCGTTATTCTTCTGTGGTTGTACATCTGTCATTGTGCTATTTGTCCTATTATCGACGAAGACTTACAAGCGGGTCTCAAGAATCAAGCATACAAGTCTGAATATATGTCATGTAATAAATAAAATAATATTAAATTATTTATTTGCAGCCATATTGAATTTTGATTGCTTTTTATTATAATCTTCTATTTATGAAATATGTTTCGATATTTGATTGATATTTTTGGTATTCTGCGACAAATTAAAATGTATATGATTTATCTTTCAGTTATGTATCGAAACAATTATTATTTAAATAATTATATAAATTCCTAAATGTTTTCTTTTAGTAATCTATTCATATTAATTTTAATAGTCTTAGCTTACTAGAAATCTTAATTAATGCAATTCTAAAGCCTATCTAGGTTTATTGTAACGATAATACTTAATATTTTCTTTAATAGAGTTTCATGAGGATAATAAATATCATTTATGGTAAGAAAAATATTAACTTTCAATAGGAAATGGTTAAGTTAGGATTTAGGAAAAATAATTTTACAGTTAATATATATACAAGTTTTGTAAGAATTTCAAAAAATTTTTTATTATTTGCTTATGTGTTTTTTGAGTAACATGCATATATAAAGTTGTTATTGTATTCGCTGTTCATGTTTAAAAGCAAAGAAGTAATATTTGAATTAATAATATTATTAGTTTTTATATATATAAACATTAAAAAAAATTGAGTATATTTTTTGATATATTTCTGTAAGAGAATACTAATTTTTAAAGACAGTACACTTGATGGTAGAACATTTTAGCTTTCCAAGTTATTCGAAAAAATTCAAAGACAGAAAGGAATTATGGATGAGATATTTCGAAATTGAAGTAATTATTTCATAATGTAAGTATTTGGGTACAAAAAAAAAAAAAAAAAAAAAAAAAAAAAAAAAAAAAACTGAAAATTTGGTATGTAGCTCCATGGCCATATGTAGCAGCTATGAATCCATATTATTGTCTAACAATTCAGAATTTTACAATGTTTTGGACTCCACCTTAAAATGTAGTAGTCAATCCAATTAGTCTTTTCGCGTCAAAAATAAACACGTTGAGAAATAAACAAATTGTTTTGTTTAGCAAACATAATGAAACTACATATATAATAAATATAATTAAATATTCATATTTATTTTATGAATAAATAGATAATAGAATAAAAATTCGACCTAATCGTAATTACTAAAAGAATGTAAAATTTTGTGAGCGTAATATGAATATCCTTATTTTACTCAAATTTATAAAATGGTATATTTATCTCATGATAAATGTTAGGCTTATTCATCGATTATGTCCTCTATAATCATGGAAACGTGTCCTCTTAGCAATTTTATAAATAATGATGTTATACTGTCACACACTAGAAGCTGCAGCTAGTAAAATGCATCTTGCAATCAACAAAGAGAAAACTAAATACATGACCACCGAAAAATATCACTCCCAATCTAGAGGTAGGAAACTACAAGTTTGAAACTGCTCGCAACTTTAAATATTTGGGATCTGAATTGAATGCATCCAACGACATCGCACCTGAGATCCGCAGCAGGGTTACAGCTGCTAACCGATGCTTTTTCGGCTTAAAAAAGTACCTAAAATCTACTTTCGTCAGTCGGAAAACAAAAATTTTGATATACAAATGCTTGATTCGGCCTATTCTCACTTACTCATCTGAAACGTGGACATTGACTGAGAAGGACAAAGAAACCATCTCCATTTTCGAAAGAAAAACTTTAAGAAGCATCTTTGGTGGAATAAAATGTGAGAATACATGGCGAAGAAGAACTAATTCTGAGCTCTATAAACTATATAAAGAACCAGATATTGTTAAATTTATCTCAATACAAATATTAAAATGGGCAGGACATTTGAGCCGAATGAACGACAATCGGGTGACGAAAAAAGTCTTTTTGGCTCGCCCCATTGGTACCAGAAGAAGAGGACGACCGAAACTCCGATGGCGTGACTGCCTTGAAAACGACCTAAAAACACTAAAAGTGACAAACTGGGTGACCTTATCCAAAAATAGGGGGTCCTGGTATGCACTTCTGAGGAAGGCAAAGGCCCACCCTGGGCTGTCAGGCCATTGAAGAAGATACTGTCACCAATCTATTTTCATTATGGCAACAGATTGAAGAAATATGACTTTAAAATGTCAGTTGAAATTAGCAAACAATAATTAGATAAACTATTTAAGAATAATTCAACATTTCTAAAAATCATTTTTTGATTTATCTCGACTGATAGATATTCGTATAAAACCACACTTTTAATGTAAATTTAAAGTATCTTTAACTTTCTTATAGAAGTTCAATTTAATTAACTTATTAATTTGTGTATGTGTAAAATCTAAAATCGTATAACAATTTTTCCTAAAATAATTTAAATGTTTTTGTAGTTCTATTAAATATTTTTATAATGAATTTTTCTTGCATTAGACATTTAGTTTTAATTTATTTCATTTTAACCCAACAAATAAGAATTATTGTAAGGATTTTCCAACATCACGACAATGCATAACCTTCTGGGTTATTTTCACTTATCACAATGCAGGAAGCTTTGAAAATTCTCAAGCACTCTTGCTGACAGATGTGCAAACTGAATATGCATGCCTAATGTTGTTGTTGTGGTCGTGTGCCAGCTAGGCTGGCATTATGGGGTGCGCTGCTCCACTTTTCCAACTGAACCATATTTTGGTGTGGATTCTGACTTCCTCAGTACACACATGCCATAGATACCCATTTATAGGGTAGGCAACCATTCACTCCACATTCATACAAGGAAAGGACAAAGACAGGATAGATAGATAGAGAGAGAGAGAGTACACCATGTCCGAACCAGGATTCGAACCCAGAGCCTCCCTATCCGCAGTTAGACACGCTGACCACTAGACAAAAGCATAATGTTAATTCCTTATTATTCAACAACGATAACCGATCATACACGCGAAAAAAGTCGCGAGGAATCAACAATTATTTAAAATTTGAATTTTAATCCAAGAAAATTTACGAATTCTTCATTTGCCAATTTTGTGATAGTGTAAACTTTTAAAACTGTTTTACTTTTAGAATTGACAAAACAGGCTCTTAGATATTTGGGTATATCGACAGTATGCTTTATTAATATAAATAAGATGTTACTTACTTAAAAAAATAGTGAACAATGTCAGATAGTTAGAAAAATTTTAAAATTTTAGGCTTAAAAATCATTATTCTTTTTATTTAGTTCTCTCAATTTGCTATCGAAATCGATTTAAATGGAAGTCGATTCAAGAAATGAATCGAAATCGTTGAGATTCAATGGGTTGTCGACTTCGACATTCACGGACGCGTACGGATTTAATGGTTTCTTAATGAGCTTGAAGCAAGCGGCGTAGGACGTCCTGATGGAGGGGTGTTGACGAAACTTAATCCGCAAATAAAAGGCCGGGCTCGGGTCAGCATGACCGCCAGTCTTCCGCACTCTTTGTTCAGCTTCGCAACGTGAGTTCAATAATTCAAAAATGCAACTTTGTGTCGCGAGCGAGAGATGGAAACTCATCCGGGCATTACGTCCGCTCCCTCCGCTCACGCGAGGCCCTTTCACTGCCCCGCCACTGCCATTGACGACTCTCACTTGTGTTTGCAAAATACAAATCAACAGGGGGCAGCGGTAACTTGGCGAGAAAAGGGCATCGTTCGGACGATTGTGGGTAGGATACTTAAGTACTGAATTTGGTAGTTGAATCCGTAAAATATTGTACATCTCTAGAATTTCATACATGTTTGTCCTTTATAGGACATCTTGAGTTGGTTTAATACTATACCCATACGCTTTAATTGGAAACCAATTCAGGATCATGTCCATAATTTGAATATGGAACAGAGTGACGAGGGGGTTGTTTGTGTTTTGGCAGTACCCAGTGACATATACATGCATAACTTTGCAGGCGGACTGTACCTTTAGGTTAACGGGTTTGGAATACTCCCCTATCACCAAGTGTTTAATTTTGAGCCATTGTCAGGTGACGAGGTCACCTCTGAGCTGACACCCTCCTCTCCACAGCCATGCCCCACCAGCGGAAGGACTTTGTACGTCACAGATTAATGGGGACCATGGAGCTCCTGAAACTGAGTGAGAGAGAGTACATGGTCACTTTCCTAATCACTGCCCGCTTTAAATGATCTTTTACTTTGTTGGTCTTCACAGGAAGCGGCGTGAAGTTACGGAGCCACTAGTAAGCCAGTAAACCATTTTCAACCAGTCCTTCGAGACTTCAAAAACAATTTTAATTTTGTACCCAGTAACATATAGAATTAAAATTGCTTTTGAAGTCTTGAAGGCCTGATTGGTAAGGTCATATTTCTCGTGAGCAGGAAGTGATGGATTCAATACCTGACCCTGGAGATGTTCAATAATGGTCACAGAAATATGTAAAATAGATTGAAGTCACATTTTGTGACATTCTATGGCATGACACTGAGAGAAGAGACGAGGTAAGAAGTAGGCCTCGTATAATGGCCGTGTTTTAAAATCATGAGGCGATTGACTGCGTTTCATTCAGCAGACATAGCCAACGGTAATGTATTACAAACAAACAAAGGGCTTAAACGGTTTTGTTTATGAACAATTTTTAAAATTTTCTCTGAGGTATTCGTTGTATTTAGCATGTGATTTTTTAACTCTTCATTTTAAGATGTATTCTAGTTGTGTTTGGCAAAACTCTGCTTATTTGCCGACATACAGTTTCTGGTTGAAATGTTGACATTTTTTTGTGAGAGAGTTATATTTTCAATTTCAAAATGCTAAAAATTAACTTTAGACTATAAAAAAGTATTTTTTAAAATAAAATTTATCGTGATTTTAATTTTTTAAACACTAAACTCTGTGGCCCGACAGCCCATGTGGTCCAAAACCATCAGTGGCCTTCTTTCTTTTCGTAACCGAGAGGCCCTGGAGTGCGAAGCATCTGTCCCGATTTGGTGATCAGCCTAAAGCGAAAACCCCCAGTGTTTAGTTCAAAAGCATGCTTGGTACTCAGTTTATCGACCCACTGAAGGGATGAAAGGCTGAGTCGACCTTTCCCAGCCCGAGGATTGAACCTTGGACCTGTGTCTTGGGAGCGTGAAACGCGACCGTTAAGCCACCGGGCTTCTTTAATTTTTTAATGTACTATAAATTTCACTAAGATTGGAATGCATATAAGATTATAATGATGATATAGATTATGAATTTTATACAAAAGATTGTGACGGACAGATTTATTAATTTAATTGGTTATTTCGACATACGGAAACTGCTAAACACAACCAATCGTCTAATAATTCTGATGCACAGATAAATGACAGGGTCAGCATCTGTGATATTTTCCATTTCAAACTATCGCAATCTCAAATGGTGAGAGTTAAAAGCTTTACGAAAGATCAAGATACATAGATTCTCTTTGCAAGATATTTTCAGAAATCATTTATCAAATTTGTTGCTTTCTGTCAGCAAAAATGACACCTTTCCACACCAGGCTTATATATTTGTGAATATTTTTATTAATATAGACCTGACTATGAGTATATTATTGAGACCAATATAAGCGATATCAAAGCCAAGTTTACATCGAGAATTACAAACTATATGTTAATTGATTGGAACTGATGTCTTCTGTGAGAGCAGGAAGACTAAGAAACTAGAAATGAGTATACGATTTTTCGTGATGGCAGATCTCATGAGAGGTTCTGTCCTTCATAATTCATCATCCAACTAAAATTTGCAAATAATTAATGAAATTTAATTTTTCAAATTACATCAATTATTTTTAAAGTGACAAAGATCCTAATAAATAAAAATAAACATCATATCTTCTTTTATTGCAACTATATTAGACAGATTCAAAACTCCAGCGAAATATCTGTAGAATATTCAAACCGGAGAAACAATATGAGCAGGTGTACCTGCAACTGGTGGATGAAAAAAAAAAAGCACATCGTGCATTGTATGAGCCATCTGTCGGGTTGAAATAATTTACAAGTAAGATTTGAAGGGGAGAAAAAGAAAATGTTACGAAATTTCAGACGCGTAGAGCTAACTATTCAGTGCACAGATAAGAAGTATCAGTATGGACTAGAAATGCAGTACACCCTATACTGTTTCTCTCGGATGGCACATATGCAGTATAATCCATGATTCCAAACTCTGAATTTTTTGGCGATGAAGAAATGTCGCCAGGATGATGTATCGTGACGTGCGCGATGACGTAAGTACTAGGGTTACCAATTTTCTGCATAATTCTTATAGGTATATATGACGTAATAAAAACCAGGCTGCCAGATACATAAGAAAATCCACCAAAAATCGCCAATCTCAGAATTTGGCAGCCTGGATTATACGGCACCTGTGCCCTCTCAGATACAGTACCCGTATAGAGAAATATTAGAAAAGTAGCTAAGCAACTTCTGCTTAAATTATCTTCAAACTCTAATCAGACCACTACAGAGTGATTTTTCCGAAGTGTAAGTGGTCCAGGGAGTTATAATCGTTATATGTTTGCCAGATATCCTACTTACATCATCTCTTTTGTTCATTCTCATTTGCTTAACACATTGGTTTTAAGAATTACTCATCTTTGTTTCGTTTCTGCATCTTTACGCTTAGTTTACATACATAAGTGTATTTTAATTATAAAAGCCCTTTTCTAGACTCCACACAATATTTGAGCTTTTTCTAATTCCGAGTTAATTTTTCATGGATGTAAAACTGGAGGAAAATTCGGACTCTTTCTGCCTATATTAGATTCCCGTTTCGAAAGGAAAGTTTCGAATCCTCCTGTTCTTATCTGGAGTCATCGTTCTCGCCAATAAATGTTCTCTATTTCTGCTTGTTTGCCCTTCCTCATGACCACCAGGTGAGGACATTCGACAAGAAAAAAGAAACATAGTATTTCCATTAAAATTTATTTACCATAATTGAAACGTGACGTGTTATTGCTGCCAAACCAAATATCACATTAAAAACATAAAAGTGAATATTCTGTTAAATTTAAATAAATTTATATTCGATATTGAATTACTTAAAAGTATTGAAAAAAAACTTTTATTATTTAATTTTGAATTTCATCCATAGATTTCATATTTGTATTTAGAAATAACGATTTTATGTTATTGATTAAAGTAAAAATATAAGCGTCATCTACAACTAGTGTCACGGCAAAAAAATTGCACTTAATAAATACTTCTCAAAATCTGAAACGTTAATATTTCCATTTTATACTATAAAATTGAATTATATACATAAATCTACTTAAACCAGTTCTAACCTATGCCTCAGAGACATGGACCTTGACGATGAAGGAAGAGAAAATATGGCGATTTTTGAGAGAAAGGTCCTAAGAACTATTTTTGGTGCTGTCCTGGAAAATAACACCTGGCGAAGAAGGTATAACTTTGAACTGTACAAAATCTATGGAGAAGAAGACATCATTAAATCAATAAAACTACCTAGAATGAGATGGGCAGGCCACCTCATGAGAATGAGTACAGAGAGAACACCAATAAAGGTCTTCAACACCACCCCTTTCTGTAGTAGACCAAGAGGAAGACCCAAAAAGAGATGGAAGGGCTGCCTGGAAAAAGACTTCAACATACTTAAAGTCAAGAACTGGAGATCGATTTCTAGAAAAGGGGTGGAATGGCACAGACTTCTGAAGAAGGCCAAGGCCCACAAAGGGCTGTCATACCAATGCTGATGATGATGATAAATCTACAGCAGAATTTCTTGAATAGAACATTTTTATGGAAACAATACATATGTATAGTTAGAATAATATAGTTCGAACTTTTACTCAAATATTATTTGAATTATCTCAGTTATCATTTGTTTTTTTAATGAAAATATGTCATCATATTTTCATTGATTGGGTACCTTTGAACTTTTTTACTAACCTTTTTTTGAATATTTGCGATTAGGTTGTTAAAATTAGATATTAACAGTTGCAATTTCGACCTTGGCTTAACGTAAACATGGTAATTTTGTTAAATAATGCAAATCATGCATGAACATAGACAGCGATACAATTACTTTGTTCTGAAGAAAATCTCTAAGGAATAGCATAATGATTTATACAAGCCAATGACCACTCATAAGAGAATTTGCTATTTTCAAACTAGTTTCAGCTTTGAATTTGCGATTATCGTAGCAAGTCAAAGGGTTTCACTCGCATTACTAAACAATTTAGCAGCTGATACATGTTTTGAAGTTGCAATAAATTGATTTCAATGTATACAAGAAGATAAAAAAATCAAGTGAAAAAGTTTCATCGAAAGAAACGCAGTTAAATGTACTCAATAATAATAAAAACTTAGAAGGGGAATGATATAATAAGTAAAATTAAAAATGAAATAAGAAAATAGAACAAAATCATTACTCACAGTCATATTTTACTTAAAAATAGTATATCATTAATATAAAATATCAAAGTAACAAACTATGGTTATAGCAAAATATATAATTGATAAGAATTATCAATTTTGTGAACAAAAAATAGAACAATACTGTATTTTATCAAATTAAAGAGTAATCAGAACATATAGAATTAAGAATATAATTATCTATGCACGATAAATAAAATATCTTTCTTTTCGCATGATAAATTGAGAAGTAAAAACATAATTGGTGATCATTTTATTCTTCGAAAGAAAAAGATTTGGCGAAAAAGCAGTTTTAATACATCAAACCAGTTGAATTTAAATTGAGATTTCTTTCCATGTAAGTGATACAAGCTGCAAGAATAGTACTTGAACATTTTGTTATGATTTACAATCATTATTTAGTATTATTTATTCTATAGTGTTAATACAAGAGCCGGTATTAATATCGCCAATACCGATGGCGCCAAATAAAGAAGTTGATTGATAAGAGAACTACAACATGACAACTACCGAAACTACTTAGATATGAATGAAAACCATTATCATAGCAGCCAATCTTTCATTAGCCCTGCACTTATTCCGAAAAAATAGAATGATAAATTTGTCCTGTATCTGGACTTATATGTCATAAAATATCTTCCTCTTTTCGGACGACACTTTTATTAAGATCAAGACGCTTTCTTCTCCCCCACACACTGAGTGTCCGCCTTCTTCTTTTCTTCTTCTTTATTTATTAATGCCAACAAAAAAGTGAAGTTTCGATATTATCGCGTGTTGTGGACTACGGCCAAAACTGGAGATATGTTGTTTTCAAGCTCACACGCACTTCGGTTATTCTATGGGCGGGGTTAAGTGACGTCATAGGAGCTTTGTCCTCAAGCCTAAGTTCATACAATTTTTTTTGCAGGCATCTTCTCTCCACTGTCAAAAAGGATAAAAAAAAGAAGGAAAAAAAGTCAATATTAATAGGCCAAAGCACGAAAAGATCTGAGCTTTCGAATAAATATATAAAGGGACTCTATATGCTTAGGTAGATATTTTTTTCTTGAAGAAAAGAAACAAAAACTCTTAAAAAAAAGAAAAACAACTTCGTGCATTTAACAGTACCACCCGCAAATTGTATCGTTGTGTGAACAAGAATAGGTTAATTACACGCATTCGTGCTGCTAAGTATGAATTTTAAGGGGGTGCGTGCCGGGTTTTTCACGTGGTAATTTAATAGCTGTTGAGACCAAGAAGAATGGCATCCATCTGGCATTGTTCCTCTTAGAAAGCTGAATTTTGAAATGATAAGTTAAAATTATAAGAGAATTAATTGCCCAGCTGCGTTCTTTTGTGTTTTGGAACTATAACACTATCATATTTCTTTTATGCCCAGAAAGAAAAATTATACCTTATCACGTTCAACACTAATGAATTCTACCATATTTTTTGCTTCGAAACACAGCGGCGGAAGTATTTCGGAAATAAACTACTTGAGGATATTTATTTATAAATTTTCTCATCAGTCATTCCATATAAAATACGGAATAAAAATTAATATTGTGTTCTGAACAATAGAAACATTTCAAAAAAATATTTCTATTTTTTAATATTTATAATGCATTTGCATGACAAAATATGTAGTAATAATTATTATACTTTAAATAAAAGAAATATTTCAGAAATAAAACTATTTTAGAATATTTATTTATAAACTTTCATGTCAGTTAACAAAACACAGGATAGGGAATAGCATTTAATATTGTAGTTTGAACAATAGAAACAGTCCAAAGTACTTCTATTTTTTAATATTTATTTTTAATATTTATAGGCCTAATGAAATATATATTTCTTTTGCATAACGTATATAATTATGCATTATTCAGTGGAGACTATCAGCAATAAGTTATTACAGAATATTTATTTATGAATTTTCATACTAGTTATTATAAGCAAAGTTGCAACATAAACGTATGTTGAACAGCAGAAATAGTTAAAAAATTTCTAAAATTTAATTTATAAAATATTTATGCAAGTAGAACTAAAAAAATATGTAATAACAGTTATTGCATACTAAGTACAATAGAAATATTTAGGAAAATAACTTTTAGAGAATATTTATTAATTCATTTTTATATGAGTCATTCCTGACGAAGTTATAGAAAACTAACAATGATTATACGTCGAACCATAGAAATAAATTCCAAATTTTTTTAATATTTATAAACTATACATGTATTTACGGTTTTTTACAGCAATATAAATATTTTATATTTGTATATTAATAAATACAAACCTTTTTTTTAAGTCATAGCTAACTCTTTGTACTATTGATAAAAAATTTTCAAACAGAATATTTTTGCTTTGTAGTAAAACAACACTAATATTTCGGAAGTAAGTTGCCAGAAGATATTTCCATGTCAGATATTCCGAATAGAATTCAGAATAATAATTAATATTGCACACTAAGCAACGGAAATATTTGGAAATATTTTTTTACAAATTATGATGAATTTTTATGGTAAATACAATATGTATTAATTATTAAACGTTAAGCAATTGATATATTTTAGAAATAAATTATTAAAAAATATTCATTCATTTTTGTATCAGTTATTCTGAACAAAATGCTGAATAATAGCAATAATTATATTCCAAGCAATAAAATATTTCGAAAATTTTCCATTGTTTATCTAAGTTAAACCAGTCTTAAAAAAATTAATATTTTATGTTAATATAAAAAAACTCTATTTGAATTTTAACTATTGTAAAAGTTTACTATTGGATATCCCTTGATTTTTATGGCGGTTTTTTGACGACAAGATACGCATTAACATAAGACTCATAATATGGCCGATAAACAAATCTATAGAAAGATGGTTTCACCCCGGTAACCAGAAATTGAATTTTATCGCCAAACCAATTGGTACCCGATTCTACACTGTGAAACCCAATTATTTTTTTATATCGTTTGTTTTAATGAACAAAGTATTTTTTAATTCCAAGCAAAAGAATCCAAATATTTTGAAGAAGTAAAATATTTGCAAATATTTATTCCCAAATTTTTGAATAAGTTATTCCAAAGAGAATACAGAATAATAATAACGATTACACGCCAAAACAACAGAAATATTTTGGAAACACATTATGATTTCTTAAAATTTATAAGTTAATCCCATCAGTTATTCAAAACAAAATGTACAACAATACTTACTTGTTTCTACGCAACAAAAATATTTCAGAAGTAAGTTTTTACAGAATATTTATGTTTTAATTATTTTATTATATATATATATATATATATATATATATATATATATATATATATATATATATATATATATATATATATATATATATATATATATATAGTAAAATAATTAAGTAATATTTATATTTTATATATTAATATTCATATTTGTTTCTAAAATCGCTAAATAAAACTAGTCTTCTAGTTATTTTGAATTATTGCCAAGTGACGAGGTCAACACCGAAGATGGCACCCTCCTTTTCTTGACACGACAGCATCCACAAGATCATTAAGACCTTGAACTATTTTAAGTGCCGCTGTTATCATTAGTGAACATGAAAAAATTTCGATTGTGACAAGTATTGAACCCATTACTTCCTGGTTACGAGAACGATACCTTTCGCGACCAGGCCACAAAGGCTTTAGACGGTATTTATTCATATAATTCATATCTAATAAAATAAGTCATATTGGTGTTGCCTGGTGGAAAACCATACAAGAAAATTTGTTGTAAGCATTTTTAATATCCACCATATTCAAATTTTCACATTTGGGAAAACTTTTTATAAATAATAAATTATAATAAATTTTTCATTTTTATAAATAGTGCGTATCATATTTCCAAAATTTTTCTTTATGTAATAAAATAGCTTATAAATAATATTAAAATTATTAATTATGATAAATTATTATAGTTAACTATTAATACAATCCTGATACTGCAATAATCTCTTAAATCCATAATAAGCATACTCATCCTTCTCCAGGAATTTATATTTTAACTATTAACTTCAGGAACTTTAGAGGATCAGTGATTTATTTTCCTAAACTGTTTACCTTAGCAATATTTAACATGATGCATGATTGTTTCCTGATTATTCATAGCTAATTCTGGAACACCCCTTTTCCGGTAAAGTTTAAAGTAAACAAACACACCCATTTCCCTGAAATACAGCTAATCGACAGTTTCAGGAAAAGAGAAGTTTAATGAAAACTGTGTGTGTGTGCAAGTATATTATTATTGTTGCTGGAGATTACGATTCTGGATATTAACTTCACAATACCTAGGCTTCCAAATTTCTCGAAAATTAAATAACTTGTAATTTATATTGTAATACATCTGTCCAATAAATATCATTTCCCTAGTTGCATTTCTTCTTGTATAGCAAATACTTTATTAATAATTATATATTAGCAATTATATTATTAATAATTATTATTGTATATAATAAACGTAAAAAGGAGAAGAATAAATAGAAAAAATTTAATGTTCACGTAAGCAAGGCTTAAGATTCAAAAGATTAACTAATATTGTTAACAAATATTGTATTAATTTAGAATTCTATTAATTAAATTTTTAGAAATTTAAATCCCCTTTGCTTATTTAAACTAACCATAAAGTATATGTCTTGTCTTTTTCATTGTGCTTTTTCTTCTGTTCTATTGTCAATGTGTTAATGGCTTGTATCAATGGAAAACGGCCTATCAAACCGATGCTTTGATCCTTATATAAGAAATCGTTTAATTAACAAAATAAACTTCGACACTATTTTCAGATATTCCATGGTGAACTTCGCCTTGTTTGCTGCCGCTCGAAGAAAGCCTTTTGAAGGCAGGTGTCAAATTCGTCGACAATTCAGATTTGCGGCGTTGTCTCAATACGATGTCGTAATGAATTATGTGTGACGTAGATAAAACGTTATCTGGCGTCATGGATTTTTTCAACGAATGAGAATTGTAATAAAGTGATGTAGCCATAATCTCATGAATGAAAGAAACAACCACTTATGGTTAAAAAACATCTTACTTATGTAAAAAGAATCAAGTTAAATTAAACATTAAAAATGTATAAAAAAATATTTGTTATGGATGATTGGTTAGATGTACCTCTAATAAATTAAAAATACTTTCAGAAATGAAATTTTGATTTGTAAACATTGAGTTGCAATAAGAACGATAAATAATTCATAAAATACAATCCTCGATGATAAAATAGTTGAAGGAAGGATAAAAAAAAAAGACTAGAACAAATGTAAACAATGTCTTATGCATTCTGTATATTCATTAAAATAGTAAAGTTTCAATTAAATAAACGTGCCTAGTTTGTTTAAGTTCTTTTAGTAACAATGAATAATTTCTACATAATTTTTGTTCGTGGCACGTTTTTTAAAAATTGGTGCATGAACGAAGTGTGGGATTTAAAAATATAATTACTGTTTTACAAAAGCTTATGAAGTAAATATTTCGGAGAACACATACTTTTAAAGAAAAAGAATCTAAACGAAGATTATATTATATTAAGATTTAGATTCCCTCTCCCCATGTTTAATTTGTACTTAATAACATGAATTAAAAAATTAGAATAATTTTTCTTTTCTTAATATGAATAATTAAAATTAATTATGTATAGATCTCTAACGACTATTTGAATCAAATTCTATCCCCTAATTTATGTTTCGATGAAATAATGTTGCATACTTTAATTATGTATTAATTCATATAAATACAGAGAAAAAAATAGACTTACAATAAAAAAAATATTTGTCATCTTTCGAAAATTGTGAAGAGAATCATTATATTTTTACTAGTAAATGTTTTTCAAAGCAAAAATAATTAATAAATATTTGAAAAGAAAATTATTTTAATTAGCTGCTAGTTAAAATTTTAAGCTAAATTATTGAATTTAAAATACTATTTAGAGTTTTACTTTTAAATGATGTTTATAATTAATTTAATGTTAGTTGAGCTTAACCATAAGCTAAATTAGTTTTTCCGAATTTAATTTCAGTGTGATTTTGTACAAAAATTAAACATTTATCACAATGTCGTAACATTATTCTTTTCCGCTTTGGGGATTCTCTTATAGCTTGAAACTATCGTAATGTATAAGTAATATCATTCTGCTAGTAATATATACTCGTATAAACACAATCTCATAATATGTAAAAATAAAATTTATGGTGCGATTTTATTCGCTTTGTTCACTTGTGAGGGAAACACTCCAGATTTTTGCTGGCTATAATTTTAAGGGAAAAGCGTGTATAGCTTTAGAGAAAAAGATTCGATTGAAAAATAACGATATTTACTATTCTTTAATGATATTTACTTTTCTTTAAATATAGTTATTGTTATTCCTTAATGATAATTACTATTTACCTAGATTTTTAGTCAAAACGTTGGCTTGTAACAAAAAATGAGATCGCATACATCAGATAAAAGCTAATCGAATGAAGCTTATAACTCTTGTGAAAACTTCCTTTAGCTACATAATTATTAAATATAGACTTCAGGATTTTTTATTCTCTCCTAATGCTTTTCGGATCGGTGACATGTTAGAAATACCGAAAACAGGTTCACTACAAACAAAAGCAATACTGTCTTAAATAATAGTAAATATCATTATTGTCTTTAATAAAAAAAATAATTCGTAATCTAGGGAAAAGGCCTTCTACACGATGATGTTTTTTTCCCTCCCTCCCTTCCTCTGCGGTTATGAACAGAAAAAAAAACTTTTAAAAGGGAGGGAGAAAGCTTGCGATAATGTTGTGTTGTGACAAAAAAAAAGGTTAAGACCAAAGATTCTTAACCTTTTTTTGACACAATACACTTTTAACGAGTTCAAAATTTAGCGATACGCAAAGAAGAAAATTGAATTTAAAAGTTGTTTACTTACCTATAAGACACTGTGTAAAATAGTTTATGATAATAATTTTGAATGCAAAATAAAATAATTAAATATGTACTATAAAAACCACAGTAAGCGTTTATTACTTTATTCATAATAAAAAAAGACATTATAATTTTTATTACATACATTTCTAAAATTTGGCGGCGCATTTTAAGTTTATGACGGTACGCAAAAGTGCCGTGGCACAGTGGTTAAGACTACTGTAGAAAATAGAACACCGGAAATGGGGGGATCAATAAGTTTAAATCACCATTGACTACAGTGTAAAATGCCGACCGATGGCTGAGTGGTTAGCGCTCCTGAGCTGTGGGTCCTATGTTCGAATCCCGGTTCGGGCATGGATGTTACTTTCTTTCCCTGTTCTCTCTGTGTTTCTCTATCCTTTCTTCCATGATGATGTATGAATGTGGACCACCCTATAAACGGGTTTGTGGGGTAACGCGGGTAACGCTACTCGCCTCCGTGACTTGGTTCACAGGTGCCCACAGGGTAACGACAAATGAGTAGCAGTTTCTGGCCTTGTTGTGGCTTAGGGTTCAACCCTCAAGTGCCCGCCATTGAAAAAAAAACAGTGTAAAACAATTACAAACGCTGCAATTAAGATTTGGAAATGGAAACCAGTAAATGTCTCACCATAGACAGAGAAAATTTGAATGCATAGAGAGAATCAATTTTGTGTTCACTCACGTTTTAGCATTTAGTAATAATTTAGATATAATTTTGGTGGACTGTGAACTTATAATTATTTATTCTTTTTCACTTTTGTGTCAATTCTCTGAACATTCTTATTTAGAAAATAAATAATATTCACGAGTACTTTTGGATATAAATTCGCTAAACTGTGTTTGAAAAAAATTAATGTACGTTCGGCTTCTCTTAATCAACATATAATGACTGTTTACTTAATTATTTCATAATTTTAGTCACATCGTAAAATTTATATGATTAATAAATATTTATGTTTTTTAAATTTGAACTTTTTAAGGTTGTTTTTCAATCGTTTTAAAAAGTTCGAGTCAGGAAGTGAAGTTGAGAAAAACGATGCCTTTTACTTTACTTCCACGCAAAAAATGTTTAAGAATTTATTCAATATAAAATCATCAATTTTTTTAAGTGGAATTAAGAGTTACAATATTTTTAAATTTTTTTAATTATATTTTGAGAAATTTTGCATTTAAATAGAAAATGCTTTTTCCCCTACCAATACGCGATAGCAATTTATTCACTACTTTTCTAGCTTGGTATTTTATGTCTGATTCTGTTATTTAGTTCGTGTGGCGGATATCTGCACGCGAACAGTCTCACAAAACTTTCCAAATCATAAAAACCTCTTGGGTGGGCTTGCAAATGGACTTACATTTTTTTTATTTTTCCTGAAAATAAAACACTGAATCGAAAGAAGAGCCAAGAAGGGGAGGGCCACTGTTAGTTTGTTTCGTGCCGGTGTTTTGTCCAGATGAGATTTATGACCGAGAGTATTAAAAACTGGCAACACTTAACAAGTGTTGGGGCGTTGACTATTTTACGAACATGTTGGTATGGATGGAAATTAAATATGAAATTGTTGAGCATGGTTAAGTTATACTATTCTGGTTTTTATTTATTATTTTCTCAATGAAACAGGTTCTGTTAAGACTCCAATTTAAAATTTCTTCATATTATTTATTCCATCATTTCTTGATTTGTGGTTCCATATATTACTTTTTATTGTTTAGAATCAATTCAACTATAAACTAGGGTATCTAATGCATTTCGAAGTACTATGAACATATGGATTTTAAGTGGGAATCTGACTTATAAGCCATTGACTTAGAAACCAGGTTAGCGCTCTGATCTTTAATTCAACAGTCTTGAATCCGATTCAACCTCGGACATTTTGACACTGCATAGTGATCTGCTTGACCATTTAAGGATCTTGTAAGGCATGTTAAAGTCCACTTCATAAATTTTCTTTTATATAAATAGTAGACATTATTCTCTTTTTGCCAAGAAAGAAACTTAAGAAACACTCAAGCACCCACTTCAGCAGATGTGCATGCAGAGTGCTCAGATACCCAATTTATCTTATCATCATTGTTCCTCATTGGTTGTTAGGATTAAATCTGGAAACTTTCACATTGAAGAAGGATGTCTCTTACCATTAATCATTCGAAATCCACTTAAAAATGTATAGGTCCTAGTAAATTTAACAATATAAGTAAGCAAAAAACTAAACAGCAACAACCAAATCTAAGGCCCAAATCACTGATTTGAATGCTATTCAGAGTTATTAAGGTCGGAAAATATTAATTTCTTGAAAAATGTAGACTACTCTTAATAATTAATTTTTATTATATTGTAGTTAACATATATTATTATTTAATAATTTTATAATATTAATGAAAAGAGAATGTGAAAATTTAGCATTATAAAAAGAAAAATATAATTTTTCAACTTCTTTCATTGTGAAAAATTTTATTCAACAAGAAATAATTGAGTTTGTTTGTCCATCTGAAATCATATATATATATCTGTATGTAATACATATATATAACTTAGTTATTTATAAAACAGTACTAAAACAAACATTCATTTACATAATTTTCTTTTGGAAAATTTTTTCCATAACTTAAGGAAAATGTTCAGAAAATCTGAACATTTTTCTTAAGTTGTGCAGAAAACTTAAGAATCTACGTATATGTCTTCAGAAAGAATCTAAGTATATGAGAAATGTAAAGCTGTGATAATGAAAAACATAATACTTAAGTTCTAACTATTGTAAAGAAACTCGCGATCTTAAAGTTTACTTTTTCAATTACTTTTCAAGGAATTTTGTTAAGGAACAATCGAATTGAAGGCCGAGGCTCTAACCATTCGGCTGTTAATTCTGCTGCAGTTAGGAATTCGAATTTAGTGGCGAAAAAGCAACCTTTCGCTTTGAAGTGTTTGATACAAGCCTTTTGGCCAAAGTTAAAAGCTGATGAAAAATAAAGTGCGTTTTTGTTTAATCTTTTGTATTACTCTGTATAATTTACAATTGCTTATATTATCTTTTTCTGCTATTGACATGACAACCCCTGATGAGTCAAGGCCATCCCAAGGACTTCCTTTCACTCTGATGTATTTTTTGCAATGGATCTCCATTTAGCTACTCTTAGGATCTTAAAATTCCCCTCTACACAGTTAGTCCATCTCAACTTGGGCCTACCCCTTTTTTAGCCTCCAAAGGTTTATGATTGAAACTTTTAATTGTTAATGATGTGGTGTGTCCATTCTGCATTAATGATCCTCTAATACCACTTATGTTAATAAATATGGCGAAATATATATATATATATATATATATATATATATATATATATATATATATATATATATATATATATATATATATATATATAATTAAATTCGATTCCTTAAGTATCCTTAAGTACGATTCAAACGTCTCCAGACTTCATTTTCATTAACAGCACCAAAATTTTTTCTCTGAACTTTTCACACAATGATAACAGCTTTTCTGCCTGGTATTGAATAAACGTCCAAGTCTCAGATCCATAAGTGAGCACAAATCTATTAAGTACATTAATTAATGTGATTTTAGTGATTTTTTCTGATTAATTTAGATATCAAAACGTTACATAAGCCTTGAAAGCAATAATACTATCCAAGATTTAAATTCCATTCCCAAAGCAAATTAAAAAAAAAAAAATATGACGCTGCATATAGTTTCAACGCAATCTCAAAGCGAAATAAAAAAAAAATTACAATTCTGCATATAGTTCGTTCGAACACTTGCTACACATATGCTGCCAGTGTAGGGAAAGTGATATAAAAAAGGGAAAATGAGATTCTCATCAATTAATTCCCATTCTTCCCCTGCCCAAACCCCAGCAGGTGAAATATTGCGATGCTCAATGTTACGGAACGATCTCCGCGCCTAATTCCTATTCCATTGCAGTTGCTCCATTGTTTTTCGTGGCACTTCCCTAACTTCCTGCTCAGACGATTTTGACCTTCATAAGCCTAAAAATCTTCGATTTCTGAAAGCCGGTGAATTCGATCCTCGTACCCGATTACCACCTGTTATTGCTGCCACTTCATGTCACAGGGTATTGAGGTCATCTAGGCAGCCGTGGATTACCCTCCTCTGTTTAGTTTTTATAAAATTAAACGCATTTGGTGATATCAGTAGAGAATTATCTTTATTTTTATTGCGTGTATATCACTGTATTTAATTGGAAGTTACAGAATTCGAGGGCGCAGTGCAAGTATTAAAGTTTCGGCACTAATTCTGACAGTGAATTACTCGATATTAATGGACTGACTGGCGCTTCTGTATCCCTAATTGGGCTTCGTCTGCCTCCTAATGACAAGACTTCACAGAATTTGCATTGAAATCGAATACCAATAGCTTTACCATCATTTGTGGAATCATTTTAGAGACCTACACAGCTCATGATTCAAATTCGAAGTATCTTCAAAAAAATAAAAAATAATAATAAATGAAAGAAATATATATATTTTTCTATTTGGTTGATATATTAATTATATTTTAAAATATATTTCCATTTCATTTATACTGTATGATAAATCGAGGAAAAGTTATCGGTTCCAAAAGCAATTTCCAAATATTTCTCAAAGTAACTATATAATTGAAGTATATTATGTATTAAATATTATTACCTCTTTATTAAATATTATTAAACTCAGTGGTTTTTCTTAGCTTAATATAGAATATATTTTATTGGTTGGCATTTTTTTACAATGTGTCAAAGGAATTTTTAATAAAAATGTTACAGTTATTTATCACTCATCATTTTGACCATTTTAGCAAACAAGATCGAATTGTGTTTACGTTTTTATGCTATTTTTTTATTATTTCCTTATATGCTTAATGTGAGACTCAAAGTACTATCTCTCGATATATATAAGATCGATAAGTACCATCTTATATAAGTATAGAGCTATTTATAAATTTTGCTTGCCGCCCAACTTGTCTAGTGGTCAGCGTGCCTGACTACGGATAAGGAGATCCTGGGTTTGAATCCCGGTTCGGACATGGATGTACTTTATCTATCCTGTCTTTGTCCTTTCCTTGTATGAATGAGGTGTGAATGGTTGCCTACCCTATAAACGGGTCCCTATGGCATGTGTGTACCGAGGAAGTCGGATTCCACACCAAAATAGGGTTCAGTTGGAAAAGTGGAGCAGAGCACCCCATGTTGCCAGCCTAGCTGGCACGCGACAATGAATGAATGAATAAATTTTGCTTGGATGGAATCTCATTAGACATAGTTTCAGAAATTAGAAACAGAACTTTTATCATCTAATGCTCAACAATTGCTAGGAATAGAATCTGGAATCATCAGCTAATTAAGTACCATGGTATTAGTTACCCACAATGAATACTTATTATTTATAAATGGAAGATTTAAAACGTATAAAATATTCATCAAATTCAGAAGCGTTTCAGGGTTTCAATTCCACATCAAACAAATCTCAAATTCATTTCGTTAGATAGAAAATAACATCGCTCATAGTAAATTAAGAAATTGCTTTGAATTGATAAATAATTTGAGATGTTCATTTATTTATTAAGTATTTTTGTTTCTAAGTAATCTTTTTTCCCGATTATCAGTGAAAGAAATATCGCGAAAAACGTTCGTGTTGATTTTTTCGCAACCAACAAAAATGAATTTCAGCTGCGTTTCGTCAGCTGTCAAGTTTGTTTTGTTCGTTGAATTCCATATCGTGTTTTGTTTATCTCGTTTTTTGAATGTTCGAAAGTGTTAACTATGTCGAAAAGAAAGAAATGGAACAAATATTTCAAATGCCCAAAAGAGATAACACAGACTTGGAAAAAGTGTATCTTTTCGAGTACTTGTGTGTCAAGGACTGATTGATGGATTGATTGCGAAATTTCAAAAAACTTTTGGGAAAAAATAATTTCTAGAAATATTACTGTAATAAGTAAATAAATATGATATCATACGAATCTTTTATAAATATTTCAAAAAATCTTCGAAACATCCTAGAAAAAATGTACATTTATATGGGAAACAAATCTTTTGTTCTATTTTTACTAAACTTATTAATATTATTAATAATTATGTTTAACACACACAAATTTCATATATATATATATATATATATATATATATATATATATAAATGAATCAAAATCACTATGTAATTAACTAAATAAGAAATTCATGTATATTTTATTTATTTCATATATAAATTTTTTATTTTTATTTTGTTTCTACATTTTTTAAATAATATGTGTATAATTTTGTAATAACATACTTATTGAGTGACAAATGCAAAATAATTTTGTGCATAGTATTTTTTTTATTAAATTATGCATAATAATAATAATGCTTAACTTAATATGTGAAATAAGCAGATAAAACAAAGCAAAAATTAAAATAAAGTTTAATAACGTACTTTCGAGAAATTTTATTTTAAGTACCTGTGCTGTTTGATTGCAAAAGCTTAGAATTAGGCGTGAAAAAAACTTCCATATAAAAATTGGGTTACATGTAAATGTCAAAGAGGCCTTGTTTGGATTAGATGCAAGGTGTTTAATATGGCAAGTGGTTTCCTCAAACACAGCTAAGTATTCTGCACAGCATTTTTGACAGACGCTTCGAAGTTATTGAAATTAGAGGGTACAACTCCACTTTTAAGGAAATGCAATCTTACACGTTTCCCCAATAATAAATACAAACTAATCCTATATGTATTTTGAGTGTATTCCAATTGTACGTGATTTGATTTAGCTTAAAGTAGCATGCTGGCCAAGAATCTTGTTTCAGATTCAAGCTATTTTATACAAGATGATCTGTTTAAGGCATCACCTTATTTTGTACTAAAAGAAACATCTCAAAACACCTGGAGAGTAAGATTAGATGAAAAGTCTTAATATTTTATTTAAACAATTTAATTCTTCAAATTGCTTAATTTTTCGAGCACTACAATTATGTAACATATCTAAAAGCATAAGTTGCACAGATGCATGTACCTATGTAAAAGCATAATTTTTATTGTGTAGTAATACTAAGTCTCATAACTATTCGTGGATAGGATAACAATTGGAAGTTGCTGAATAATCATCTTGTAATATATTCTAGGAAACGTAGACATTAAATGTTGATATACAGAGCGAACCCTGGAAACCTTTGAAAGGAAGGTACTAAGAACGATATATGGGCCTGTACAAGAACAGGGTTGCTGGCAAACCAGATATAATTTTAAATTGTATAGGCTGTATAATTAATCCCAGGTTATCCAGGTTATCAGAAGCAACGAGCTAAGATGGCTTGGTCATGTCTGGAGAAGCCAGAAAAACAACGAGAATATCAACGTTTAAGAACCTCGAAGTATCCCGTGCCTGAGGAAGACCACCAACAAGATGGCTCTTTGACACTGAAAATGAACTCAAGATACTGAAAGTTAGGAACTGGCAAAGTGTCGCTCTGGACAGACTGGGCTGGAAAAGACGCGTTGTAGAGGCAGTTAAGACCTGTAATCGGTTGTTACGCTATTAAAGAAAAAGAAGATTTATATGGTGGATAGAAAGACACTGGAAAAAATCAATCTCACATATGTTCTCGTAAAAGGAAATAATACAATATCTGTAAATTGTTGTGCATCACAGGTTTAAATCAAACCGAGGTCCTGCTATATCATAAGGATTTTGGTTCGAATTGTAATAATTTTTTGCACATAAGAAAACAGAATCAAATCTAAAATTTTTTGTCTCGCATTTAAGGAAATCTAACAACATATTTTTTTTCTGTAAAGCTTTTGAAAATGTTCACTCTATTATTTTCTGTGATTTTTTTATACGAAGAATCATATTCACGTCTGAGCATCGATTTCTACTGATATGCATGTAGACAACAGAAACAGAACAATCCTTCTATCGTCATTAAACAGTGAAATGGAAAAATACTATACTGACTTTGGGCTTTTTAATTTTAAAGCTTACAATAAAGTTAATTGAAAACTTAAAAGCTTAAATCAAAATCTAAATTAAGACAATAATAGATATTAAATTTTAAATTTCCATTTGTTTCAACAACTAGGAATATTTTCATCATTAAATAATGAAAATCAGAAAAATTATATAGTTTTTACCAAAACATCCCGATTATTGATGTTTCAGATATGAGTGTCAAAAAGAAATTCGGTCAAAACTTCCAATCCAGTGTCTTTTGACCGTCATACATTTTGAAATCTTAATTTGTTAAATAGAGATATATTATGGTTTTTCTGTCAAAACCTGAAAGGCAGTGGCGTTTGATAGGTGTATATTTAGAAACCGTGACCTTTAGCCATATATTTGAATTGCGAAGTACGTAATGCTTGTATATTTCAATTTTACTTTTCTGAAGTTGCGTGTAAAAATGTAACACGAAGATATCTGTTTCTTTCAAAAGAGAATAGCTTTAATAACAAGCTACATTATATTCTTGTCAAATTTATAGATTTTTTCTCACGTTTTCGTCTAAATTAAGTTAACATATCTGCTTTAATGTTAAAAATTCTTTGATAATGACAAATCTTTCTGATTTTTTTGATGTCTTTGTTTTATTATTAATTATCTTAATTTCATAATCATCTACTATATAAAAGAGTCGATTTTGTTTTTATGTTGTTAAAAATGCAATTCATTGTACATGATTAAATTTTGAGAGTAAATTTTTTATTCGATTCTGAGAGTCTATCATATTGGTCGCTTTAAATATGAGTCCATTTTATTTAAAAAATTTCGAAAAATGCACAACTCAAAATATCAAAGTATCATATCTATGCATTATATACATGAATATATTCTTCCCTAAACTTATTCAATCAACAAATGCATTACAAAATAAAATTTTACAAAAGATTTTTAATTCTATAAAAAAGGAAAATAATAGTTTTAGTAATTTAACAAAAAATCATGTGAGTTTCGTATTTACAATTAAAATTAGTACAATTCACTAAGACTAAGGTCTCAAATTGCTACCTATTTTGCCTATAATAACAAATAAATTGGGGATCTTTTGTAAGAGGGCCTCATTGGTTAAGAGGTTTGGTTAACATTGGTTAACATAAAAAGCTCGCCATTTTACAGATGAACAAAATATTGTATCTATTGCACTGGCAGTCACATGATTGGCATATGAAGACTCTAATGAACAACATTCAATAAAATATGGAGACATCTAATGAACAAAATTCGATAAAATATGAAGGCTATCTAATCAACAAAATACTAAGATAGTCACAAGGTTTACGTATGAAGAAGCTCACCTGGTTTTTAATGTAAAAAAAAATCCAGAAAGCCTTCAGTCCTTGGTACTAAAAAAGGCCGGAAAATGTATTACAAGAATTCTGCAAATTTCTATTAGTATTGTAAAAGATTATCATATCTTCTTAATCCATATTTATATTTTGCATAGACAGCTAAAAATTTCCTGATTGCCATGTGAAAATATTTTTTGGAAAAGACCTTTCCCAAGAACTTCCACCAACTACGCTTCAAGCAGCTCCTCCCTCTTAAAGAATTCAGGAAAGGTGCCAAGGAAATTCTGCAGGCTGAACTCCTCCTTCAGCTCACTGAATAACCTCCTCCTTCCTTTGTACATATGTAAATACCCTCTGTAAACTTGCCTGTATCTGTACATATATGTTTTGTGCTGTATCTTTCTGAATTAAGGCCATCCGGCCCTCTTCCAGCCACAGTGAGTCCCAACAGAACCTCTTTTGTCCCCTCGGTTTGGACAGCCCACCACTAAGGAGCTCTACTCACACGCCCTGGCCAAGTGCTGAGCCTGGATTCCCTCCAGAATTACTGTCCGACGACGTTCTCCACCGTATACCTTCGGGTGGGACGGTGCTCTTTGGTAATGTTATTACCAAAGTTATTATTATTACACTATAAGCTATATGTGTGTTATGTAATTTATACAGATGTGACAAAATATATAAATATATAAGTTGCAAGTACCGTAGAAGGCATTTCCTGAAATCTTATATATGTTTATATGAATGATAATTGCAAATCTACGGCTTATTAAATTCTATAACGCATAAAAAAACTGTGTTTTAAAATTAAATTTCATACCTAATAAACAAAAAAATGGAATGGTAATTTAAACTTTTTGTCTCAAAACTTTATTACTTAGTCGAGTCATTAATAACTATCCCTTTAAAATCAGATTCCCATGATAATTTCTATGTTTTCAAAATAATTTCCATATTTTTAAGAAACAAAATGTTACTTTAAAAACTCTATTACACATGTGTTTTTCATAAAGAAAAAAGATAATAATATTTGAAAGGAACAATGGAATTTTATTACTTTTAAAAATAAAGTTTTCATAATGTATATGCAGTCATTCAATCAGAAATTTCTTGTGAATTATTTCCTTAAAATATCAATGGTAGAAATATAAAATTTGATTTATTTAAGAATCATAACTGTGATAAAGTTATAGTACATGACCTTTAAATGATGACGTACACAAGTTAATATGACATCCAAGTATTACCACTTTAATTAAGCAATGGTATACATGTATATTTGGGTGTGTTACACACGTCATATTAACTAATATAAACACAGCCTTGGCTAAAAACTGCACTCTGTGACGCATAGACGCATCGTGCACGGCTTATGATAACTTAGGATTAACGTACATATTAGTATGTCTCAGAACTACGAACTAACATGAAATATGTTTACTTTAGATTTTATACAACTTTGATATAAGATTGTTATATAACGTCATATAAAAGTTTATATGATGATTAAGGACCACAGCTATAAGAAGGCCGAATATAGTACAAACACATGAGGTTATATGATTTCTATGTAGTATATGTATGATAAGCATGCATTATTTAGAAGTCATACATCCTAGTTACACCTATTATTTATATCATACATGTCATGGCATATAACTGTTTGTTAACATTAAAATATCATAGATGTGATGTATTAATTTTAGAGGCAACCGCTTATTCCAATTTAAATTACGTCTAAATATCACAGGTTTGTGCTAATTTAATTACTATGTACTATTGCTGTTTCATAGCATATAGTATAAGATGCTTATACAAAGTCATATAGGAGTTCATATAGCATTAAAAGACTATAAGATTATATGAGAAAACCATATCATATGATATTTATACGACATTATATAGAAGTTTACATGACATTGACAAATAATATTAATGATTTTGATTAATAATGTAAAGTTTTGGTACATGAATTTATTTGTAGAACAAAAATAAATAAAATTAATATAAATCGGAACCAAATGCATAATAACATTTTTTAAAATAATGGTTATATATGAACTTCATGTATTAAAAATTATCAATATCTTAAGAATTTAAAATAAATGCACTCCAATTAACAGAAATATTTAAATATTATTGTATAGTTTCTTTTGTTTAAAACCTCGTTAGAAATATTATTAAAATTACATTTTTCAAGAATGTTTAACTATAAACTTAATTAAATAAATATTTAATTATAAATTAATTTTAAAAACAAAAATTGTATTGTAATTTTCTAAATTATTTTCGAAGAGAGTAGTTTTCTTATTATTTATACACTATTTTAATATCTCATGATATAAATGAAAAATAAATTAATTCAGTTTGAAGAGAACAATTAAGGCAATTTATACAGTTAATTTCGCGAAGTGCTTTTTAAGGTATATTTATCAAAATAAACTCCCGCGATAATTACAAACTAATCTACTGCTGTAAGTTACTTTAATTTACCAACGAAGAGGAAATTGTTTATTTTGAATAAAAATATAGTTTGGTAGCAAAGCAAGGAAAAATATCGAAAAAGAATTTTACTTTAGAAATAAATTTAAGATAACTGTTTTGTGTAGAATATTTTTTAAAACATAAACGTATGCTAAGAGTTTTATCTCAACGTCTTTCTTTCCTTAACATTTATAAATTTAATTGACAAATTAAATTTATAAATTTAATTGACAAATTAATTTTATAAATTTAATTCAAAAAATTAATTTTATAAATTTAATTGACAAATTAAATTTATAAATGTTAGGTTGTTTTAGTCTCATATTTTTGTTAGAAATTTTAAAAGTCATTTAAATTTGCTTGCATTATGTATTACATTTTCGATTGCTTATTTTTGTCGACTGAAATCTTTTTTATTGGTTGCTATTGACTGTTAAACCAAGCAATCAATGGCAGTCAATCATTTCCAAATTTTGAGCCATGGTTATGTGATAAGGATGACACTAAAGTCGGCATCCTTCTTTCTACACCAATGAAGGGGTATTGGGCTCTATGAAAATTGAGACTTGCATAGCCCCTCTGAGCGTGGCAGTTCTTTTGCTAGGTAAGGTATTGAACCCATTACCTCTTCCTTACTAGAGCAAAGCCTTTCATTATCAGGCCACTCTAGCAGACTTGGATTTGTAATTTTATACTTTGATTCCTAAGGCTTTGTGATATGTTACACGAATTTTGTACCATCCAAACCACTATAAGATCTTCACCTGAGGTAGGGATCGAACTCGAAAGCTAATGAATGGAGCATTGAATTTTCGATTTTCAAGATAGGGATGCAGTGTTTTTAGGCCTGTGAGTGAGGCACCCTAGATTACGCTAAATCTGCTACAACCGTCGCCACTGTTTTGTAATTCTGAATTATACTGGATTGCAAGACGCTTTATGCCAGGGAACACGTAATTAAAAAAAAAACTCAATTTAGCTTTAAAATAAAATTTATCATTAAGAATTGTAATTGCATCAAGTGCTTATATTTAAATATGATTAACTGTTCATAAATTTGCTTAGTCTAAAACATATCAAATGTTGATTCATTCGCATTCATTTGTTATCTTAATAATTTCATTCCAATAATAACATTTAATAGTAATTTTTACGTTGAATATCGTTTCAACTCATTTGATAACACTTAATGTTATGTTTTGTATGATATCAAAAAAAGAAAAAAACTGATATACATATAAAACTGAAAATTTTATGAATAATATTTGAGTCTATATTGATAAAGGGCTTCTTTCATTTGTATAAATATATTAGGCAACTTTAATAAAAATGTTAGTTTTAAATTCTTTTATTCCATCTTATAAACTTATATCTTATATGTTCATTTACGATTTAAAAATAGGAAAAATGTGAACTTCTGACATTTGTTTGTCAAATTCCTAGTTTATAATAAGGAAAATATATCTCCACTAATTTTGATTTTGAAAACGAATTATATAAAGATAAAGCGAAGTTATTATAACACAGTTAGATAATTTATTATTTAAAACAGTAGTTACTATGAATTTTTATTAAAAAGTTATCAAAATCAATGTATATCAAGATAAATTTAGTGAAAGTTATTCATAACCAAATCATTAAGTTCTCAAAAAAATCAAAAGATTCATTCGATTAAATAAATGAAATAAAAGATATATAATAGTTAAAAATTAAATAGAATTACAAAAATTGACTTTATTTTGCTTGGCAAGTAACCAATTTGTTTTGGCCATATTTCTAATTTCTCACCCTTACATTGTGCCAAATATATTCTTATAACATGAAAAAATGCAATGATATATCTCTTTGTGTATTATATATAATAATCTAATTAATCTTAATGCTTTAAGTAAAAGTTTAGTTCATATAATGATTTATTACTATAGTACATGCAAATATTTAGATAACATAAAAAGCATTTACATAAATTATAGTCGAATTATGACAGTTTTCAAATCAATTATTATACTTGTTTAAGAATTTTCATGGATTACAATATTTCAAAAGACTATTCAATGTATTTAACGGATCAGTAAAAATATATAACAACATTACTTACTATAAAAGTGATTATAATCTGTTACTTTTTTGTAATTGTTTATTTTCTAAAAATCTTCCCATGGGAGTAAAAATTGTGTTTTAGGAAATTTAACAATTGGGAAAGAAAACTGTTAAGTATTTGAGTCATAATTTCAAATGCATTATCTTTATCATTATTTTAATGCTTAATTCGAACAAAATGAAGATATTTTTCAAAATTTAAAATTAAAAAAAAATTATAGTAATCATTATATGGGTAGATATATGCAGAAGCTTTGAAACTGCTAGAGAAAATGCATTATTAGGAAAAATTTGATAGCATAAGCAGATTCTTAACAAAAAATGTGCTATTGCATGATATTAGTAAGCGTCCTAAAAAGCATCTTTGTCATGAGATTAATCAAAGGGATAGAAAAGACAATGTGATGAATTAGTGTTCTTTGCTACTTTTTGCATACAATTGAGAATATTTCATCAGACAACTCTGAAATTCATCACATTTTAGAAATTATGCCAATATAAGTTCGGTTTCTTATTTGAAAGTAATATTCTTTTAGGTTCTTTACAATTAATTTAAACAAAATAAAAGAAAAAATCTATTGAAATTTATACACGGTAGTTATAAATTTTAGTCATTTTATTGGTAGAGGTAAGCAGAGATTTATTAGTTGACAAACAAGAACAGTTAAGAAGATTTGAATGAGTAACTAGGATAATTTCAAGAAATAAACCTCTGAAGAATTTTTTTAAATGTTTTAACATTTTTTCATTCCATAAGAGTGAATAGTTAAAAAGAGCTAAATATCAAGTAGACTAAGTTGAAATTTGATCTATTTTGTAGACAATTTTGCAAAACTTTATTCATCACCTAAAAAGTATGAATTATTTTTCATTTTATAGAGTTTTATACTTGTAATACTATTAAGAAAAAGAAATTTATTGAAATTTCTGATTAGATATTAGTCATAACTTTAATAGATGTATACAGAGATTTATTGATTAACAAGTTAAGAGCAGCGTTATAAGAACTTGAATACGGAATTAGGATAATTGCCGGAAATAAACCAACGAACGACTTTTTTAAATTCATATATTCAAATGAGTGAATACTTAGAAAAAAGATGGTCTCTTTGAAGCTTCATTTATTTTGTAGACAATTTTGAAATATTTTATTACCTAAAAATAATAAATTCTTTTTTATGTATCAAGTATTTTATACATTTTTCGAATAAACTAAGAGAAAGACATTTATTAAAATTTCTATACAGAATAATTCGTCACTATATCAGTAGATGTAAGTAGAGGCTTATAGGTTAGCAATTAAAGGACAACTTTATGAGAATTTAATTGTAAAACTAGAGGATAATTTTTCAAGATGTAGTACGCTGAATGACTTTTGCAAATGTTCTAAAACGTATACGTATTCAAAAAAATAGTTACAAAGCGATAAATTCCAGTAGACAAAATTGAAGTTTGATTTATTTTGTAGACAATTTTGCAATATATTATTTAATACTTACAAATAATGAATTTTTTCTAATTTTTTAAGTTTTTGCTTGTTTAGTAAAAGATAAGAGAAAGATATTTATTGGAATCTCTAATTAGAGAATATTAGATAGTAGTCATTATGTTGATAGAATTGTAATTAGAGGCTTATTAGCTTCCAAATAAAGAACAGCGTTATGAGGACTTTACAACAAAACTAGGATAATTTCAATAAATAAGCTGCTGAATGATCTTTGCAAATATCCCAAAATGCACGCATTTAAAGAAAGATAAATGTTCAGCAAACGAAGTTGAAATTTGATACATTTTATAGATTATTTTATAAATATTTTATTTAAAGAATTATCTACAAAATATATCAAATAATGAGTAATGGTAAGATTTTTCGGACATTCACAATCCATTTATACGAGGAAAGGACATTGACAGGATAGAAAGTGAGAAAGTACATCCTCTATCTATCCTGTCAATCCATGCCCGAACCGTGCCCGAAGATCCATGCCCGAACCGGGATTCAAACTCAGGACCTCCCTATCCGCAGTCAGACACGCTGGCCACCAGACAAGTTGGGCGACATCTATTTGTTACAATGAAGATATAAGTAAACTATTCTGCTTTTCCTTCATAATTTGAAAAAAAGTTATTAAAATTTGCAAAATTAGATGACATGTTTTTGTGGCAAAAAAGGTCAATAGGTTAATACGTAAGCACATATTTTTCTTATTTTTTTAAACATTTTATCGAAGAAAAACTCATCAAAATTTGTACAAAAGACACTAGCTACTAGTCATTACATTAATAGGCAAAAGCAAATTCGGTTCTTTTCCGTTTAACTGGAGTATCAGTGCTACATTAAGATGTTTGCAAATTATATATTTAAATTATTTGTTTGAAAAAGTATTAATATTACAAGTGCAAGATAGTGACTTGAGAAATGAATTGAAAAATGAACTAAATATCTTTATAAAATTGCATCATATTTTAATCGTTAAGCTTTGCTTTTGTAACATTTTCTGTGCTTATTATTTAATAAAAATGTATTCACGAAGAAGTAAAAAGTATAATATTAACTAACCCAATGCCATTATAGCCCATGTGGGGGCAAAGGTTTACGGTACACATAACCACTTTCTTGACCGAGGATCGTGAGATTCCAAGCATATGATCTGGTTAGGTAATTAGCCTAACGCAAATCCTCAATGTTGAATTCCTAAGCATTCTTGGTACTTAAATTTATCGATTCATTGAAGGGATGAAAGGCTAAGTTGATCTTACCCAATCTGAGGATCCAGTCCCAGACTTGGCTCTGGATAATGAGAAGCGCTACTACCAAGTTTTTCGGGTTTGAATATACAATTTAATGATTAAAAAAAGAAATAGCTAAAAATATCTAGTTTAAAAATGTTTATATTTTTTTGACATCATCAACAATTTTGTAAATTTAAATAATAAATCACACCTGATAAATCAGGAATTTTTGTTAGAAAAAAATTATTATAAAATGAATAATTAGTTTTGCTTTTTTATTCCCAAAGAACATTAAAACTTTCGTGTCATTTCTTTTAAATCCTTCATAAGTAATGACTCGAGTTTAATCCAACGTAAATGGAAAATGAATGTGTTTTACACCCCTTGAATAAGAATTCTAATTAGATTTTTATTACGAACACTTGAGAAATAATTTATGATAAATTTTATTCACTAGTTAATACAAAGAAATTAAAT
This sequence comes from Latrodectus hesperus, assembly GCA_037975125.1. Lineage (NCBI taxonomy): Eukaryota > Metazoa > Arthropoda > Arachnida > Araneae > Theridiidae > Latrodectus > Latrodectus hesperus. The sequence goes on from CM075851.1 coordinate 15,394,876, forward strand.
AAATTCTGTCATTTTTTGTTTTGAAAATGACACTTTTTAAATGATTTTTCGTTTATTAACCATATTCTCCGACAGTTGCACAACAATAAAATTAATGGAAATTAACAATAACGAAGAAAGGACAAAGAAAATAAGATTAAAGATATTTATCTTGAGTTGATTTTTTTTTCTCCCATTAGTTAATTGCCTTGGAGAATTAGGGATATTTACATAACGCCTTTGCTGTTTTAAAAATATCGCCTTCCCTTTTTTTCTCAGCTAAGAATTCAACTCTTGCTTCGTGAGTTAAAGATTAAAAGACAGAAATAAGAAGTAATATAAATTCTTTCCAATTTCCTTAAGTCACAAAGGATTGGGAATTAAAAAGTCTACAAGCACGCAAAGCAAATATGATAAATTTTAAGCTGCATTTCAGTTTATAATTCGTTTTTTTTTCGAGATATATATATAATTTTTAAAAGTTATTTTCTTAACTGTGATTTAAAATATTATCAGGTATTAAAAAATTTTGAATTGCAGAATGTAGTTATTATTTTGCATCCTTGTATTTCTCTGCGATATAAGTAAAATTGCAATTTTAATAATTTGATAAAGGAATCGTAAAATTTACCGTCATAATATAAAATTAATTAAGTTATGATATAAAGTTATTTATATATGTTTAATTTTATATACGTTTTGTAAAGGATTAATCATTTTTTATTTTTTGACAACGTATTAATTATTTATTCGTTATTGATGAATAATTTATACGTTTTGTAAAGGATTAATTAATTATTAATTCGTAAATAAATAATCAAAACTTTCCGATTGATGTTTGATTCGCTAGCCATTCAACGATTATTTTATACATACTAGGGCCAATTAGACCAGGGCCCACAACTTAAACGACATACAATGAACATTCAAGGCGTGGTTGGGATTCGAGTCTATTGAACCGAAAGACAGATTACTAACTTTTCATCTGCTAACTTGATTAATACTCTTGGGAAAGAAGATAAAAATATGAATTCATATAAATTCATTTAAATAATTATTTTATAATGTGGATAAAAGTTTGGTTTGGCGGTTGATTTTAGCTTTTATTACCGCGAATCATCTACCAAATCATTACAAACACTCACACCAAAGTCAAGAGACATATTTACGAATTATAATATTGAAGGTACGTAGAGTTAATGATTAAAATACCATATCAGCATTATAGCATCGAAGATATTTGCATTTTCTGCATTTTGAACGATTACAATATGATGATTAAATAGTTAATGGGAAATTAGAATGAAAAACAGAACAAATGAGCACTCAAATTCATTTTAAATTATTTTTAGAGTATGAGAAAAAGACATCGATGCTGCCAATTGAGTTTTAAATTACTCGTAATAGTGCCAGATAAGAAAGATGAAAATTAGAAGACTAAATTAGCTAATTTCTTCTTTAAAAAATTATAAGGATTGAAGCACCGTAAAGAAAAATTGGCAGAATTAAATAATGCTTAAAACAGAAACGACTTCTATAAATACAAATAAATTATTAACTTTCAAAGCAAAAATAAATAAAAATATTAAGGGAATAAAATCAATATTTGGTGAGGCTACCACGTGTTAATATGAGTGCATTATACGACAGAATTCAATATATCTTCTGCGGAAAAACATTCCATGTTGCTTTTATAAGTACTCAAAGTTCATCTGTTGAATCGTTGTATAAAGATCACGAACATGATACTGAACAATGTAATTTCTTATGTTTATGGGGTGATAAACAGAACAGCAAAAAATTGCTTGCATTCTGAGAAAAAGGCGTTTTAAAGATACCTTGCAATATGTGAATAAGATAAAAATTTTTGAACAGAGGTATTTCTCTTCCAAAAAGAAGTTACTCAGAAAAGAAAAATAACAAAGCAACTTAGTAGGATTATTTTTCAATAGTATTGGATTAATTGATCTTGCTCTATCATCACTATCTTGTTATACATTTCTCCTTAAAGATCAGCATATGGTATAAAACATTCTCCCTTTCAAAGAACCGGGGATGTGAAAGCTGTGAAATTTCAATCAAAAAATAATAAATGAATAAAATAAGTAAAAAAAGTTATTTTTCTCAGAGAGGCAGAATATACAGTGAAGCTGACTAAAAGTGCTTGTCGTCATTCACGAATCCATTTGTCTTCTTTTAGACGACATAAACCAACCAACCAAATAAAAATCTAAAAGATTTTGAAACAGATGTTATGAAAAAACGAAATTTCCCACTGGAAAAATTAGAACACCAGGTCCAAATTTCGTCCCATATATGTAGTAATTTACATATTTGTTTTTTATTTGCACTCTATTGGTAGATCAGTATGTATTTTAGATTATTTAATAAGCCTAAATGTCTGTAAATTTTATTCACAATTCTTATAAAGTTATAAGCATGACAATTATTTTGGGTTTATGATAATTATCATTCTTTTATTTAGTTACTTCTAAAAGTTATATATAAGTTATTAGATGATGTGTAAATCATTCCCCGTAAAGATCAGACTTATCTCCAAGTGACTATTTGTCCATCAGATTTAATGACAAGATATAGGATGATTGACACCGAACCAATTGCTTTCATATAATTAAAAATTATTTTTATAATATTGGAAGAATTTAATGAAAATTTCTTACAAGTTTGTTGTTAAATCCATATGTTGTGTTACAGACTAAATATTAAATCTTTGAAATTTGAGATTGATAATTATGAAAGGCTGAATACTTTTAAAGCTCATTACAAGTTTCAAGCTCAGAAACTGTTTATTAATTTCTATATGAACTTTTCCAATTTTATAATGAGATTTTAAAATTTAAAAACCATGTGTGTATTAACTATCATTATTGATTTAATAAAAATATTTTCTTGATTATCAATTTCATTAAAAAATAATAATAAGTCATAGTTAAAATCTTTTTTATTTACTATTAAATATTATGTGTAGTTAATTAATTTTATCGCTGAGATTTTTAAGTTGGCAAATCTTTCAGTTAATAAGTAATAGATGCGGTTACAGTTTCCAAGGAAATATGATGTTTCTCGTCACAATACACTGAAATATTGTTGACTCTACAACAAAATACCTCTTAATCTTGTGTGACATTAGAAAAGAGGAAAGTGGCGAAAAAACTATCATTGACAAAAAAAAAGGAATAAAAAAAAGAACAGGACGGAAACAGGAAGCAGTGGTGTGATAGGTCTGCAGCTAATGACACAACACCCGCCCATTTTGGAAATATTGGCACTTCCTCTGGCTGCAAACATTCCAAACAAGCTCAAAAAAGGAAGAAAAAGATTATTTTTATCTTTACCGCTTCCTTGTGATTCACATTCAGAAGATATCTTATATTTTTAGTCAGTGGGAAATCCTCCTCGGCACTTCAAATCATGCTTTTTATCAATTAACACATTCATTTATCATAAAATGACATTCCACCACCCCCATCGTCGCTGAAACAGTAGAGAGAGGGTGCCAAATTTTTTTTTTCATTCTACAAAATAATGTCACAACGATGAAATGCTTAGATATATTTCTGAGATTTTTTTTTGCTAACTTTTCATGATTTATTATGTTTAGTTATGCATCTGAATTTATTAACTCTGCAAAAATGATTCATTTTCCTAAAAGTGTAATCATTTCAAATAAATCCGATAACAATTAAGACTACATATTATAAAAATTATCTTTGATTTTCAGCGGTACTTCAAAAAATAAAATCAGTGTTTAAGTTTTTTAGTTGAAATATATTGAGATATCTTAGCATTATGATTGTGGAAATTTATAGAATTATGAGCCGCCCATCTTGTCTAGGGGTCAGTGTGCCTGACTGCGGATAAGGAGGTCCTGGGTATGAATCCCGGTTAGGGTATGGATGTACTTCTTTGTCCTTTCCTTGTATGAATGAGGTGTGAATGGTTGCCTATCCTATAAACGGGTACTATGGCACGCGTGCACTGAAGAAGTCAGACTCCACACAAATATGGTTCAGTTGGAAAAATGGAGTAGCGCACCCCATATTGCCAGCCTAGCTGGCACACGACAACAACAACAACATAGAATTATGAATTCAGAAAACTTACAGATAAGAGTATGAGACATATAGCGTGCACTTTATTAACTGTTTCCCGATTGGATTTTTCACTCATAGTGGATTGTATTTATGCGTCACATTCAAATAAATATGGAAGATTTCCAAGCATACACCATGACGCATGTTCATACCTTCATACATAACACTGCAGTTGATTCCGGAGTAAACCTTAAGGGTGGATGCCGGATATTTCTTTTCGCCACAGGTATGATTTTGTCGCTCCTCTACCGAAGCAGGTGGCCTCTGCGGGGGTGGTAGATTAGCGTTTATCATCTCGTTGAATGCTAGCATGTTAGTTATAGAAGCCTCGGCTTCTGGCTCTAAGCCTAGACAACTCGATCCCCTTCTGTACCTTAAGGTTAACAGGTTTGTCACCAAATGCCTCATAATTATGAACCACGGTGACCGGACGAGATGACACCTGAGTTGGCATCCCCCTTTCTTCATCCACGTCATATGATTACAGAAAGCAAAAACACAACATCACAAACTAGGAATTTTCTAACCAAAGAAAGGAAAATTCTATCCAAAGAACTGAATTCTATCACTAAGTTAATCATAAAGATGATAAAGAGAATTGCTTACATAAATAATAACTTTATAATGCGATTGAGATCAGCAACTTTATGAAAAGAAATTAGTTACCTTATAATTGCTTATTTCATAAAATCAATAAAGTTAGTGGATTTCTCAAAGAAATTAATAACCGTATAATTGTTTATTTCATCAAATCAATAAAATTAATGAATTCCTTAGAAAGAATATAGTAAAAAGACAAGGCCGTATAATGGCCAAGTACATAAATAACATCAATGAAACTAAAAAAAAATTGTTATCGCTAAAGGAAAAGATAAGAGCCTGAAAATTTTAACTTTTCCTTCGAATTTATAACTAAAAATTATTATTTTATATGTTAAACCAGGTTCATTTTTAAAATGGATGGTAATAAAATTAATATTATTCCTAAGGAAAAATATTTCCTTTTTTAAAAACTACGGGCTAAAAATTTCATTTCCGCTTCTTTTGTATCATATAAAATATTTTTTTCCTTATAATTAAAAAGTATTAGAATTTACTTTCTCAAGTCCAAAATATATAAATAAAATAATTTTTTAAAGTCATCATGACGACTCAACATAACATTTCATTATATTTCATGGTTCGTAAAGCAATGGTCATATTTTCACACAGTACATACATGTATGCGCAAGTTTTCTTTCCAATAAATTTTAAACGAATAAAATAAAAATTTAAATATATTTTAAAGCAATCAAATAGATCATAAATACATGAAATAGAAAGAATAATTAAATATTTTTATTATTATATATTGAAAAAATATTAGATTTTCTGATATATATATATATATATATATATATATATATATATATATATAAACGGTTAATAATTGGATTATTATATGACGAAAAATTTTATTACTATGAAACTATATAAGATGGATGTTTATATTATCAAAAAAATTTCCAAAATAAATTTTAAAATTTGTCAAAATTAAAGAAGTTTTTTTTAGGTTTTTCTATAAATTTTTATATTTTTACTCTACCGAGTTTAAATCGTATGATTAATCGCATATATATTATGTGAATAACGGGGTAAGCATTTTAGCATTTTGAAATTGCTTTGATTTGATAGGATCATGGAAAGATCAATAAAATTTACTGCAACACATTGCTGTGAATTATCAGGTCCACTATATTCGACAGACCTTCAGTCACATAAATACTCTTTTCTAATTAAAATCGAAGGAATAATTGCTTAAAGTTAGGATCAAATGAAGATGAACGCTAATTCAAAATCTCATTCAAAATTTCTTCCCAATATTTAACTTACACTTCATTTTGAAACTTTCAAAATATGTGCTTATTATAGTAAAACTTAGTATTAAAGACGTAGAAAGATATTTGTATATTTTAAATTTTACTTTCATCCTAAGCTTTACTTATTTGTAAATATTTCAAAAATGTTTTAAAAAATCCTTTCAATTTTGATAATGATTTATTTTGTATTTACATGTTATTACTACAAATTTAAAACAAGTAAATTGTGGAAAGATTTGTTTAAAAAAAATTTGCTTATCCTTTTTAAGAGCCTTTGTGCAATTAATACTTTTATTTTCTTTATAACAATTATCAGATTATTTTAAATTCAGGCTTTGAAATAAATTCACTAATTAAAGGGCTTTTGAAGTTTCTAAAACCTTACTTTGAGAAAATAATGTTTCAAACGAATGTATTTTTTTCCTATAAATAATATTTACTTTATAAGCATAATATTTATTTTTAAAGCAAAAATCGAACCTTAGAAATTATGGATACTTCACAATTTTTTTAAAATTATTTTATAACTTTAAGGCACACGATACACGCAGTCTTTGTGAAATAATTTTTTCGCACTAAATACGTACATGTGAAAAGAATACAGGAAAGAAAACTTTAAGGGCTTTTAGAAAAGGAGTTTGAATTTGATTATAATCAGATTTGAACAAAGAGAGGAAATGTTATCAATAAACACGCATTGAAAATATGTTTTATGGGAAAAAAGTATCTAATAAACACAATGAAAAAGTTTATGTAATCATCTTTAAAGTGTATAGTTAGTATACTGATTTCTGTAAGGAATCTTTTGGTTCTTATTTCTCAGCTTGTTTGTTGTACGTTTCCTGTTACATATTTCTGACATCTGAGAAGCCGCAGAACACAGCCAATCGTTTCGCAATTTTGAGACATGGTCAAATGACGAAGTTGACATCTGAGCTGTCACATTCCTCTCCAAACCTCACCACACCAATAAAAAAAAGGACACAATTTTTTTTGTACGATTTAATTTACCTTGTATGCAAAACATTTCTCAGTGCCTATTTCAGCCGATCGAAGTCATTATACACACTCAACTCTGCTTCGTAATTTATAAACTCAAAAAGAGCCCATATCGACCTCTGGGCTGGCATCTTTCTCTTCAAATTTATTATTGAACGAAGAAGATGAAGCCATGTGGATAATAAACGTGCACGAATTACTCCACGAGAGTTGGCTTACCTGGATCACAAATTGAACTGGTTACCTTCCGTATTTCAGCCTGACAACTTCTATTTTATGACTATAACTTTATCCAATTCTTGATATATATTTCTGACAAAAATATACATGACAATAAAATTTAAAATAAATAAAACAAATATATTAATATATATATATATATATATATATATATATATATATATATATATATATATATATATATATATATATATATATATAATAAGCCAAAATTCATGATTAGATTCTACGATAATGTGGCCTGATCAGTTAAGATATAGGAAGGTAACTGGTTCGACACTTGCACCAGCAATTGGTCAGCCTTGCTCACAAATGATAACTGGGGTATATAAAATAGGTCGTGATAAAAATGTCTGTCCTGTATGTGAATGTTGCATAGTATGGAAAGAAAGATGCCAGCTCTGGTATGAAGGTCGTTACATGCATGAAGCTCAAAACTACAAGGCTGCTGTCTGTTTTTAGCAATTTTTCAACATACAATTGAACAAATAAACTTATTTAAAAAAGTTCTGAAGAGCCAAGTGTGGTTATGAAATAGTTAAATATATATAACTAGCATTTTTTTTCTCTCTCTCCACGCACTATTACAAAGTTTAGGCTAAAGTTTTTAATAAATAAAAGATTTCTGAGCATGTTTTCCGGCTAGATCAGGTATCGAACCGGCAATTATCCCCACATGAGAATATATTTTCTCAATACTTATTGGGTTTTAAACAACATATGATTATTTTTTGGTATATCAATATGGCGTACTTTTATATATATCGCACATTTTTTAAAACGAATTTATCATGTTGGAATGCCTATGCCTAGTTATATATATATATATATATATATATATATATATATATATATATATATATATATATATATATATATATATATATATAAAGTTAGATTAGTATCACATTTCATATTTAATTTTTACTTTTTAATATTCAATGTAAATTATCATGGTTAAAGACTATAACATCAATGTTATTTACATATAATAAAACTATTTTACGAATTGGTTTACCGAGAAATTAATATTTTAGAAATTGAGAATATATTTCTTACGACATGAAACTTCGATTGTGGATTTTATGGGAAAACAGACACTTGTGAGATTTCTTTTTTTCTCAGAAAAACCTTGAAATTTCCCGAAAAAATAGGAGTTTAAGAGATTACATTTAAAAACAATATTTTCAACTTTCAATTTTATAAGAAAATATTTTCTTAGAAATGCTTTCAAAATGAGTGTATGAACATAGATACATAAAATGATAAAAGTTAATAGTTTTAAAATAAAACTGTGTGTCGCACATATAATTTGCTTTGATTATCATGTAATAAAATATTAAAATGATTTTTTGTGTCACATATAACACATTTTTTCATTTCTCTATAAAAGTTTGTAATTATAATTCTAACACAATTATCTAATTTTTGTTTCCCATAAAAGAAAAATTACATTGGTTTGATTATTTGTAATTAAATTTTCTAAATTTTATTTGTGCCACATGAAACCCCATTGAACACAGCTCAATCTCATTGTAAATCTGAACCGCAGTCAAGAGACGAGATCGACATCTCAGCTGGCCTCCTTCTCTCTACATCAAACAAAACCAATTATCATCACAAGCGATTTTACGTGTTCACGTTACCGTTACAAAGAACATTAAGAAAAGTCTACTGTAATTATGCCTTATCAATACGGAAGCATTCTTCTAATTCAGGTATTGAACCCGTTATTTTTCAAGTATGAAGCGACATTTTTGCTTATCAGATTGCAGCAAAGAGACGAGTAAATGGAGTAGTGTCTTGGAAAGTAGCATTATGTTTTTGTTTTTCCTTTTTTACTGATCAAAACTATTAGTATATTCAATCACCTCATAATTCTATACCATGTTCAAACAAGAAAGTTGATACTTAAATTAGCATCTTCTTTTTTCAACTTCTCCCCACAGCAGTAGAAGTAAAATGAGTTTTACGAATATTTAATAAGATCTTTCTGACTGGGTCCGCAATTTCCAGACATGATTGCAATGCTTTTTATCCTAGACGTAAGTAGTCCTAAACTTTGATGTGTTTCTTAATTATACAAAAAATTAAATATTTTTGTAAGTAAATAATAGAATACAAATCAATACATAAAATAAATTTATCTATAATCAACAACACTTTTCTCTTCTTACCACGATCACAAATCATTCAACTGCAACCTGTTTGGTTAAGCAGTCCTCTAAGCAGTATAAGGCTATTATTTTTTTTAATTACATTACATATATTCAGACTTGTATGCTTGATTCTTGAGATCCGCTTGTAAGTCTTCGTCGATAATAGGACAAATAGCACAATGACAGATGTACAATCACAGAAGATAACGAAGAAAACACCCAGGGCCACGGTGGGAATCGAACCCACACTCCTACGCTCTCAAGTGATTAGCGGAGGGATGCTTTGACCACTCAGCCACGGTGCGCCCGTATAAGGCTATTACAGCTTAGAACCTTTTATTTAATAGAAATTGGCAATTGAAAATGTCCCTCAATGATTCTATAAATCGAACATTTCATTATTTTGCAATGCCGACCGATGGCTGAGTGGTTAGCGCTCCTGACTCCTGAGCTGTGGGTCCTGGGTTCGAATCACGCTACTCGCCTCCGTGACTTGGTTCACAGGTGCCCGCTGGGTAACGACAAATGAGTAGCGGTTTCTGGCCTTGTTGTGGCATAGGGTTCAACCCTCAAGTGCCCGCCCTTGGAAAAAAAAATTATTTTGCAATCATGGTCAAGTAATGAGGCCGAGAGTTTTCTATTTAAACTACTATAATCGTAGGAACAAAAGGATTCTAGGAAAAAACTACAGAGATATGTTAGGGATTACAAGCGATTAGCAGTTATGAGGAGACCATACATCATAACATGCAGGTTGTTCCAATAGCATGCTGCCCTGTAACCAGCCCTGAGTTGGGTACTACCAGTTAGACAGAAGCAGCCGGGTGGGGTCTTCGTGATTTTGAAGCAGGGAACAAGCAGAACACTCCCAATACTTGGTCTGCTATTCCCAGAGGTTTCATTTCACTTGAAGAACATTGCGATCACACCTAGTTTTAACGTTCTTCAGCCACTTTTAGTGTACACGACGGATCTTTGGGTTGATTCAGGATTCGAACTCACCACCTTCCGATTATGAGGAAGCGCCTTAACCAACCATGCCCCTGTGGTTCTTAACGTGTGTGTGCAGGGTATGAAGCGTAGTCTTTCTATACTACCTATGGAATGCAATGATATAGCCTCTGACAGAAATGGCCACAGTTTGAAGCCATCTACTGCGGTTATGAACTGGTATTACAAAATATTGTCAACAGTTACAGAGAATACCATGCTATCGCTAATCATTGATCACGTTTCTGATATCAGCATGTCAATAAAATATTTTTTGTGCAAAGATATGTTTTTTTTTTTCAAAACCCAATTATCGCACAGCATAAATTACTTACATCAATATTTTTTGAAGCGCCGACCGATTGGCTGAGTGGTTAGCGTTCCTGACTCCTGAGCTGTTGGTTCCAGGTTCGAATCCCGGTTCGGGCATGGATGTTTCTTTCCTTCTCTGTTCTCCCTGTCCTTTCTTCTGTGATGTTGTATGAATGTGGCCCGCCCTATAAACGGGTTTGTGGTGGTATGGCGCGGGTAACGCTACTCGCCTCCGTGACTTGGTTCACAGGTGCCCGCTGGGTAACGACAAATGAGTAGCAGTCTCTGGCCTTGTTGTGGCATAGGGTTCAACCCTCTCGTGCTCGCCATTGGAAAAAAAATTTTTTTGAAGCAAACGCTGGATTAATGTGAGAAAATTATTAATATTTTTTATATGGTAAGAATCAAATTTTGATTCTTCCACCCTTAAAAAATGGCCGCGCAGGCAGCCGAATAGTTAGCGCTCTTGTCTTCGATTCAACACTTCATGTGTTCGAATCCCTGCTATGGATGTTTGTAGCCGAGCTGGCAGCCGAATGGTTAGCGCTCTTGCCTTCGGTTCAACAGTTCGTGGGTTCGAATCCCACCTTGGGCATGAATGTTTGTAGTGGTTCGGAATCCATTTTAAACCGTAGATCCCGGTCTAATTAGCCCTCGTGTGCAAAAAATGACCGTTGAGCGACAAACAAACCAAACCATGGATGTTTGTAGTGATTCGGAATCTACTTTAAACATTAGGTCTCAGTCTAATTAACCCTTATATGCGAAATATGCGCATTGAGTGACAAACAAAACAAAAACTTAGCCTAAGAAATGTAAGCTATGAATTTGTCTTGTATTGTAGCATCAAATGTAGAGCTTTTGGTCACTACCCCAAAAGCAGGTGGCAAAGCTAGTAATGGATTGATTAGCACATTTGCCTTCAATTCAACACATCGTGGGTTCGATTCTGATATCGGATATAAATATTTGTAATGATTTGAAATCCATTGTAAAATGTAAGTTTCGATCGATTCCGAAAAATAATTGTGGAACTGGAACAAACCCTAAGAGTACTTGAGACTACTTAGTAGAAAATCCAACTTCTAAAAGTTGGTGAAATGTGCTCTTGCTATTTCTGCTATCTGTGTTTCTTCTATTCCTCAGAGAATGACACTCATTCTTGTTACATCAGCAATAATATCTGAAAAAATCCGAAGCAACCCACACCAAAAAAAGAGCCAATGGAAGCAGAAACACAAATTGAACATTTGTTACTGAATGTCATACTTCGACTACAGAACTATGATGAGAATATATCTATTGGCAAATCAGGCTTGATTTTATTGCACACACCTAATCGTTATGAATGCCATCCTACAAATTTTACGATATTATTCCCATATGTTATTAATTTTAATAAATTAAGTTTTCAAATAATTATTAATATACAAAAATATATTAATTTTGTATATTAATAAAAATAGTGACACAATTTATAATAAATACTGCTTTATGATTGAAACGAATTTTTTATTTATGCTATGTTTTCATTTGAGGGCCAAATTACCTATAAATAAAAAATTTATTCCAAACTAAACTAAATGTAAGCACCATTCATTTCACACTTATGATAGCAAAATTGCTTCGTACCAGTCTATAAATAAACTGCATGTCACAAAATTGTTGTCAGAACTGTTGTCACCAATTCACAGAATGTAATAGCTTTTGAAATTCCGGAAACATTATTTTTGTGGTAAGTTTTTGTTGGAAACAGCCAAATATGACAGTTCCTTTTCTTTGAGTTTGACTTTTGGATTTTGAGTTCTTAGAAGACAAGCGATTACAGGGAAAAAGCAATATTTGTAGACTTCGATTTACAATGGCAATTGTTATATAGGTAAAAAATATATGAAAAGTTTGAACAAAGTTTATATAAAAACAAAATCAGTTGAAAAAGTGAACATTGGTTCATAACAAATAGAAATTAATGGTTAAACATTGTTTTATAACAGCATTATTCTGTTTTCAGTAAAAAATTATTGTTTAGCAATTCATAACAAAATGTTCAGTTTTGATTCTAAAAACATTTTCTGTGTGTTTAGGAATTTAACAAGATTTTATAAATTCATTGCACATCACACTTTTATGTTAGTATTTCATTTGCAATGTTAAAAAGTTATTATAATTACTATTATGTTAAAAAATTGTTAATTTCTAGAAATTGCTATTTTCGCTTTCTTTTCTATTTATAAAAGGAAATTATTTATATATATATACACACACACACACACACACACACACACACACACACACACACACACACACACACACACACACACACACACACACACACACATATATATATATATACATATACTTGTATATATATATTAAAATCTAGAATTCTGCTTCTCAGTAAAAATAAAGCTCATGATGCAAAATATTATCTGATTATCTTTTGATGAGAATATTTAGTATGTGAAAGTCAGTAACTTAAAGTAACTTTAAAGACAGTGACTTAAAGTATGGACGAAAACGTGATTCATAAATGTAATACTAACTATGAAACGAACAAGTAAGGTATATTTCCCCATTGGCGACACAAAAATTATGTAAAACACGAGAAAAAACCAAACATGGCAAAAAAAGCAACCCTTAATAGCAACAAAAATTTAAATTGGCAACACCAAAACGAAAACTGGAAACACTATAATAAAAACAAAAGACGGCAGATTTGGCGAGAAATCTCTTGGCAAAGATTAATTTGTAAATATAACAACGGTTTCCTGATATTCAGGAAAGAACACGTTTTGTCTTGCCGGAAGTTTGCGAGTTCGATACAGGATCATGCATCTCTGCAAGATGCTGTATTGAATCAAGATCCTAGATACATTCATTTTATTGAAATATTTTTTCAAAAAGTAACATTTTTGAAAATTTAAATAAACATTTTTTTATTTATTGTTAAATTTTGCTTATTACATTGATGATTATTCCTATAGTTTAAATAAACCACTAATTTTAAAATAATTATATTTGATGGAAAAATTTCATTTGGTGAAATTAAAATTTTTATTTCTGTAAATGCTTAGTTTTGAAATAAAGAATATTTTTTAATTGTAACAATGAAATATTTGTATTTTATTTCATAAATTAGTAACTTGATTTTATAAATCTATTAAATTGCACTGTTTTCTGAAGCAAAAAATCTAAATAATTATTTAATCAACTTGTTGTAAACAATTTTTATTTTAGAAACATCCTATTAATGTAGTAAAATAAATAAGCTTAAGTTTCCTTTACTGAAATTAATGCGCAAGATATAATTTTTTTTGTGAGAAATTTAAACGCTTATTTTATTTTCAGAAGATGCTTCAAAAATATATTTTATTTTAAACTCTCAAAAAATTTTAATTTAATTATAAATTACTCTAATTTCTTAAAATTTTATTTTTCTATGGTTGATAAGCAAATATGCGATACTTTTGGGTAGAGTATAAACAGTTCGATACCAACTGCTTTTGGACAACATTAAAAGAATACTGCATTTCTGCTTTCTGTATGCACATCTGTGGGTATGAATGCATAAGAGATTTTTTAAGGTTTTCTCGCAAGTGATACGTTTGTATAGTTCCCTATCAATGAAAAGTATACTTTAATTTAGAATATCATATGTGATTTATGTTAAGTATCTCAAAATGCATTTATTATTAAAAAAATAAATAAAATATATATATATATATATATATATATATATATATATATATATATATATATATATGTAATATTTTAGTGGTAATAAAATAAGGCTTGAAATAGTAACATAAATTTGCTTCCACAAATGGTATAAAAAATTGTGACTATTTTATAATCGTTTTATGTTGTTTACACAGGCCCTTTCAAGCTTATCTTTATTTATCTCAACAAAAATATGAACAGAAAAAAATATGAAAAAAAAACTATACATATTTTAGACGCTACAAGATATAATTTCAGACACATTAAAAAAGGAAATAAAATTAAATCGGTAGCCACATTCTAATTTAAAACGCAATTTCCGATAAAGTTTTTTTTCATAGTAATATATATTCATTTTTTCCAAAGTACTTTCTCTAATTCTTGGAAACCATACAGAGATTAAGTGAAACTTAATTAAAAATACATTTTAATAGAAAACTTAGGAGATTTCTTTCATTTTTTTGCATATAATAAGTTAATATCCATGGTTACACTCTGCAGGCTCCTAAGCCTCCTATTTAAAATGCATTTTGGCGAAGAATATTTTCTTTGGCGAACAAAAAAGAAAATCAATTTTGTTTTAACGATCAGAATGAAATAGCGAAGGGTGGGATTTAAGTTTTCTTAATTAAAATGTGAAAAGATATGGCTTCTGTATGACTCAACTGGATTCAGAACATGTACTAGATAATGGGAAGACGACACATAATTATTTGCTTGTGTGTCGCCAAGAATTATTTCGTGCCTTTGGTTGATTTTTATATGTATTATTCAATTATATGCTTATCACTATTATATGCTTATTACTAATTATATGTTCATCACTATTTAGTATATGACATGGAAAAATATGCTTAAATATATGCTGATATTCATAACTCATGTTTAGTTTCAACTTTCTTCTAGAAAGTAAGCAGGCAATTTTGTATGAAGCTTGGCTCAACACTCCTGGGCAAACCCACGCTAAAAGTATGATCTGTGGATCATGAGCGAGGATTGCCTCTGAAATACTAAGATGCTTTAGGCAGAAGATATGTTTAATCGTAGGCTTCATAACTGGGCACTACTATTTCAGAAAACACCTCCATAAAATGGGACTGTTTCAGCAAGACCCTATCTACAGGAAATGTCATACGCAAGAGGCCAAGCATATCATTTACGAATACGAGGCTCTTGCCCTCCCTAGATTAACTTCTTTAGGCATCCATCATCCATACTAGAGAGTTACTCCTAAACTCCATTAAAGGGTTATCGGACTTTATTAATAAAATGGGTGACCCGAGCAACTGGAACTAGGAAACATTGGGTTTGGAGTTAATAGTACAAAATGCTGATAAAAGCAGAGGTGCCCAATGACATACACACCCAACTCTAAGAAGAAGAAGAAGCAGGCAATTTTGTCCACCAGGATCCGATGACGTCATTGCAATTATTTAAATACGAAACATAAGTAAATTGAATGATAAACAATTGACTATGCCATTACATGTAAGTTAAAAAATGTTGCATTGAAAATATAAAAAAATAAGTAAAACTGAAAGAAAATATTTAAAAGTTAAACTGAAGTGAATTAAATTGAGAATACAATTTAGTTTTCCTCAAAAAAAAAAAAAAAAAAAAATACGATAATATTTGTTAAATAAGTACTTCTTGTATAACGTGATACTTTTGCTTACTATTGTGAAACATTTAAAAATAAAGTATCGAAATTTGATTTATGTTCAATGAATACGTTCCACTGATATACAATTTAAGAGTGAGGTGCTTCACATTAAAATCAGATAATATTTTTTTAAAAATAAAAAAATTTTTTAAAGAATATTCTATTTCCTGATAAAGTAATGAAATGCGCAATTGATTTTAATATTGAAATGAAAATTTTGCTTTTTATAATTTAAATATAAAAAACAAAACAACATCTCATGTTTTATTCGAAATATTTTACGCATTAGATTTCGTTAATATAAAGAAAGGAAAATTCATAGTCACAATAATTTGAATTTTAAGCAGTAGGTATTTAAGGATTTATGTAGATTGTCATTATTACAAGTAATAAGATTATAGCTATTCTTCGTCTTAAATAACGTAAATTAAAAATATAATTTTAATTTTCGTTCTTGTTTGAGTGAAATTTTTTCTAATTGATCTCAAATGGACCTGAAATTAATTGTGTGTGTATCAGAGATTGAATAAATCATTCATTTTTATGTTCACTGACCCCCTTGTAAAGTTTTCGTCCTGCATTTATGGCAGTTCCTCTTTTACACTCAGCAGACATCACTTATCAACGGTATTAATTCACTCACTTCCAGAAGGTTTTTCCAACACTTATCGTCTTTTGTGCTTCATATTTTGCCGTAGATTAACAAACGTTCTTTTCCCTGGCTTTTTTCATTTCACCACGTGGTTTAGGCGATATTAGTGGGGAAAAGAGGAAGTCCCTGTCTTCAGCAGAACCCTCTTCTTTTAACCCTGGTAATAATTTATAGCACCTCCGCCTTTCGAACACAATGCAGGGCTGTTATCAGTTGTCCACTGGATCCCTTTTAAGGGGATGGGAAGTAAAAAGCTTGAAAACAAAGGAAAAAGCAGAAAAGAAAAAGCAAGGAGGTGAGAGGTTCTTTTTTTTTCTTTTCTACCTCCCATTCCAAACTTCTGCTTGATAAACCGCCTTGTGTGCTCCATCTTGAAGAAAGAGAAGAGATAGGCTTTCACAACACCTCGATCACTAGATTTCTACCTTCCGATTATCCCCCTACGACCCCTCTTGCTGGTACTCCACGAGCTCCTTGGAGAGTGTTTCCGAGGGGGGTAGTGAGAGTTAGATGGAGAGCGTCATCTTATACCGTTGAAGGGGGAGAACTCTCGTTGAAAGACAAAAACTATGAGTTCTTAAGAAGTCGTAAATTCCTGTGGGAAGATGAGAACAACCAGCTCCCAGTCTTGTGTGCCTCAGTGCGAATCGACATCCATTCAGGAAGTTACGGTTATGGATAGTGAATCTCGATGACGGGTTTATCAGCATGGACGATGAAATTTTAACTGGTAGAACCATAATTTTTGGCTAAACTTCGAATAGATGCTTGCGGGATGGTTGTGGTAGCACCAGTGATTGACACCCATAGACAAATGCTGTTACTTAATACGAAACATTTTCAAGATAATTTGCTGAAAGTTCGCCTTTAAGGCAGTGACGACAAACTTGTGTCTTTGCTGCTTATTAATATCGGTTTCTTATGAAAATTAAATTTGTAATTTGAAATAGGTTTCTGTTGTTGGCAATACATACAAAAAAATAAGCGTTTAATTTTACATTCATAATAAAAGATTAACATCTTTGCGTTTCATTATTATTTTGTCCATTTTGAAATTTCAATATAAAAAATATATATTTGTGTGTGTGTGAAATCTCTTTTATCCATCATATTTGTTTGATAAAAAATTTTGTAGGAAGATAATTGTTGAATATATTAATCTTTAAACCCTTAATACATTTTTGCTTGATTTTTCTTATTGTTAATATTTATTCATTCTATAAAATATAAATTTCTAATCTTTTGATAGATTCATATCGCCAGCAAGATTTTAAAAGAAAACTCGAACAATTGTCTCTATAATAGTCATAATAAGCTTGTATGTTTAATTAATGTAAATATTTACATACTTTAATAGTTAGATTTACAATAGTTTAAATTGTTTGCTTTACTTTAGTATTATCTATAAAAATAATTATATTGAAATACATTAATTTTTAACTGTGAATTACATAAATTTACTAACTGAAATAACAAGCTTAAGACTTAACTCGTTATTAATATTTGCTCACTCTGAAAATTTAATTTCACATTTTAATGTGTTTGTATTGTTAACAATATTCGCATAAGATAATTGTTGAAAGTTTAAACATAAAACAAATAACAAATTTTCATCTCTTGTTCTATTCTATATTTGTTCTATCAAAAATTTAATAGATTTTAGTGAACTGCATTATTGGAAGATATCTTTGAAAAGTCAAGAGTTCATCTGTAAAGCTATGAATATATATAGACTTGTAAATATTTTATTTCAAATAAATATTTTTCGCATCATATAATCTTTTATACGTACCGAACATATAAAATTACAAACACTTTAAATTGCATTATTAGCAATGCTATTAAAATATTATTAAAAGCTATTTAAGCAATAATAGGTTTGCCATTATGTACATTATTTTTTGTTACCTTCAAAAAATCAATACAGAATACTTCAATATGTGTATGCTGTCAGAAATATCTCTTTTTCTCTCTACATATCTTTTGATTACTTATTTCACCTGTAGCAACCCGTAGATTTCTCATAATATAAATCCACACTCCATAAGTTGTCATAAAACCTCAAGAATTCTTCTATGTGCACCCCAACTTTTCTAGTGGTCAGCGTGCCTGACTGCGGATAGGGAGGTCCTTGGTTCGAATTCCGGTTCGGGCATAGATGTACTTTCTCTCTCTATCTATCCTGTCTTTGTCCTTCCCTTGTATGAATGGGTTGTGAATGGTTGCCTACCCTATAAATGGGTCCCTATGGCATGTGTGTACTGAGGAAGTCGGACTCCACACCTAAATATGGTTCAGTTGGAAAAGTGGAACAGCGCACCCGATAATGCCTGCCTAGCTGGCACACGACAACAACAATTCTTCTATGTATTAACTCAGTTAAAAATAAGGGAAAACGAAAACACATAGTTTTAAATGAGAATCCATGCGTGTCTTAGGCGTTTAATGATGTGAGGAAGTATGAGAATTTGAATAGGATTAATGCATATAGTGTAAATTATGGGTTTCAGAATAATAATAATATTTTTTCATGTAAATCAACCTCTTCTTCTTCTTTATTGACTCGACAGCCCCTTGTGGGCCAAGGCCTTCTTCAGAATCTTCTTCCATTCTGATCTTGCTTTGGAAATAGATCTCCAATTTTTGACCTTTATAATTCCAAAATCCTCGTTGACACAGTTGATCCATCTAAGTTTGGGCCTGTCTCTGGCCCTGGTGCCAATTGGCTTACAATAAAAATCTCTTGATGTTAAAGAGTCAGGATTCATTCTGCACAGGTGCCAGGCAAATTTCATTCGGTTGCCTTTTATATAGTTGATGATATCTGCCTCTCTATACATCTTATACAGCTCACTATTGAATCCTTATTATTGGCCTTATAATGGTTTTATAAAGCACTCTATCTTTGTTTTTTTTTTTTAACCAATTCAGAACGCACTGAATTTCTCAATCCCTTAAGACAGCGAATAGCAGCTACAGTGCGTTACCTTATTACTGTATCAAGATTGCTCTGGCAGTTTACATTCAAGCCGAGATAATTGAAGCCATTTACATATTCAAATTTATGATTTTCAGTTTCCAGGAAATTTAGGCTTTCTGTTGTCTTGCAGACATTATTTTGTTTTGCTTTCGTTAACACTTAGGTGTATTTTTGTAGCAGATCTTTCAATGGCAATAAAAACATCCGTCAGAGCCTTCTTAGTTCTTGCTATAATTACAATGTCGTCAGCATATGCAAAGAATTGGACTGACTTAGATTGTTTAAAGACCAATTTGCTCGGTATTCCGCAGTGAGCTTATTGCCATAGAGGAAGCCCTGGCTTCTCTGAATTCACTTCCACATGGAGCTGAGATTTGGATTTTATCTTATAGTAAAAGTGCAATACAGCATTTGGCCAGATGGCAACAAGTGAGAGACAGGACTGGGTTTTCAATACTTCAAATGTTAAAACGGATGTCCGGATCGCATCATATTCACCTACAGCGGATTCCTTCCCACGTGGATTTCGATGGGGAATGAGATTGCGGACACTTTGGCCAAAGTTGGTGTGTCCGAGGATGGTGTGCCGTCGGCACCTCTCGCATTTCAGGAGATTCATTCAAAGATAAAGCACGAGAATAAAACCACTTGGATTGTCCTTCCTGAGCATCATTGGTACCGCTGCGCGCGTCCAGATACTTCCCTGGCTACTGGTCTTGATAGACAAGAACAAACGGCTGTTGCTCGTTTCAGAAGTGGCCATCTTAGTAACTTGAAATTCATCGAGGGTATGAAGAAATTCGAAATTTGCTCCAAGTGCTTAAATGAACAGGCCTCTCCTGAACATATTCTTCAATGCCTTGGTCTCTCCAGGAGAAATCTGATGGAGAATCCACTTATGGTACTGGAATTATTGAAGGTGTAAGCGCTCATGGACCTAGTCTAGCGCTGCTGACCTCTGGGGCATGCAACAACAACAAAGACCAATTTTGCCCGATTTGTTTAAAGTGACATAAATTGGAGGAGAAATTCTACTTTGGCACGTGGCATAAATTGGAAAAGACAAAAATAGCTGGGACTTGTTTGAAATGTTATTTGAAATATTTTCCGTTTTAACGTTAAGTTCATCGAATTAGATTTTGAAACTATAGCATCCTTTAAAGTGATTGATTCAGTAACTAATCCAAAGGAGAAAAGTAGAATTTCTCCTCCAATTTATGCCACTTTAAGCAAAATTGGTCAAGTAGAATTAGGAATAGTAAAGGATTGAAGATGTAGAGGACTGTGGAGCTGGTTCCTCTGATATTACACAGCTGGACAATTGCTAAGGACGGATAACACTATCATCCATAGCAACCACAAAATGAAAGGAAGCAAAATGTGGAAAATTAGAATAAGTGCGGGATAGTACGAAGAAGTATGCGTATGCAAAGTTTTTTTCCTCGTCTGTTTATCATGTGATAGAGCGTTCATAAGAGCTATAAAGGTTTTGACACGTGTGGACAGTTGTTGTTTCAAGTCAAAGTTTTACAGGGAAGATTTAATAGACGAACTTGCAATTTTTGGCCTGTCTTCCAGATATCACTTAGATGATTTTATGCGTGGCCGAGATCTTGGAAAGATCGAAGAAGGGCGAAAAATAACAGATGTTGCCAGGGAGTCCGACATCGCTCACAGCGTTGTTTCCCTGCTGTGGAAGTCATTTAAAACTACTGGAATGTGTAGTAGGCGGCACGGGGAGGTCGTGTTAGAAGTACGACGCCTGCAGAAGACAGATATATCGTCCTATCAGCAAAAAGGAACAGGCGCACCACCAGCTCAGCAGGTGGCAAATCAGTTTCTTGCTGCCTCAGGATAGCAGATCTATCGAAAAACTGTTGCCAGACGTTTGAGGGGAGGAGTACTATACGCCCGCAGACATGTTGTGTGTGTCCCATTGACCAGACAGCAGCGTACTGCCCGTTTGCAATGGCGTCGTGAGCATCGCAATTGGACTGATCAGGAATGGGCATGCGTACTATTCTCAGATGAGAGTAGGTTCAGTCTGTCATCATATTGTAGACGCCAACTGATCTGGTGCGAGAGTGGTACTGCTTATCGTCCAGCTAAATATCCAGGAAAGGGACCGATATCCGACATGCTGTGTCATTGTGTAGGCCGGCATCATAATCAATGGCCGCACGCCCCTACATGTGGTTGCGAATGGGACTATGACGAGCCAACGATACATTAATGAAGTTCTACTTCCTCGTATTCATCTTTTCCGTGGTGATGTTGGTGATAAATTTGTTTTTATGGACGACAACGCAACATGTCATCGAACATTTGCTGTTCAGGATTGTCTAGACAGCGAGTGTATTCAACGCCTCGTATGGCCATCACGTTCTCCAGATCTAAACCCCATTGAAAATAGAGTGGGATGCTTTGGGGAGGCAAGTTGCTGGTCGAAACTATCCTCCGACAAACAAGAACATCCTCATCCGTGCACTCGCAGAGGAATGGGATAAATTGCCTCAACAGCTGCTGGATAATGTTGTGCAAAGTATGATGCGACGTGTGGAATGTTGCATCACACTCCACGGTGGACATATCCCGTACTGATACCATTCTTCAAGGTGCCTGCTGACTTTTAGATGCATTGTTCCATTTTCCGGTATGCAGCATCAAATGAACATTTTTTCCTTTCAGATGTTTCACAGCTTTTGTACTTTCCAGAACAATAAATATTCTTTATTCTAATGTCTGAACAGTGTGGCAACTATATTTTATCCTACTAGGCCTCATGTTTCGCTTAATGTTATGCTACATTGCAATTTGTGATCCGTCCTTAGCAATTGTCCAGCAGTGTAATACCAGAATCCCGAATTGACCACTCTAGGGACAAGTTAAAAAGAAGACATGCAAGTCGTGTATATCAACCATTACATAAAAACTTCATTTATTTACATTCGAAGTAATAAAACTGAATTTTGCCTATCTTAAAAATATATTCACGTCAATTAAACATTATGAGATAGTTTTGAAATGTATGCATAATTCTATTTGAACGATCCAAATATATTTGTATTCGAAGTGTTCTAGCGCAGGTAACACTACCCAAAAATACATCAAATATTCTATGCTTTGAATCTTAATTCCATGATGAAAAATCAGTGACATCAAGAGAAAACTAATAAGCAATTTTACGGCTAAATGAGTTTATGAAAAGAATCCTTTATAGGAATTTTTAAAACTCATCGAAAATGACTTAAAACGCTTAAAAGATTTAAACTTCATACCAAAATATCCAAAAAGAAAAAAAAATTCAAAAAATGATTTAGGTAAAAAGAAGTTTAATGCTACTATAATTTTTTTTTCAGAACTTGTTCAGATGAGAATACTGAATATTGAATCTGTACTATTGGCAAGAAATTTTTCGGCGTCAGTTTTCTCTCTGACTCTTTCGTTGACGAAGTTGAGAATGGGCAAAGCGTTAAGTTTGTCATGTTGCAAAAGTTTTAAATTGAGTTTTTCCAACCCCGTCCTCTGTGCGAGGAAAAGATTTAGACGAATAAAAAATCCTTGCAGCCGAAAAGTGTTTTTTTCTTTCTTATAACCCCAGTTCTTTGAAGTTCTAAACTGCGTTATAATGGTGGAGTCGAATGAAGTTGGAATAAAGTTGCTTAAACTACAGACAAGAACGTTACCACAGTAACAACCAAATTGAAAACTTTGTTTTCTGGAAACTTATGTCTGAGTAATATCTTTCAGAAGTAAAATGGTTGAATTGCTACAAAAAATCACTAAGAGGAACTGATTAATGTTATTGAAGCCTTTTATGATATAATGTTTAATAGTTGTATATTTTTGAAACTCTCTCTCTCTCTCTCTCCAGTAAAAAGTAATGTAGTCCTTTAAACATCAATATGGCTTTGACAAAATAAATATATTTTCAGTACTGATCATATCATTTGCTGGTGTTGATAATATAGTACACTGATAAATTTTGATGCAGTATTTTGATAGTATGAATATTTATTATGTTACCATATTTTTAGCCGAAATGCATGTTCAGTAAATACGTGTAACCTTTATATATATATATATATATATATATATATATATATATATATATATAAATTTACAATTATAAAAATTATTTTTATACATTAAGGAATTATGTCCTTAAATTAGCAGTTTAACAACTCTTAATCTTTATTTTCAAAAAATAAATAATTAAAAAATATAAAAAAGTAAAATAAATAAATAAATAAATAAAAAACACAATTCAAATTTAAATAATTTCGTATTCATGTTGTGTGTGGTTATAGAGTTACGAAATCCAGTCACATTAATATGATTACCACGTAGTTTCAACGTCGATGTTAAATATTCAATCACCGAAGGAAGGTGGCTGCACAGTGCAATTGAGCATATATAAAGGGTTTGTGAGGGCTTCGGAAATCATTGCGATCATTGGCGTAATGAAGAAATGGAGGGATTTATCAGATGACCAAAAGAACATGATCAATAGGGCATTTTGAGTCGGAAATAGAAGCATTTTGCAAGAAGTGGCTGAATTTGTGAACTGTTTGCGCACAGCAGGGGTAAAAGTATACCGTTCATTGCAAAATGTAACTACCTAAAATCAGCAACGTGACAAATGTGGTTCACCATGGGCCATAAATCACAGAGGTGTACGACGGCTGCTGAGACCAAAGTCTCCCAAGCAATTGTTCATTGGATGTTTTGCGTCTATTCTTCTGAAGCACACGCCTGGTTCAGGCACCTATGTTGATTGCTGTTCATTGGGGACGAAGGTTAGAAGTACCGCAACTGGACATCGACTGAATGGCGACAAGTAGCGTTTTCGGGCGAATTATGTTTTATGCTCCATTAGACACATGAACATGGCGTATACGACGTGAAACATCTGAAAACAATCTGCCTGCAACCATTATACCGGAAGTGTCTAGGTTGGAAGTAGGAGCTTTATGGTCTGGAGAATGCTTTCTTGGAGTTCTCTGGGCTCACTCATCATTGTGGAAGACACTATGGACCAAATGAAATTCGCATCTGTCCTTGATGACCACGTCCACTGCTGTATGCTCATCGCTTTTCTTCAGGATGATAGCATCTATCAGCAGAGTAATGTGAGGTATCATACAGTTGGCAGAGTACATGCGTTGTTCAAAGAGCACCAGAACGTGTTTATCTTTCTTCCTGGCCAAAAAATCCCCTGACTTAAATCCAATCGAGAATCTGTGGGACCATCTCCATCTAATTGTTCGCGGCACGGACCCTCACCTACGTAATCTAGCGCAGCAGGGTTCAAAATCCTATTGAACACTTCAGGAACCTAGTTGGCACTCTTCCTATACGTCTCACAGCATTTCGCTCTGCAAAAGGGAGTTATTTCGGCCTTTGACAGGTGGTTACATCAATGTGACTGGTCTGCGTATTATAAGTAATATACTGGTAACGTAACAAAAGTGAGATAATTTATAATCACCCTTGGATTTTAAATTTTTATAAATTTTACACGCATCACATTTTTTTCTTTTCGGAAGTAGTTTCTGTAATTGGTTTGGAAATAAGCTCGTAGCGTTTTTACCAAAGACTTTTATTTAAACAAAAAAAAAAAAAAACAATAATTATATCAATATGTTAATTATATATTTGCTATTGCTGTTTACAACCTCTTCCCACCTCTCGACCCATTTGTTGATGCCGTTCCACCAAAAATCGCCTGGTCTGGTGTCAAAGCAGTTGTTGAGCCAGTTTTCAAGGACCTCTTGGTGCATTGGGAAATGCTCGAAAAGAATGCCACAGTTAACAAGGAGTTCTATATTGCCCAGCTACACCACGTGAATGAGGCAATTCGACTAAAAAGACCTGATCGACATAGTCAAACCATACACCTTCATGACAACACCAGACACAAGACATTTATTTAAATAAAAATCTTTGGTAAAAACGCATCGAACTTATTCCCCAACCTAATATAATGGATGTTCATTTACTGATTTTTATCTTTGAGACTTGTTTGAATGAACTTTTAAAAGATATAACAAATAATTATTTTGATGAAAAAGTTTCCGTTTTGCTCTTTCAGAAGAAAAATGGAAAGAAACATACAAACCAGATATAATCTTCACATCTTCATTAATTTCAACTGTAATTTCTTAACTGATAACTGATTTCTTTTAATTTACCTCAGCAACATGTTAGATATTTGGTTTTAGATGTCTATTTTCTTATAAAATTCGTTAGATTCTTAATGAATCTTGTTTAATACCACGTATAACTTAGTTTTTATTAAAATTCTGAATTCACCACTTTCAAAATCTGGTAGGGCTTAAGTTAGTTTTCAGTTAAATCTTCCATTTTTTGTTTGCATTTTAAATAATCAAAAAATTATACCTTTTATACCTCTATGTTCTTTTACCTTTTGATTTGAGGTTCTTAGTTCCTTTTTTCTTTTTTACATTTTGAATATGCTGCGATTATGTGACTAGTAACCTGTATTTTTTGTTTTTTGGTTTCATTTATACTGAGTACGTGTAATATACGAATTAATTTTGATTACATTTTGAAATATTTTAGTTTGTACATTTTATTTCTTACTCATCATGATCTGAGAAATAATGAAAATGATTCAAAAATAAACTGACTTTCTTTAAGAATTATAAGATCATAGAGTATTGATTGAAACAGTTTTGAAAATTATTTTTAATTAACTAAAACTACACTCTGTGGTACGACAGCTCATGTGGGCCAAGGCCTACCATGCCTATCTCTGCTTTCCTGATGGAGAGGCCCTGGGGGCGAAGCGTATGTTCCAGTTAGGTAGTCAGCCTAATGCGAAATTTTAAATTAAGATATCAATTTCTAATGAATCAAATTATGACTTCATAAATGTGATATAGTATTTTTGATTATTTCTGGTACATGTATTGAATTAAGAAAGAATTAGGGAATCGTCCCAATTATATTTTTCCTGAAATAGCCCTTAGTGTTTGTATCCTAATTAAACACTCAAATCCATTTTCTCAGCAGAAGTTTTTTTCAAATGCAAAGTATTCATGTAATTATAAATAATGTCAAAATATTAGTAAAGTTGTTTTCTGTTTTGTGTTGCTGAATCTTTTAAAAGTGGTGAAAACAAAATATGAAATTGTAAATTCTTCGATAAACATTGTTTTATTACTTATTTGTAGAAAAAAGATGCAATAAATATTGATTGTTTAATGCACTTACTAAGGTATGGACCATTGCATGATTTCCGACAATAATATTGCTATAAACCTGAAACTGCGTGCTTATATAACATTTCAATTTCTTTTTTCTGTAAGAAGTGATTTATTTTACTTTCACACTTTGACAGAAATGTACATTTATAAAAGTAATGATGTGATAATACGTTTAAAACAGCAAACAAATAGAGCACAAAATCAAGAGAAAACCAATTTTTGTAAGATTAATTAAGCTAAAGGGAACTGAATAGCAAAAAGTATTTATTGGATCATATGGAAAATCACAAAAAGCGTCATTCTAAAAGTTTTCAGCACTGACTTGTTCAATAAAAGAGTTGTTTTATAATTCCTTCAATCATTTTACTTAGACAAATTGTCGCACGCAACTTTACCATATAAGTTGTGTTTGTATCGAAATTAAGTGTAAAAATTGTGTGTTACTTTACTTATAAAGAATGAACTATTATGTTTTTATTTCTTTACAAACATGGATTATTTGAAAATCAATGAGGTTATATTAAAGTGTACTATATAATCTAAAATTATCTGAAAATTTAGTTATCAAGAAAATAATTTATTGTAGTTTATCAGAGTTTATTATGTGAATTGCCTGATTTCTTGTACTACTAAAAATTCACAGTAGCATAAAAATTTGATGTATTATTCATCAAATCTTCGAAATCAAATCTGGTTGTTGATATTGATGTTGTATGTGGGGTGTAATGTAGTGGGCCTCCTCGTGGTGCACCTTGGTTAACACCAAATCCGCCAAAATTGCAAACCACATCTCCATTGAGGGAAGTTTTCTGCTTGTATTGCGTTGGAAATATTGGTAGGCAAGAGAGATAATTCAAGATCTCCTCTGTCGATTTGATGTGTTGATCTTTTCATGTATTTTCTTTCTTTATTCCGATATTCACGCTGTTTTTGCTCTTTTATGTTTTTGTGCTATTGTGTGCTTCACACATTAGTCAATGATCTATGTTCAAGTGCAATTTCAAAAAAATTTCTATTTATATTAAAAGCAGCTTCTCTCTGTATTCCGATGTTCACGTTGTTTTTGTTTTTTATGTTTTTGTGCTATGTGTGCTTCGCACTTTAGTCAATGATCTATGTTCAAGTGCTACTCCTAAAAATAACTTTTTTTCGATTAAAAATATTTTCTTTCTGTATTCCGATGTTCACGCTGTTTTTGTGCTATGTGTGTTTCACACATTAGTCAATGAACTATGTTCAAGTGCTATTGCTAAAAATGAAAAAAAAATACTGTACATTGGAATCTAGGTTGGTAACCAATATCTTAATGGTGATTTCATAGATGGTAACCATGATTGATTTTTCAATCACATTCTTGACTATGGAATATTGAAATATGGTTAATAGAGAAATCAATGTCGTTTAGAATTTTGTGATTAAATCGAAAGTTATGCATCCTGCTGAAGGATTCTGATTTCTGATATTTGATAAGTTTTTCATATTTCATCGTTAATTTTCTCTTAAGAGGAAGGAAGGAGCCAGTTCAAGTGGCAACTTATTAGTCAACAGGCTAAAAAAGAAAAGGGTCTTGCTGGTGACAAGACTCAATTTTTATCTGTTTGGTGCAATTTCTATCACACTGTGCACATTATTTTGAGTCAGAAAATCTGCATATACAATTTGGATTAGTGCTTACACTATTTTCTTTTCACAAACATTTCATACCAGATGTAGGGGAGAATTAAGTAACATATATTCCATTTTTTATGCTTCCATTTTCTTCGCGCAACATGTTGGGTATGTTGTAGTCGGTTGGGGGAGGACATATTTTCATGTAGGATAAGAACGATAGCAGTTTCGATATCGTACAGCCCTGAAAACTGTCTTTTCTTAAAAATCGTCGGAGTAATATCCTTCCGTTTTGTGATGTGGTAATTTTAGGAGAAACCATTAACTCAGGTTACATTCAGGGTTCAAAATTATGAGGTGATTTTATTTCATTGTTCAATCGGCAATCGGAAACGAAAATGATTATGCATATATTTACTATATATTTTTCATAAATTTTATATTAGCTTTTTTCATTTATTTTAGTAATTTAATTTGAATATAAATTTACTTTATAACTTCTAATCAAGGTAATGGCTCAATAGAATGCAATAAGCCTTCAGTAAAAGAACTAGTGTGTTCAACACCTATATTTAAAGTTTGTAATAATAGCGGTGCGGAAACATATGAAGCAACAGTTTCCAGACAATTACTTCTCAGGTGAAAATAATAATTGTAGAATAAATAACGCTAATCAACCTAGATTATTTAACAGATATTTCTGTAAGATGTTTTAAACCATTTTAAGGAAGCATAACTATTTTAAACCATTTTAAGGAAGCAAGATAAACCATTTTAAGGAAGCATTTTCAAGAAATGTAAACTATCTAATATATGTGTCAAAAAATTTGAAACACACATACATTGTATATTTTCAAACTGGTAATTATAAATAATGCTTTCTTTGGGTAAATGTTTCCTACAAGTGTATGAATAAACATCGCCTGTACACATTTATACACCAAGATAAATGATTCATATTTCTTATATTTTCGATGTCACTACGATTAATTTTTCTTGCTTCGCTCAACCCGATGGAATGCCTTTTCATCAGATACAGCCTGGTACAATCAATAAGAACACCGTGTCTGACGCAATCTCTTCCTTCGCACATAATTCCATGTCCTAATATCGGACAGGAAACAAAGGAATCCATTTTGAGGAAGAAAAGATATCCTGCCGCCTTTGGCTGTTGACTGCTGCATACCATCCGACTTTGATACCTTCCATTGACAAGGAGCTGCTTTGAACATTTTCAGATCTTTGGGGATGGCATTCGGAATTCCGGCTATTTGTTCCCGATTTTCCCTCCCTTGTTCCGCGGCTTCCTGGGGGGAAACCCAGAAAATCCCTTTTGTGGTATTCGCCATTGTAGTTCCTCCCTTTCCCCAACTTCTCAAGATAGACGTCTATTCTGTAGGCTGTCATAATGTTTTACCCCAAAAATAGTTTGCGTAGAGGGATAGGGGAGGGATTGTACAAAGTTCTTTTCTGACGACGATTCAGATTGTAAAGACTGATCATTGTTTTTGGTGTTTTCGAGACATTACTTAGATTTGGGGAGATTGAGGAAGCTTCAGAAGTCGTGGAGTACGGTTGAATGTTTTTGTTATTTGATTGGTGAAGGTGGATTGTGTTACATATATCAAACAAGATTTAATCTATGGCTGTCTGGGTCTTTTGA
Organism: Latrodectus hesperus; assembly: GCA_037975125.1. Classification (NCBI taxonomy): domain Eukaryota; kingdom Metazoa; phylum Arthropoda; class Arachnida; order Araneae; family Theridiidae; genus Latrodectus; species Latrodectus hesperus. The sequence continues at coordinate 15,425,047 of CM075851.1, forward strand.
AAAAAAAATGTTTGTGATATTTCTTACTTTGAAGTTTAAAGGAAGCTTATCAAGAATTTCGATTTTTTTAAAAATATTAATGCTTAAACTAAGCTTATGCAAAATACCTCCCTAAATTTTTATTTCCAAGTATAAAATAGAACAAAATAAAATAGATTGAGAAAATTTCCGTCTTTACCATGTGAAAATCACATTTTTAATTTGAAGAAGGGCTATGAACATTTGATTAAATTAAACTATTTTTAGCTTCATTAAAAAATCATGAATAGAACATTTTCAGAAAGAACTTTGAATGGGTAGTAAATTATGAATTGCTCCCCAAACTTTAAAATTTTTTTTGTTAATGTATAATCTCTTTTTTCTTCTATTTATTACCATGTGAATCTTGTTTTAAATTAAATTTTAAAATTGTAAATTGTCTGAATTCAAAATGGAAAGAAAACTTATAAGCCTGCTTTCGACAAAATTACAGAGCTATCAATTTTTCAGAAAGATTTTTGGTATTTCTGATTACTGAAACCAACTTCCATTGAATACTTTTTTATTAGCTCTAATGACTGATAATTGGCACACATTTCTTAGGCTTTTTTTGTATGCGTTAGTAGTTTGATATCTTGGTGCTATTATCATGGTGCTAATTCGGTCTGGAGCAAAAACTTCTGGGCAAACATAAGCACCAGAATTTTTAACACATGAAGAGCTATAGATAAACTTAGTAGTTAAATAATCCGAACATTAAAAAAAACTTATAAAAATATTCACTTCCGCTTTTTTAATCTGATTTAACTCTTGTTTCATTTGCAACTGCTGCCCAATATAACAGCTATTATTTTAGATTTTTTTAAAACCCATTTCTTCCACCTAAAATTGTTATATTCTTAGATTTGTAAAAAAACATATGAAAAAAATATTTAAAAGTACTGATATTATTGAGTGATATACATTTAAGTACTATAATTATATCATATTTATTGACAGTTAATAGAATCGTAGCAATGGCGTATGCACAAACAAAATATTCTTGTAATACGGTATTATGTACACATTTATCCGGTGAAAATACAGCCCAATGTTGCAATCAGGCTAAATTATCAATTACTTCATCATCAATAAACATGTGCATTTGTCATCTGTCTATATTTATTATATAAATTCCGAATTTATCATTGTATTTTATAATATTGATAAAAATAATTAAGACATGTTATATATTATATGAGCTGTTTGTATAATATATAAATATATATTAAAGTAGACGAGATTAATCTAAAAATGAAAAATATGTATACGAATTCCAAATATATTCGCTAGAAGATCCGGGTTATTTTGTATCCGGCCTATTGCTTATCCGGGTTGGATTAGCAATAGGCCGGATACAAAATAGCACAGCACATATAGATTAGCACTGTTGCCAGCAGTGCTAATCTATAAACTACATGAAAAAAATATTTTTTAATGTTTCCTAGGTAAATATCCTACTGGAAGTAGATTTGGGAATTAATATTTTAGTCATGAAAATTTAAATAATAATACAATTGTTCTTAAGTTATCCTCTATTTATTAATTAGAAGGATTAATATAATAAATCCTAGACGCGCATAAATTTTATTACTGAAATTCGTAGGGTACATATTCTTCTGAAGGAAAATTTTTAATTACTTACTTTTAGTTTTTATTATTTTCAATTAACAAAAGACAATTATCACTAAATATTGCAAATGGTTTCCTATTGCTTATGCGGGTTATTTTTATTGCAAATGAATCTCTAACAAGCTCTTTATACCAAGAAATATAATGCAATTTTTCAGTCATTATAGTTGCCAAATAATTATTTAAGACAGAATCATCAAACGATAGAATCATACCAAATATTGCTATTTATCGCTCTTGTTCTTTTATTGCAGCACTAATTATGTAAGATTAAAGCAGGAAATATGTTGCCAATATTGCGAAATAATTTATTTGTCTGAAAGAGACTTTTAAATTAACTATTTTATCGTTCACAAATGCTAGTGCTGCCAAATTCTGCTTTATATTATTGCTTCTTTAGTTACAAACACAAATCTAACGGTCTAACAAGTCAGATTAGATCCAGAGTATTTGTTCTGCTGAAGATACAGTTTTAAAGATATTTTTACTTTTCCATACTAAAATTTAAATAAAGGTATAACACTGCCTCTGTTATCCAATTGCATATATAGTTTGGTAACAATATAAGCAATTGATTACCTAATCTATTACTAATCTAATCTTAGCAATAGATTAGAACAATATACATTTATTATTCTAATCTACTTTTTAGATTAAAGTCTTAGCTAGTTTCGATTTTATTTTGCTTAATAGTTAATCAATTATTTGGATTTTTATGTAATAAACAATCTCTCAAAAACTCCTTATCATAAAAAAACAGACATTTGATCTTTAAAAAAGCATTTGAGTTTTACCCTTAAATGAGACAGCACTGAGCCCGAAACATTTTTACATGATAGCGAATAAAAGATACCACAGGCAATAGTGATAAATCTTTGGCATTTACAGTGTTTCTTTTACCACATTCAATGTCCTGAAAAGGTTGTTGCCAATAAGAACAAAGTAACGGATTTTAGCAAGTAAAATCAGGTCTTTCCTTTTTCGCTTCAAAATAAGAGCATAATGCGATTCCTTGGCGAGAAATATATAAGAACGATGTTTTATTCCAGACAGCGCTTCTATATTCCACTCCTATACTATCCTTAGAATGTTCTGGAAAGAGATTTACATGTATACTTTATTCTCAGGGGACTTTTTGAATGGTCGAATTTTAGGAGAACGTCTAAAAGTCGACTTTTTTTTTCTGAAACATTTTTCCCATTTACGTTGAGTAGCACAGACGGGTGTTGGGCGAGTAGAATTGTCACTCCCTTGGCTTTTATTTTGGCGTTTTAAGAGTAAAACAGCTGAGAAAGTGCGACGATTTTTCCCATCGTGGATATTCTTAGCCATTGCCATATCTTAAACAGTAATATTGGTCCCGATGTCGTTTGGTGAGGATTTTTGGAACTAGGAAAAAGAAAAATGTTATCATAAAATATTTACCTTTTTATTTGTGTTTTTCGTATTATCGTTTTCAAAGAAATAGGTGGTAAAGTATCTCGGGAAGGGAATGTTTTCATTTTTGAAGTTCCCGAAAGTATTTATGGAAATGACGCGGGAAGGGTTTTGGGAGTTTTAGTTAACTTTTTCTTTATTTATATTGGGTAAGGAATGAAAAGTGACGAGAAAAATTGAAACACATTTTTTTCCTCTAAAGTAAGTAAATTACCATGGTGACAAGGCTTCTGTGAAATTCTTATTTTCGAAATATGATGCCATTGTTTTTCGTGTACTATTTACACTGAAAAATTTATTCTCAAAGAGAACAAGTGTATTCACTTCATTTCAATTCAATTCTTGGAAGTATTCAAAATGACTTATGTATCTTGGCTATAAAATATATTATTCTCTTCTGACAATTTATTCACATTGTAAAATGTATATAAAATGAATTGTAAGGATGAGAAATTTTATTTCAAGGATATATTTCGTCCGTAAAAGGACTATAAATATTTTATATAAAATTTCTCATAAAAACGTGTCCTAAATACGAAAAATGCTTGAGCAAATATCTTAAATACATATAAATTATCATTTTAATACTATGCAAAAATAATGTTATATATAATATTATTATTTTATATAATATATTCATTTAATATATTATAATAATATTTAATATTTGACATACTAATCATGTTTATTGAGGAGTTTAAGAAAATACAAATAACATTCAGAATACATAATTTTGTCATGTAAATAGTTTCTCATAAAAACTTGTCATAATTACAAATAAGCTTAAATAAATATCTTAAATACATAAAAATTACAATTTAGGTGTTATAAAACTTTTTTACTATATATCATATTAATATTGTGCGTAAAATATTAATATAATATGTTATACGTATAATATTATTATACATAATATTTACTATTTGATAAATTAATCATATTTGCTGAGCAGTCAGAAAATACAAATAACCTTTAGAATAAATAATCTTGCACCTCGGAAAATATTGAATAATACCATCAAATTTAATTAATATAAATAAACAAGCTCAATATCATATTAACTGAACTGCTGACAGAATGAGGAATTCTTAAGCTTGCAGTTCAGTTATTAGTGGGTTTAATTCCCGAGTCGTGTTTGTTCGGAATTCATTGTAATTCATAAATTACAGTTGAATCAGTAATAGTGTGCTAGATTAGATTGCAGATAAAGAAACCATAGTAAAAAATTAGCTCATGTCTTTTGTGGCTTTTTTTGTAATATTTCTAGACAATTTTAAATACAAAACTTCTGAATATGCTTAATTTCTATAAAAACATGCACAATCAATGTAGCAAAAATATACTTTAAGTTCCAAGTACTACACTAGGTACTTTATACACCTTTTATAAATTAATAAAGCAAATTGTGTTTATATTGAGAACTCTAATATCAATTAGTTAACCGAAATAACTTCCTAGTATGTACCTCATAAATATTATCTTGGTTTACATGAATAGGTAAACAGTGTAGTGAATGGATTTCGTTTACAGACTTATATTTGTTAAACTTGGCATAAAAAGCAGCATCCTTGTTGAATTTATAGTTACCAAATGAATTTGGAATAGTAGAGTGATATAAATTAATCAAGGTTAATAGCACTGGTGTTCAATGGACGATAAATTAATTTTAGGATAAATTTCTAGGAATTGTCTCGGATAGTGAAAATTGGTCAAGATAAGTTGTTATTTATTTTTTGACCTTTCTTTTTTAAAAAGATAAGTATTCTTTAATTAAGCTTTCAGTATCGTCTTGTGGCTGGGATATAGCTTTTAAAAGATAGGAGCCGACCAACTTGTCTAGTGGTCAGCGTGCCTGACTACGGATAAGGAAGTCCTGGGTTCGAATCCCGGTTCGGGCATGGATGTACTTTCTCTATATATCTATCCTGTCTTTGTCCTTCCCTTGTATGAATGAGGTGTGAATGGTTGCCTACCCTATAAACGGGTACCTATGGCATGTGTGTAGAGCAAAGTCGTACTTTCACCTTCATGGTGCTCTGATTAAAAAACGAAAGACGCTCCTAATCGACTTAATTCGCATAGCATAGCGAGCTTGGCTTGTTCAAGTGTCATTAATATCAACAACAACAACAAAAGATAGGATCTCGTGCTCATATCCTACGGTTGTTGAATAATGTGAGAGATGATTATTGCACTTTTCTCATGTAATACTTTCAGAGTGGGTTCATGGGAGTTTTCCGAGTTTCTTATCTGGCGATATGCGCACGTACCCAGATGTAGCGGATGCTGAAAGAAGTTCTATCATAGCTTTCAACCGTTAAGCTGGTCACTATGCAGTTTCAAATGTCACCTGGAAAGGACTTCCGGAAATTTGTTAGTAGAACCATTCTTTTGGGATTGAAAGTTAACAGGTCGGACTATAAAAACTATTAAGTAACAAAAGATGGGTTTTTATTTTGTTCAAGTACATCGATAAGAATATCTAGATGAATGCTAATCACGTTGGACTTCGATTCAACAGCTTGTTGGTTCAAGTCCCTCTTGAATGCTTATGCTTGAAATGATTTTAAGTTCATTTGAAATGATATAACCCTTGCTCAGTAATCCTCATATCTAAAAAGTGACTTGGCGTGGCAAGACTAAATTATCGGAATTTTTCAAGCTGCTAGGGAATGGCTGAGTATCTTATCTAATGAACATGTAAATATAACACATTGCCTATAAAAAGTCCCGTCTGAAAGTACTATGAAGTCGCTGGAAATAATGCAACCGGGACATTTTTGGATCTTTATATAAATGTTCTCCAATTGTCAACAACTTTTATTATAAGTTCAATTTTTTTATTTCTTCTTCTTCAGCACAAAAGCCCGGGGTGGGTCAAGGCTTTCCTCAGAACATTCCTCCATTGTGTTCTCCGGGTAGCGACAGTTCTCCAGTTAGTCACTTTCAGCACTTTAAAGTCCTCCTCTACACAATCAATCCATCTAAGTTTGGCCCGACCCCTAGATCTGTTTGCACTGAGCCTATAATTAAAAATTCTTGAAGTCAATGACGAGGGGTCCATTCGACAGATATGGCCCGCAAATCTCAAGCGACATATTTTAATATAATTGACGATGTCAGCTTCCTTAAAAGTCAGTTGAGCTCGATATTGTATCTGTGCCTCCAAACTCCATTTTCATTTACAGCACCAAAATCTTTCTTAGGAGTTTTCGTTCAAATATTACAATTTCATTTGACTGAGTCTTTGTTAGAGTCCAGGTTTCACATCCATAAGTGAGAACAGTTCTTATGATGGCTTTGTAAAGCTATGATGTTTGTAGATCTTTTGAGCAGTTTCGATTTTAAGAAAATTCCCAGTCCATATAAGCAGCCATTAGCAGCAAGAATTCTTCTCTTTACTTCAGAACTTATGAATTTTATTTAATTTAAAATATAGGAATTCACTAATTTTGACCTTTAGTCGATGTTTATTATATACAATCTTACTTCTATTTTTCTTAGTTACTATTTAATTAAATTTTGTGCAGTATTAGATTTGGTCGCACAATTTAAGTATTTGAAATTGAAGAATTAATTGTCATTGAAAGTTTTATATTTAATAAAAAGTATTTCCATTTTACTTTTTAAGAATTTATTAATTGGCCTTTGGGTTCCGTGTATTGCTTCCTAAAAGTTTAATATCATTTGCACAAGATATTCTTAGTGATTATATTATACTCATGTGGTTATATTTTTTACAATAAACTTTTGTAAATTTTAAAATATCATGCAATATTTAGTGCAATTTTACCTAATTTACAATGAATCCTCAGTTGATCACTATCATAATTTGCTATCACAAAAAGTAAACCATGGGATTTACTTTTGTAAAACAGCGGTAGCTTATCAGAAAAATATATATATCAAAAAAATGTATTACTTTTAAAAAAATCATCCATTTTTGTAAAAATGTATTTGGTAACACTTTTTTTAAAATTATATACTTTCTTGGTATAAAAAGAAATTACCTTTACTTTTTAATGCGATTTACTCGACTAAAGTAATCATTCTTATTCATCAACACGTGCTTTTATTATCTACATATGTAATTAAAGATAATGCCAGAAAATAATGAGGCAGTTTTTAAAAATACAATCTCGGCAATATTTCTCAGTATATCGTTCGTTAAAATGTAAATATTCTATCTTTTTAAAATACCATATTGTGAGTGGAGAACTCAAATTATTGTCTAATTTGTTTCTTGAATTTTTATTTTAATTGCCTTGCTTTCATATTAATGCTTTCTAAATATAAGTAATGATGGATGAATATTGTAAAAGCTGAATATTGAAGAAACATAGATTAGGAAAATAACTGGCTAAATAGTGAAACAAGACTTCAAGATTATTTGTAATTTGTAAAAATTTTATATATATTTCCCACACAAAACTAGTTGCAGTGTTGTCGACAGATGGCATCTTATTTAATATAAATAATCCAAAGAACCACTTGTGCACTAAGGCAATATTTTGCATACATTCATTACAAATACTTCAGTAAAATACCAAATAGTTTGTTTTTAAAACAAATTTTAAGGCCCCCAGTATTGTATCAGAGATCCATTATTTAAATATTTCTCCAGAATTATTTCAATCCATATGTAAAATATCCTTTTTAAAGAAACACGAGGATTTTCAATGACTAGTTATTTCATAAAATGTTACTTCATACAAAAATTTATAAACATACAAATGCACATAATAATGCCATTCAGTTTTAATGATATAATGAATATTATTTCCCCCTTTATTTGCTCTTGAATGAATAGGTGTATTTTGGACTTATTTAAAAAAAACTATATATTGTTTAATTTGATTGTTAAATGACTAACAACACTTGTAAACACTTTTATGACATAATAAAACTGTTCTAAATTCTACAGTAAAACTTTTATATTGTTAAATGAAATTATCCTATTTGAAGCTTCAGTACTTCACTTAAAATAATTTAATTCACAAGTCTAATAAAAGCCATAGAATAGAACAGAAATGAAAAATTTTCTCTTATCCAAAGTGAAACCTATATGAAAAAAGGATTCATCCCTTCAGTATTGAGCGGCTTTTACCTCCAAATCAGTTTGATTTTCAGCCACCATTCAAATAAAATGAGTAAAGCAATATATTTAACAGTTTTAAATTACAATGTTTTGGGGTCTGATTATTTTTTGCTGTTAAAACATCTATTTCGTTATGAGATATTAATTTAGAATATCAGAGATATAAGAAGAATTAAAATACGTAACAAAACATTACGATTAAATTAAGTAATATAATTAAACTAGAGTAAAGTGCTTTTTCAACATGAGGGAAGTTATTAATATTTTGTATCTTCATTTACTTTTTTTGCCATCTTCTTAAAAAATATATGTTTAAACATTTAAAAACAATTGATCAGCAGGAAGAAAAAATTTCCTTATTGGCAACAGTCATATGAAATGAAATATACATATCTAAATATATAATGTATTTCTTATAGTCTCTTATACACGATCAATAACGGAACTAGTTGGATATATCCCCTCATTGGCGACTTTTTTTGTCACCATACAATTCTAACGCTGTTGCCACTTAAAAAAACCGTATACAGGACACCAAAATGACGGAAAACACGAGAAAAAAAAAAAAAAAACCAAACCTGGCAGTAGAAAAATCGAAAAAATAACAAAAATTCAAATTGGTAACATCAAAGGGAAAACCGGAAACACTATAATCAAAATAAAGTACGGCAGATTTGGCGAGAAATCTTTTAGGTGGATATATTATACTTATACCTCAACAGCTATTTCTTTTAAATGAAAAGATGATGAGCATTGCTTTTGATTGAAACTACTACCTATAACAGAATTCATTTTACTGCAAGTGTTTCCGGATGTTTATTTTTATTTACATTCAACCACCACCTGATTGAAACAATGGTCAAGGAAAAAAGTTACAAGTTAGCTGGCATTCTAACCTCCAAATTTCCCCACTGCACCACCTGCCTTATCCTCTGCAAATATTTTAAAAAGATCTCTCGATACGTCTCGATTTCGCTACTCTACTATAAAAAATGTATAACTATTTATAACCATTTTAGCAAACATTGAGTTGTTAAGAATTCGTAAACAGGTAGTGTAACGTTTCTAAGAAGTTAATAACATGATATTTAAAATTAAGGTACTCATAAAATTCTTAGTTCATGTTTTTAGAAGTGGTGAATATTTTCCCTATTGTTCAAAGCAATCTCAAATTAATCATTATAAGTATATTAATGAATATCACAAAAATTTACAAATAAATTTATTAATATAAATTACTAAATTTTTTTGAAAAATTTGAAAAGCAAATGTAATACACGTGAAGTCATCCCGTACCTTCTTGACTCTTTAAAACCGATTTTTGTAATCATAAAAAAGTGTTGGTATTTAGATACATGATAACATGACGAAATATTTGTTACTATTTTAGTGGTAAAATACGAAAGTTAGCAATTCTACTGTGGAAAACTAAATGAGAAACATATTCCACTGGAAAACACAATTATGAAGCTTTACAGCACCAGTGATTCAATTTCAAACAATATTTCATGTATAGACATGTAAAGAAATGGATACGTATATTGCGTTCAGATTTGTGCACGCGTTTGAAAACTGTTATGTAATATGTAACGAGTCAGATAGAAAATATTTTCCAAGATGGAAATGTGTATTGTAAACAGAAGAAGGGAAAGTGATCTCCGATGTTGAATGTGACTAGTGATAACTAATTTCTTATATATCTGAGCTTTTAATAATGCAACTGTGAAAGAGAACGCGGCCGTATAACACGTATTGCGTGTGTTCTCTTTTAAGGTGATATTGGGTACGTGTTATTACCAAATAACACATCATTTGAATTTGGATGTGCAAAGCATCATTTGCTTTCAAACTACTACAGGGACAAAACTTTCTCAATAAATTTTTAACTTTATCACATTCAATTTCGAAAGAAGATCACTAATTACCAAATTTACCACAAGTTGATTAGTTTTATAATGTATGACTACTTTTTTGTATCTTGACATTTTTCATGACCACAACTGTCTGAAATTTTCAATGTTAAGTAATGAGCGAGACCATTTTATTCATGTTATCAGGTATATCAAATGTCCCAAAGCTTTTACATTATAAAGTCAGTCTTAACCAAATTGCTTAAAACTGTCATTAAATACCATTGCAGTTCTAATTAAAATAAATTCTGACTTTGCATAAGCAGTTTTAGACATCTTTCTTGTGGTAAATATTTTGGAATTAACATTGCTACATAATTTAAACAGGTACTTTACGAAATATGTGTGCCATAATAAAAGTAGTCTTTATTAATAAAATTAAAAATGACCCAAAGAAAAATAATTTTAATTGTAAAGTATTGAATACTCACCTATATTTTATTGAAATTTAGTTAATTTCTCTTATTTAATCCATTTTTGAAATTTATCAGTTTAATTTGAAAAGCTAAAAAATGCAATTTAATATTAAAAAGATTAAATTTTTTAACATTAATTTATATTTTTCAGTATTGAAATTAACAAATATCCATTGACGTATGGAAAAAATTAAAAATTCATTGATATCTATTATAAATGAATTGACACTGAATAATTGTAAAAAATAGATTTATAAAACCATTGAAAATAAGTTTTTAATTATTTTTAATTAAAAAATTATTTAATAACACTTTGATTTTAGATGCAATTGCTTAAAAGTGTTTTAAGTTAACTAGTTGCAAATAATTTATCAAATTTAATAAATTGCACATACGTTAACTTAGTATGCATATATTTAATAAAACATAATTAAAATAAAACAAATAAAAAGGAAATTATTTTTTTGTTACATCTGCATACCCACACTGTTTTTTTTTGCATTAATTATATTTATCGTTTTCATTAACAAAAAAAATTGTTCTCTTTTTTTTCCTACTCTCTCTAATGAAAAAATGTTTCTCATTATTTCACTTACATCATCAGTGATAATTCTATTGTAGAAGAATTCAAATATTCCGGAGAAAAATTTCTAAGACCTGCATCAAACAAGCGATGAATCATCTTCTTTGTCGTTGCTGCGCTAAATGACTCACAAAAGGATTCGTCATTTGATTCGTCGGCTTCATTTCTGGCCTTGCTCCTGTTTGGCAACAAAATTGTTCGAAAACTTTTCTCGTCGTTCGTTTGAGGTGCATTCTTTATCATTGACTCAATAGGTGTGAATCATCACCATCTTATCAGTCCCCTACAGAAGATGCAACGATTGTTATTAAGTGTAATAAATTAATCCAAAATGTAAATTTTTTTCTATGCATATGTTGCACCACATCCTTGAGTCACTATCATAAAGGACAAAGGCTTTGAACTCTTGATAAATGTGAAAGCAGACATTTTTAGTTACTTTCACATTTGTTTTTAGCTGGGTTTTCCCCTCAATATGTTTATTAAATGATTAAAATTATATGAAAAATTACAATGAATCAAATCATACTTTCCGTGAATATTATTTTGACATGAAATGCTTATTATATTGTTTACTTATGTATATAAAATTCTAAACAAGGAAATATTGTTCTCTAAGAACTTATATTTACTTTATAGGAATTTATATCACACAAAAATTACGCAAATGTGTATCTTAACATTGATTTACATACAAATGAATAAAAAAGCATTTTTTCTGAACACATATTTTTGTTTTTATATTTTCGTATTTATAAATAAGATTAGAACAGCACTTGATATTGGCTATGATATATTTTTAAACATTCACATAAAAAAACTTTAAATTTAAAGGATTTTCAGAGCTTCTGAATTTTTTATTCGCATTTTTGTTTTATGAAATTCCTTCAGAACTATATAAGAAGTTATTCATAAAGGCCAGATAAATATTCCTTAGAAATATATTTCCATGAAAATATAAAATTAAGTTTTCTTTTTAAAGTAAAAAAACTTTATATTCGTATTTTGCTTACTTAAATTACATTAGAGCTATATACCGATATCCTGATAATGATATCTGTGTGATGTACCTTAAGATTGTGTAAAAATAAATACATTATATTAAATAAAATTTTTCAGCTCATTGTAATTTTATATTTATGTTTCATGTATTTAGAGATTACATTATAACTACATAATGGAGTATCAGTTACCATTTAACAAATATTAATCAACTTATAAACAATAAAATTTTATTTGAATTCTTCAAAGTATTTGAAATTTACAACTGCATTTTATGTGCAAAGTTTAGTTAATAAAATTATTTTATTCTTATAAATTTGCGATGAAGTTGGAAATTTATGCATTGCTTAGATATACTTCCAAAATCAAATTGACTATTAAATTTCCAATAAAATAAATTTTCAATCAGAAATTGAGTCCGTTAACTTATGAGCACGACAACAAAATCTTTCCCTAACATGCTCGACATTGTAAAATTGATAGAAATTAAATCAAAAATAAACAATAAAATGTTCTTTTTTGTGAATCTAAAGTGCTTCGTTTCTTAATAATCTATAATTATTAATTAATAAACTAAACCACTAGAGAGATGTACAAAAATCAACTTAATATTTAAATACTTTCATTCCAGTTATATATAAAATATTAAAAATGAACCAGAACATATTTTAGACTTGATTGAAAATAGAATCTACAAAACATTTTCAATGTCTTTTTTTCATGATTCCTGATCAATCAGTGTTATTACCTTTTTTGAAAATTACTTTCAATTTTTTGTACCCCATATTTGTCTTGTAATGAATTGATCCATTGTCACAATGAGACAATTCTTTAACTATTTCTTAATGGTAGTTTAATGTAAAGCATGGAACTCTGTAAATCATTTATTCAGAGTAAATGCTATGCACCTTTCTTGTAGACAATATTAATTCTGAATTTCGAGTCTACTTTGAATTTCGTTACCAAAGTATTGAGTTTAATCCAAATCCAATAATCTCACCTGATGAGAAAGATGTTTGCTTTTGGCAAAACCTTAATATCTTTTGCATTCAATGTTGTGTTTTGATAGTTTAATTTGATGAATACCAATATTGCCAATATTGTGCTGTTTGGCTCAAATTTATTATTTGAGAGCTGAATCAAAATCTTTCAGTTTGTTCTTCTTATTATAAATGATGAAACTGAATGCTAAGTTTCATTCAGTCAAATTTTATACAATTTTAATGAATCTTATGGCAGACAATTCTTTTAACCGGGCCCTTTTTGTACTATTTAACTGAGCTGGAAGATGAATGTTTAGAGTTCTGTGATAGTTAAATCAGTAGACAGTGGGTTCAAATTTCCTCTCCAGATTGAGTTTTTCAGAATCATCATTAAATTATGAATCTCAGTTCATCATTCATCATTCAGTTCATCAATGGATCAGAGTTCGGTATCCCCTTTAAATAATGGATCTCAGTCAAAGTAATCTGCTTGTGAGCAAAAAATAAACGTGAAGTAATGAACAAAATTATCAAACTGCTGCGTTACTAAAAATCTTTTTCTTACTCACTTATTGGCGATAGAGACTTACGGGTTTGACCAATTGTATATGTTCACTGATGACATTTCAAATTTGTATTTTATTTTTTTTTCTTGTTTTTTTCAAATCCAGATTTAAGTTGGACCAAGGTGAATCATATGAATGCAAAATTCATATTGCTTCAGAGTTTTCAATAGTAAATAAAAAGAATAAACGGAAGAAGAATAAAAATAAGAGTAAAAAGAATGTGGAAAAAATAAGAGTAAATGGAAAAAGAAATAATAAGAAGAGTAATCAAAAGTAAAAAAAAGTAATCTTCACTGAGACAGAGAATTTTTTCTGGAGAAGAATTTTTGTGATTCCCAATTAGAGACTATTCAGATCGCAGGAATTTATACTTTATTAATGTTAATAACCAATATTGATTAATACTGCTGAGAACAATCATATACAGTAATCCCCCTTATAACACGGTATATTATTCCACGTAATGGGAAAACACGCTGTACGAGCATTCTCGTATAACGCTCTCGTATGATCTCGTATAACGCGTTATGTAAAAATGAATCATGTTTAACTTTTCTTGTTAAAGGGAGTTAAAATCAAATATTGAACGAATGTTTGCGTTTTATTAAAATCAAACTAAGGATATTTTTTAAATATATACAAATGATACTAAAACACAGTTAATTTCAAATAAATCAAATTATTCCAAAAATAGTTTTATTACATTTTTAGAAGCTACCTGAAATAACTCAACCGACATATTTTTAGCAGAATGTTTAATGATATAATTTAATTTTTAATTTAATTTTATAAGAACACAATTGACACAATGTGCAAACGTATGTGAAATTGATAGTGAACTGTACAAATCATTATAAATTTCGCAGTACAGAAGTATAATATGGGGAATCAATGCTTTACATGAGGAAAACACGAGTTATATGAGTGACATGAAATCGCATATTATTAAAACGTGTTATTAGAGTACCGTGTTACTGTATTATTGTATTTTTGGAAATCTAAATGTAACGTGTCTGAAAAAAAAGCAGCAAGCTATCCTTGGTTTTTTTGTGTGAGAAAGATATAAACTAAAACCTAACTATATGCTAAATAGAATGGGTGACTTTACTACTATGCACAGTACTAACCATGCCTTTTTGAATATTTAAAGAAAAAAATTTTTTTAGAAGAATTGAAAAATATACATTTAATCTTGCATTATTTTATCTTATAAATCATTACACCTTCTTCTAACAAAATAGTCCCAGAATGGTGCAAAGAAGATTTATCTATTTCCAAGTCTTTGCATTAAAGATGTTTGATAATTTTATTTTGCTTGTCTATCATAATGTATTTAATAATTATAATTTCGCAAAATTTGTAGATTTAAGACAAATCTATGCAAAATTTACGATGAAATGCAGCGTTGTATAATGTGGATTCAATTTATACCACGAATAAAACATTAAAAAAAGGTAAAATGTTCCAGGTGGATATTCACTTCTGAGAACAGAATTGCAACCAAAAAGCAGGAATATGCTATTCTCGGTTCAACTCCAATTAATGCCGTTTATATTGTCGCCAAATTTGGTATTATCAAATCAAAAACTAAATTCAATCAAAATTTGCTATATGTATGTAATTTATAAAAAAGCTATAATATTATATTTTGATATTTCAGTTATGAAATTATTTTATTATTTATTTGTAATTTTGAAATTGTTTGCTAATTACAACTCAAAATATGTTTATATGATAGATCACCTTTTTTATTTTTTTATACAAAATTATGCTTATAATTATTTCAAGATGAATTTTTCCTTGAATAAATTCCATGCATAATTATATATGAATAAATTAAACAAAATTTATTAATAAAAATCCTCACATATTTTTAAGTCATTTTACAGATAAAAGTTTAAAATTTCATATTTTATTTACTCATAACTGTATTTAAAATACATATACACAATCATAAACACAATTCAACCCTTTTTAAAACAAATAATTGCTTAAATTGAAAATTATAAGAAAAGTGCATATGTTTAAAAATAATATATTTCTTTTAAAAAAATAAATTACTTTTGGAGGTTTACTCAGTTTATTATTTGAATAAATAAGCCCATACACAATTACCAGGAGAGTTTTTCTTTTACCATTTTTTACTGCAAATTTTCGGCAATTTTGTGGCGATTAAATGATCCTCCATTCGATTTTCTTGCGTGCGTTTTATCATTTGTACGTTCAATGGAGTTTATATCGTACCAAAGCATCTTTTCAAACGATATACTTCCAGTGGTTTCAAGCTACCCCAATTCGTAAATATAAAAAAAAATTAATCTTCTTTTTCAAAAAAGATATAGAAAACGAGTACTAATTTGTAATTTCTTTTTTTTACGTCTGGCTGAAATATCAGGAAAAATAACAAAGCATAGCATGGAAAGGTCGCTTGCTCAATTTGTTGAGCAAGCTCGAAATTAATATTTTTTACATTAGCAAGGGAAAAATAATTTAATTGCTTTTCCATACTTGATAAACTCCTTTAACAACTGATTATTAGAAATGATATTGTATATTGAAATATTAATAAATGTTTTTTCGTTTTTACAATATATAATTATATACTTTGTTTTGGTTCACCCAGCAATAAAGTATACAATCATATTAATCTTTTAGCGCATACTGTATATACTTCTTGCAAAAGAATATGTATAAGACAGCAACTTTTCTGTATTGAAATCATCTTCATGTGGATTTGTAAAAATTGCGGCAGGTGAAACTTCACCGCATGTAATAAAATGTTATGTATTAAGCATGACTATCCCCTTCATTGTAGATGTTGAAAATGCCCGCCACTTTTTTCATTACATATGTGAACACATTTGAGGAAATTTATATATACTCTTGTCAGTTTTTGTGTTTTGAGGCTATTGATGACATCCTGGATCTTGATCTGCAGTTTTTCTATTGTGTGTGGATTTGTTTCGTATACTCTTCCCTCTAACAGTCTTTACAAGTAAAAGTCTCAAGAGGTCAAGTGACCGAGGAGACCACGTGCCTTTGCTGAATGTCTTCTCTGGTGCAAACATCTCATGTACGCAGGACAATCATGAGTTGATCTGCAGTATTTTGCACCGTGCTTTGAAAGTAACATAACTTAAGCTTATCATGCAAGTATTTTTAAATGTACTTTAAGTCAAATTTACGGACTTAATTGCTATAAGCAAATATTTGTGTTGTGTCAAATATTATTATACAAGAAATCTCACCAGTTGTGTAATTTAAAGCTTTTATAAATGTTGTTTTGATTGTTTTATGACTAACATCATTTTTAGCAATATATAAATGTATGTAGAAATTATTTGAATATTTAATTCCAAAAGTATAAATGATGTTTAACAAATAAAATATATTATTTTATTTTTAAAGAAGTTGTATATGTGCAAATATAAAAAACAAATATTATGAAGTTTAAAGGAGAAAATTCATCACATAAATGAAAAAAATTCAAATACATAACTTTATTAAGATTTTACAATTGAGCTTATAAAGTCAATGTGCAATGCATGAAGTGCTATTAATTTATCAGCTTGGAAACAACTGACCAAGAACTATTTAGAAATCAAGTTATCTTAACTTGATGATAGACTTTGAATTAAACTTTAAACCATCAATTCTCTGTTAGTTAGAAAATAAAATATCAGCGATTTATTCCAAAAAAATAGTTTATTTTTTAGAGTATGAGATGAATGCAACCAAAGTGGCTTTATTGATTAGGGTAATCGCTCTCGTTATCGGAAGGTAGTGAGTTCGAATCCGGACCCAACAGAGGATCCATCTTGTTCACTAATTGCAACTGAGGAATGTAAAATATGTCTATGACACAAAGTCCTCCATGGGAAATAATACTTTCGGGGGTGGTAGGCCAAGATTGGGGTCGTCTGCTTGGTTCTTGTTTCTGAGATTACGAAGAATCACCCACTTTCGAGACAAGGGTGGATCGCCCACTGGGTACCCCACTCTATAAGTTGCCTTCACTGCCGCCCATCGTAATACTAAATAGGTTTAATAGTCTAAGTTACCGGGCATTAAAAACAAAGAAACGATGAATATCGAGATTTTTATGTTCTTTTTTCCCAGAATTTATTAACTCCAAAATTTAAAAAAGAAATTCAAAGTTACTTTTTTAAAAAAATCATTTGATACGCTTCACTTTTATAAAGAAAACAAACTAAAACTTATTCCACAAAATGAAATATTTAAAATCAGCAGCTCTATTATCAATTCATACTTCTACATTCCCATCTGCTTGTGATGTTTATCTGTGAAAGAGTAGCCGATTACAGCTGCTCTACGAAAAGAAATTAAATTTTTCGCTTGATAAATTGTGCTCATTCATTTGTAAACTAAACTATCAAGTATCAAGACTTCCACTTTAGAAATGTAGATAATTTGAATGAATTTGCGCCTTCTAAAGTCTTATCATTAGTATAATCGATAAATCCAAGCCATTTCATCGATTGTTGATGGAAGAGAATCATTAAGGTGAAATTATTTATTGATAAGCAACAGAGGATGAAAAAAAAAAAGACTGAAATTATTTATTTTGAAAATTGTTGATATTTTTGACCCTTGAAGAACATATTTGAGTTACTTTCTATTCCGCAGCTGGTGATATTGCAACTGATTGCTAGTGTGAAAAAAATATGATAAGCACGTTCAGAGGATAAATAATCGTTTTGACTATTTTTAGGCAAATCGATGATTGAATGTTTTTAATCCTGATGTGATTAATTACTTCATGTAAACGTATTTATGAATAATTTTGGTTTTCTTACATAATAATTTTTTTTATTTCTCAGTTGATGCAAAAAATTTGCTAAATAAATAAAATTTTCTCAAAGCGATTGTGAAACAAAATTAATGCTGTGAGAGCATCAGAGTAAATATAATTAAGATAAATGTCTGAAAAAGTTGATATTGCTATAAAAGAAAGTTAAAATATTTCATCCTATATGAAACGTGTCTTACTATATTCTTACAGGTTTTTGTATACATACAATTTAACAATGAATAACAAATCAAAACAAAAAAGATATGTTAAAAATTTTAAATTTTTTATTATATCTTTTCGAATATATTCCAAGCAGAGTATAACAAAACATGCAAGACTTATTTCAAAGATGTTTCTTTTACAATACAATTTAATAACAAAAATAATTAAATAAAACAAGATAAATGTTTGAAAAATTTACAGATAGTTCTATCAGAACTCACAGTAGTAAAGAAACTGAAATATCACATGGATAAAAAAGTAAATATTTTCAATAGATAAAAAATGGCGATTTTCCCATTCCAGTAGTCGTACCATGATTCAGTTTACATTAAACAAGCATTAAATAAAATTTGAAGATATACAAAACCATTATCAATTTTCAAAAAACTTGCCTGACATATATTTTATTTCACTAGTGATATTACATTAGACTTATTACAATAATCAGGAAAAAGATAAAAGTAGAAGATGATATGTAGTTAAGTAAGCAGTCACTTGTACAATATAGAGATTTTAATATAACGAGCCTCTCTCGATTTGACTGCACGTAATGGATTAACTCTGTAAATGCCAATCTAATACTAATATATAGCGCAAAGGAGATTCTTGGAAATTATGATTCATACTAAAAGCAAGAATTAATTATATGAGAAACATAAGTCTCACTGGATTAAAAGAGTTCTCATTTACATTAGAAAACTCATATATTAAAGAAATTTGGATTAGTTAGAGTAAATTTTATCCCTTTGAATGTGCATCACTTACTTTAATAGAACGTCATTTTATCACAACGTCATATCATATAGAATTTAATTTTATCGCAACGTGATAATAATATAGAATTTAATTTTATCACAACGTCACATCATATAGAATTTAATTTTATCATAACGTCATATCATATAGAATTTAATTTTATCACAACGTCATATCTAATGAACTTTTGGATTTAGATTCTGGGAGGCAACGAGGAAATATGCAAGACATTTCACTTTCGATGTATTATTAACTCCAAATCTTTTGGATGTGACGACGCATGTAATATATATGCGAAGGGACTTTTAAGCAATCGTTTAATACAAAAAGAAAACTTGAAAGTAAAACTAGTATCCACATATGTGTAATATATATATTTAATTTATCATATTTATATTATGTTCTTTTTGGACTGCAACGAATTTCTTTTCTTGGCTTTGTTTCAATTACATAAAAAAGAGCTTCAGAATTCAGTGTTTAAAGTCTAGGAAATGAAGAGATGAGAGATTCTTTACTTTTGAAATATTGTCTGAATTCTAATTTCTTCAGATATTTACAAGTTCAATATTCATTAAAGTTATTTTTAAACAATTTTTGAACACAAAATACAAATTTTAGAAAAAAAATTGCAAATAATCAGAAAAGTCCTTATTGTATTGCATTATGTAAATATGGAATCAATAAAAAATCTATTTAATTATATTACCATGTATACATATGTGATTGCGTATTTTGTAATATTAAATTTTTAAACTACGTTAAAATATTAGAATGTAAGTTCTTTAATATATATAAATACAATATAAAATTTACGAACACTTCCTCATACACTGAAGTCAATTCCTACCCCAAAACTCTATATATATATATATATATATATATATATATATATATAAAAACATATATATATATATATATATATATATATATATATATATATATATATATATATATATATATGCGTGTGCGTTATTAATCGCTTGCTCCATCTCTTGTTCAAGATTTATTACTAAATATGGTTTTTAGTATGAATTCTTCGATTGATAATACTTTTTCATTTATTGATACTGCACGATGCTTAACATAAGAAAACCATTACACCGAAAATAATGCTAATCTCTAAGCAACAGCATTTCATAAAATAATCGCGTAGAGCAAATAACATTTATGAAATTCAATAAACCCAATAAAAGTGAATGAAACATACAAACATACGAATTAATTTTCCATATTTATTCGGGTAAAGCAAATAAAATTAGCCAAATTATTCAGCATTTGGTCAATTGTTCTCGTTTATGTACTTCGCTTGTTGCCCAACCATCGTATTTTGTGAGTTTCCCAATTTTTAGATGGCACTCGATTCAGTTATGGTCGCTGGAATACATAATCTACAATATCTTTGTCGTGGGCAATTATTTTCCCATGATTCTTTGTAGGAGAAAATATCCAACGATTGCGTCTGTTACACAGGGACTTTACAGCTTTTCTTCCTACTATTTTTTTTTACCTTGTTTGTATATTTGAATCGGATTCTCATTAGCGATTCAAATCATAGTCGCACGCACAATGGCAACTGCAAATAGACGAATGGTTCCAGTGTAACGAAGGCCGCCATGACTTATTATCCCGTCATGCCATTTTGAGTCACGTGATACCGGCAACTGCAACAAAAGGTAGATCTTTTTACAGAGATAAGCTTGCATTTTTTTTCGCTTTTCCATAGGGTTGGGGGTGGTGAAGGATTGCCCCTGTCCAATTCAAGAACTAATGCAAATGAACTTAACCGTTCAATATCAGTTAAGAGATATTATTCCAGGTTTGTTGTAACCTGTTTATTAGCATCTGCGTTGTTCACTACATTAATAAAATCTATATAGTACAATGAATAAGTAAAATTACGTATAACAAAGTATATTTCCTTGAAGTGATTGTTTTAATATAGTAAACATGTTATTTTTACTTTCTGATCTAGGCGTGAGCTTTATTTGAATTGTTATTTTCAAGCATATTTTCTTATTTTTTCAACAGAGTTAAATTTAGTAGCTATAAATTCATAATGAGCACTTCTGTGTCTTGTTGAAAAATATTTAAACATATGTATGTAATCTATGATAATTTTTCGTGTATATATATCACGAAAAATTATATTCATTTATGCCTAAGGCGCTTTGTACCTAGACACTCGCATTCATAAACATACATTGCTCATAAAAGAATTTATGTAATTGAAAGTTTGTAAATATTAATATTAGGTTGCTCATAACTAAATGGTAAAAAAAAAAACTTTCATTAATAAATAAAGTATTACGAACAAATGATTAATTTCTTTTTAGATAAAATAACTTTTTATTGAACAGTTTTTAGTTTCATTAAATGATTTATAATTATATTTATAAACTTCTTTTTAATTAAATTGTGAATCACTTATTGTAGCCTTGATTTCATGCATTTTAGCTTTGTAAGCAGTTCATGTTATTAGTCTCTATTTGATTTGGCTTTTGAAAATGATCGATTTTTCAACATTCGGCTTCGTATAGTATTGAAAGAAACTATGATATATGCTTTGTTTGGACTCAGTGATGGATTTTTTATACAGAGAACATATGGGGCTTATCTCTCCTGCTTGGCAGCAACATCAAACTAGGTCCACGAGCCCGAACGCCTTCAAACAATGGAGCACAGCCTCAGGGATCGAGAATATAACTGGTATAAGCCAATGCAGGCCAAAATGTGGACAGGAGCTTGGGTCGCATTGTATTTTGGACGCAGGGTATAAACTTTATGGCCCATCACATGATTTTGTACACGAGAGAGATTTCGAAGTGTGTCCACTTCGAAATCTCGCGAGAGTTGTGGGATCGCGCCTATTGCCATCCCCAATCAGTACAGCACCAGGGCGATTTTCCGCATACAATCATGCACTGGGACTCTCCTCCAAGAGGAACAGATATCTTGCCTGATCCACTTGAAAAAGTTAGGCAGCCAGAGAATATATGTTATCAATACGAGTGTCTAAGTACAAAACGCGTAGGATATAAATGGATATAATTTTGAAATATATATATATATATACACGTTTAAATCTTTTTCAACAAGTCTCAGTAGTGTTCATTATGAATTTATAACAACTAAATATAATTCAAATAAAAAATAAGAAAATATGTTTAAAAATAATCATTAGAAATTAGTGTAAAATGCAAGATATTAACATGAATGAATGCAATGACTTTAACATGATACTATTAACATAAATGAACGCTGCCACTTGTCTAGTGGTCAGCGTGTTTGACTGCGGATAGGGAGGTCCTGGGTTTGAATCCCGGTTCTGGCATGGATGTACTTTCTCTTAATATCTATCCTGTCTTTGTCCTTTCATTTTGTATGAATGGGTTGTGATTGATTTCTTACCCTATAAACGGTTACCTATGGCATGTGTGTACTGAGGAAGTCGGGCTCCACACCAAAATATGGTTCAGTTGGAAAAGTGGAGCAGCACACCTTATAATGCCAGCCTAGTTGGTCCACGACAACAACAACAACATAAATGAATATGAGTATGCTTTTTGTACTATAAAATACTTCTTTTAAAATTACTTTTGAATATTATAATTTCAAATTATGCTAAAATATAATTTTAAAAATTCCATAATTTAAATTGGATTTCAAAAATTATCATTTGAAGTGTATGTTAATGAATGAAGTCAAATTCATGTGTTAACCATTATCAAAAGATAAATAAACGCCAGTTTTAATAGTTAATTTCAATAAAAAAATCAGAATTCTTAAATTAAAATCTTGTTTAATGTTCACGTTCAATGAAAATAAATAAAAGTATTTGAAATGGAATCAAGCATACATCAAGTGTCCAATGGAATCAAAAATCATTTATAATTTTGAAAACAAATATATATATATATATATATATATATATATATATATATATATATATATATATATATATATATATATATATATATATATATATATATATATATATATATATATATATATATGTTTTCAAAATTATAAATGATTTTTGATATTTCTATATATATGTATATGTAGTAAAATTAATTAATAAAAATAGACCCTCAAGCATTCTTAGGTAATGATATCTCTTTTCACTTCATTACTATGTTCAATAAAAAAATATAAAATTATTTTTAATTATACTTCGGTATGACACAGGCAGCTTTAAATATCTTAAGTCAGCATGGCAGAAACAATATATGAAAAAAATTAATCGTATTGCTACATCCCGAGGCAAATTTCTTAACGACGTGCAATTTCGGATTGTCAAGAGAAAAATAGTACACGTCTATTGTTTTTCTATTTTTGGAAGAGAGAGAGAATAATATTTGAGGGTTAGATACTCTTTTTTTTGCTTATTTTATTTCAGCGCTGGATACAGCGCCATCGGCAAGTTTCCATTCTAATAAGAGGACAAAAGCAGATGTTCAAGTCAGTATTAATTGACAATGTGCAATTAGTAGATGACGTTGGAAAGACGGTAAAAAACGCGAGTTCAATTAACTTTCACAATTTTTTTTCATGCATTAGAAACTTTTGATAAGCTATTTAAAAAAAAACATGATAGAACTCTTTTTGTATTAACAGTTCATAAAAGTAAAATAAATAGTATATAAATTTTTATTTCGTATGTGATTTGCTTAATGTTATTTAGTTGCTTTCTGTCTTGTAGTGGCGACTTATTAACTTTTTATTTTTAAAGGAATGCTGCTATTTATAGTTCTTTAATTAGATATTAGTGATACTTTTGGAAATAAAATTTTTTTTATAATACTCATTAGAAATACTTCATATTTAAAATGATAGAAGAATCTTTAACTAGTAAATACATAAAACATAGTAACTAATAAAAATTTAAACTTGTAATGCAAGTATGTAACTAGTAAAACTAGAAACTGCAGTAATATATAAAATATACATTCTTAATATGCATTATACAATCATAATCCAGACTAATATTATATTGTAAATATAGCAATATCATATGTAATAAATTTTATATATAAATTATATATAATTATATATATATATATATATATATATATATATATATATATATATATATATATATATATATATATATATATATATATATATATATATATATATATATATATATATATATATATATATATATATATATATATATATATATATATATATATATATATATATATATATATATATATATATATATATATATATATATATATATATATATATATATATATATATGTATCATTGGTATAATATCATTGGTCATATGTGACTATGGTTGAATTCATGTAATTTTAAAATCATTTAATAGCTAATTCTATATGAAGCATACATCAATGTCTTTCATTATATATTAGAATCCATATATGAAACCAATAATGTTTCGGCAACAATTTCATGTATAACAGATAGTGACTAGTCACGCGTACTACTGTATATGTGACTAGTGACAATTTAGCTGTATATTTCACAATAGAAGAAATCTTTCACTGTTTAAAGATACGGAACATCCATCTTTTTTTCCAAAGAAATCAGTTGTAACTTAAGAAATTAGGTCTGTTAAATTTTGCTGTTGAATTCGCCTTAATCTGAACTGATTTAAATTATTTCTAAACTTCAAATTAAAATGGAAGAATAAAAATATAAATGTCAATGTGCTTTTAGTAAATGATTTAATTTTTTTAAATAAAAACAGTTAATTTATCTATTTTTCTTTTTTGGTTTTAAGGCTTTTCTTTTTCTTCTAAAAACACGCACATAGTTTATTTTTGAGAGTTCATGAAGTTAAAAAAAATGTATATCTTTGAGAAAAAATACAATAAAACTTTTTTATTGCTAATGCCTATAAAAAATTTAAAAATAAAAGCTGTATCTTCCAGTTCAGCAATTAATTATTCTCTAAACATACAGATCTTTATAACACTTCATTTAATTACTAAATCTTCTTGTGTGTTGGGATTAATAATTTTTTTAATTAATATATTCAGCGTAAAAAAATCCCTTTAATTTAAGTACTTGTTATTACAGAAAACAAAAATTAGCGTTTTATTTAATTATTTTTTTTTACTAAGCATTTTTCTACCGTAAACATAAATTGATTTTTCTTTAATTTATACATACCAATTACCTATCATAACAAAAAAAAAAAGAAAGATGAAAAGTTGTTTCGAGTCATAGGATCTTAAGTAAGAAGAATTTGGAAAAAAGTGGGAACTTTTCCCCCCTTTTGCTCAACCGTAGGGAACTAAATGAGATACGAGTCCCTCTTCGCAAAAAGAGATTCCTCTGTTCCCTGTTACTTTAATTGACTGGTATTTCCCTTACTTAGGGGAAAAGAAGGGATGAAGAAAAAAAAAAAAAAGAAAAAGAAAAACTGCAAAAGGCAGAGTGACAACATCATGGTCAGAAGATTACCATTGGAACTAATATTTGCCTAACTTGAGGTTCTTGCCTGTTCGGGGATTATGCTGGAAAACACCATCTGTTTGCTCGGCAGTCTCTTCGCCTGGGTTTCTATTATTCAAAGATTGACGTGGGGAATGGAAGCTCATATATAAAAGTTTTGGGGCAAACTTGTATTAAGAGAAGGATAGCTTGCTATCTTATACTCCTGGTACTATAGTTAATAGGATGGACATTGTCTAGGAAGAATCCAATAAAATTGAGTATCCATCTTTATGCCTAGTCTGTAAGAATAAGAGTGTTGCTGCTTTTTGTTCCGACAGCGAAACAAAATAGCTAAATATGAATGCTTATATTTTCTTGTAAACTTTATGTATCCTTGAAGAAAAAGCTAGATATTGACAGAACTTTTTCCTATCAAGTATTACTTGAGAAATTTGAATTATAAAAATGTTTGTGAGAGTCAAATAATTATTTGGGATTCTTTTCAACCAAGTTAAGTTTTTTACTGTGGATCTTTAATGAATTTTGGAATATTTTGGGATTTAGATGTTTTTTATGTAAATTAATTTCTATGCGGGATAACATTTTAAAGCATTCGGATTTTATGAACTATTTGAAAATCGGAAATTTATTTGCGATTCTTTAGAAACAAATTTCAACTTTTTGTAATTTTCTGAAATATTTAAATTTTATAAAATATTGGAAAATAAAGAACTTATTTTTGATTCTTGTTAGGACCTAATCTTTTTTGGAATGAGATTTTTTTCAATGGAGTTTTTTTCTTGAGACGTTCTTTAAATACATTTATCCCATTCAAACCAATAGAAAACCAAACAAAATGTTGTAATTAAATATTTCTTAAGAATACAAATAAATAAGAGAGACTTAAATTCTAAATTATCGGAAAAAAAGAAAAAATACTTATAATTTATTATCAGATATATATACATATTCTCTAAAATCAAAACTAAATATGAGAGGTTTCTAATTTTTGAAATATTTTCACTCATCATTTATTGAATTTTCTGATAAAGTTAGTTTAATAACCATATGTTTTTATCATGGAAATTACTAATTTGATTATCATTAATTTTATTTTTTTCATTTTAAAACTCTATATTTATATTGTAGGCAATGTTTTGAGATTACTTATTCTATTCATTTTTAAAGAAAATAAAAACCTAAGGAAATATTAGAGAATTGAGTTTTAATACCCTCACTCATGTAAGAATTTGGCTCTTTTAAAAACTATGAAGTTTATAAATTCTAAAAACTTAATAAATACAAAATTTAAATGTAAAGTTTCGATTAATAATTTAAATTTTTCCTAAAAGAAAATAGATTTGTTTATGAAGTATTTTTCTTGTAAAATGTACTGTAGTTATAACATTTTTTTATTTCAGTGCTTATAAAGTATATTTTTTATATTGCTCTGCTATTTAACTTCAATAAGAATATATGACTTATAGTATTTACAGTTTTTATATAAGTAAAGATACTACAGTTGATTTCTTTTTATGTATTTGAATTTTAATTAAAATTTGATTTAGGAAATTTAAAAATTCTTTTTTTATTAAAGTAAATAAATTTATTTGCTTATAATGTATGTAAACAAATAAACATAGCACAAAAATCGCAAATCTTACTCACTAAATGCTCCCATGACACAGGTCCGAGGTTCGATCCTCGGGCTGGGCAAGGTTGACTCAGCCTTTCATCCCTTCAGAGGGTTGATTAACTGAGTACCAAGCATGCTTGGGATCTAAACACTGGGGGTCTTACGTTAGGCTGACCACCTAACTGGGACATATGCTTCGCACCCCTGGGCCCTCGGTCATGAAAACAGTTATGGGCACTGTAGGCCTTGGCCCACATGGGCCGTCGTGCCATGGAGTTTAGTTTAGTTAGTAACTCAGCAAATATAAAACAAACTTTTACATCATACAAGATTTCATTAGATTTCGCGTGTTCATATTTCTAATGAATGTCTTCAAATTATTAATGAAATTCATATTACTAATTAAAATAAAGTCTTAATATTACTATATGATATTTTAATGAAGCTCTTAAAATTAGAAAAAGTTATATTTTCACATTCTCTTTTTTTAGAACAATAATTTTTGTGTCGCATATTAAAAATTTGCAATTTCAATATTGTGTTTATTACATTGTTATTGTATTTGTGACATCAATACTGTTATGCAATATTATATTTATTATTTCAGTATTGTTACATATAAAATTTCATCTTATTTGTTAGAACTTCTATACACACATGCACGCAATAAAGTATATACTTGTAGAACATGTATATGATTTGCATGTAAAACAGATTTATAAATCACAACCGATATAAACATTGAGAATATTGGGAATTCATTTAACTTGCACATTATTTTAAATTTACACATAACTGTTGAAAACTTAGAAACCGTAAACTATACTGGAAGTCAGAAGGAAATTTTATATTACGAAAAATGTAAGCGCAAATAAATTTTCTGAAGTTCAATTAAATCTCTCATTAAAGCAATATCCGTAATAAAATATTTAGACTATAAGCGTTTTGAAGAATGTTTATATTTTTCCTCTTTTTTTAAGAATATATATGTTGTTTCCTAAGATGATTCCACTTCCTTTTAAACAGAATATAGTATTTTGAATCTTCACATTGTGATCACATTAAAATCCCATTTTATATTCAAACATATTTCAGGAAATCACCAATAAACATTCTCCCTTAGAACAACTGAAAGGCACTCATTAAATCACATTTTATTTCCTTTTGTGTAATATTGCTCATTAATTTCAATATAATGAGCAATATTTTAAGTGCCATTATGAATTTTATCCAGATTATCGAAACTTTTCATTTTACCGAGATTTTAGTAATGTTTTAAGCTGCCAACAAGTCTGAATTACATTTAGTTACGACTTAATTTCCTTTTTCCAGTATTGTGAGATGTAGAAGGTTTCATCTCATGTTTTGGCTGTATCAAGCCGTAATATGCAATGAATTGATTGCGTGCATCTTAGGACAAATTCATCACCCCATCTGCAGTTGATGGATGCTAATAAATTAATCTAATTTAATGTAGTGATGAACTTGTAGTTGAATCGCCAGTTCTATACATTTTAATTCAGTAATTCATAGGTTTAACTGTAACTTTGACTTGGTAGTTTGTAAATCATCTTTAAGCCTAGGCTCTGATGGAAAAATTACATCAAACAAAAAGATGCATAAATCGGAAAAGCAAGTTAAAATGAAACATTTAGTAAAAGTAATACCTTTTTAGTATTTAACTAGGAGTTAAAGTTAAATTTCTTCAGAAAACAGATTTATGAAAAAAAAAATACAATTTAAATAAATAATTTTGTTATTTTTACAATCTTTTTACAAAATTCAGCAACGTTTCTAACTAAGTAATTATTCCATTATTTATTTATAAAGGTGATTTAATTGACCATTGTTGTGAATAGGTAAGTTTAATTAGTTATATTGTATTTAAAATGTATTAAGTCAATATATATGGCATATTAAAATACAATATTTATTTTATTTATCTTAAATAAGGTTAAAGAAGCCATTGTTACATTATTTGAAGTCATATTATATTTAAGATTTGCTGATTTTTATATATATATTTTTTATTTATGATCATGTGTTTATTCTATGAAATACAGTAGATAGTATAAATTTAAATTTTCTTTTAAGAAAAATGGAATTAAGTTCAATACACACACTTGTAGAATGGTACTTTAACTATATATCAAGAATGCTTCCGAATTCGGAAACAGAATTACTTTGAATTTATTCATCTATTAAAGAAAATAACCAAACTAAATCCGAAGCATTTTTTCTTGGTTGACTTTAATTTAATTGAAGTGCATTATTCAACAAACTTCATTTGAAACGATTTAATTTTCTAAAATGAATGGAGAAGGACAAAAACGAAAGTATTCAAAGTAGCATTTGTAAACTTTCCTTCTTGATTAAAGAACTAAAAAAATTGAATTTTTCCTTCCGAATAAATTGTGTTTCGGAAAATTCGATGGTAGACCTTTTGTTTTGTACGAAATGTAGGAGAAATTCTCAAAGCGCTTTAACTATCCCTTTTTTTTATCTTTTCATGCTTGGATAAGACAACACATAAATACTAGTTTACAGTCCCAAATCACAAAAGCTATCCCCTAGTTTAGCTTCCCGTCTTCATAATTCATTGATTGCAAGCTCAAACTAAATGGAGAATCGTAGCAAACTCTGATTTGGTTAGCTGTATTCCCGCGAAACGTTTTGGTCGTAAATTCTATGATAAATTATTCCGTCTTCTCGATTTAATTTACGACATTGACATTGTTAGAATACTGGACAAAGAAAGAAACTCTCATTTCCTATTAGATTTCACATTCTTTACTATGCATCATTCGAGACGAAGCCAACTCTCCTGCGTTGCTAAGGCCCATTTTTATGACTTATGACAACCGTTTAAGTATACGAGTGACCGAGTAATAAATTCTTCAGTGATTTCTAGATTCCGCTCGAATCATCTTAAGAAGGAAGAATTTTTTTTCTACCAACTCTTACTTCTTTCTGAAAAATTACTCTTTGGGCTATTAAATTAATTTAAGACTGCTCTTAGCTCCATGAGCTTTTAAATCAATGAAAGTCTTGGACCTCGATGGAACTGTTTTGCATAAATTGGAAATATTTTTAGTCACCATAAAGGAAGCTGACTTTTTTCTAGATGGTACTTAACATTGTTTTAGGGAAATTTTTCGGAGATGTACTCCAATGTATTACGACATGTGATTTATGCTACAATATTTGCATACTAAGTACGTAATTGAATTAGTTTTATGCCGGTTAAATTTACGTGGTCAGTTCTAATACTGTTAAGTTACGTGGACCTATTCATAAGTTAAACTCGTAAATAATTGCTTTTTTAACTTAAGATAAGTTAGTTTGTTTTTCTGGGAAAAAAGCACGTAAATTTTAATTAGATCAATAATTACTTATTTAATAATTTATTTTTATGAGAAAATGAGTTTACTTGTTTCATAAATAAAGAGAAATTGGTAGTTTTCTTTACTGAAAAATTCAGAAAATAATGTATTTGCTGAAAATAATTTTAGGGAAAAGCTACATTTTGACAGTTACTGTTAATAATATTAATATATGTCCTTCCTGGAATAAAAACATCAGAAAAATGCTTTTAAGAAAATAGAAAGATATCTACATACTAAAAATGCAAAAAATGTAAATTTCCTTATAAATAAAAATTTATATCAATGTTAACAACTGAAAGTATGTTAGTATAAGATATTTTTTACTTGTTGCAAATTTTTTAAAAATTTTCTTTAATTTGATAATTAAATGGTTCTCTACTTAAACTTCTATTAAAGTTATCATATATTTTTTTAATTTGAGAAGGTGTGCTTTCTTTTACATGAACAGTATTTTTGCATGAAAAATTATAATCCTTTGCCTACATCTTGAAATTTAAATTAAAATTTTGAATTACGAATGACAAATGATTATTTAGTAATAGTTTATAATAGAATTAAATTATATTTTAAGAGGGAATTATAAAATTTTCTTCCTTCGCCTTTAGTTTCGTTTAATTCGTAATATTCCTTAATTGATTTAATTTTGACACTAAATATTTTAAACAATACACCATTCCTTTTTAATTAACAAATAAATAAATAAAAATAAAATAATCATTTATGAGCAGCCGCTGATTGAACAATAAAGCAAATCAGAAAGGATAGAAAAAATCTGGATGATTTGATATAAAAGTTTAAGAAGTAGATACAAATTTTTAGGACTGTTTGAACTGTAGTTCTTATTGACTGTGTGTGATCATTTTTGTGTAGTCAGAACTATATTTTTACTCAATATTAATAAAATATAAAATGACAATCTCACAGATTTCTCATAAACAATTCATTGGAACCTCATTGGAGAGTAATGATGAGTTGGAACTTCACAAGGAGAGGGAGTAGTGACATCTGTTGGCAGCTTTTCATACTAATTTTGAAATTTTCTAATACACGTACTTCTCATGAATAATCATTTTTTCTCTTTTAACCAACCCGTCTATCAAAATATCCCTTGATAATATTAAGGTATATTTTGTAAATAATCCAACGTTTATTTATATAAAAATTCATAGACTGGTAATATTACCATTTAAAAAATAGTGAAACAAATTTAAATATGGTGTTTAAATTTTCGTATGTAGTAACTTAAAATTTGGAAATAATTTATGGACACCGATTGAGGAAATTTTAACATGAACACTGTTCTAAAAATTTTAGATGATTCACCACGTATTGCCTGGCTATAATACTTTTCATAAACAGTGGAATCTCAGATTGTTATTTGATATCTCAGTAATATTATGATAAAATATAGTTCTGAATGCGCAAAAGATCATAGATAGTCAATACGAATGGCTACTTCCTCACTTTTCTCAAGGAAAGAAAAACCGGAAGAACTTCCAACTTCTTTCCGACGGAACCTACTTCCGGAAAACAGAATTTCACCATTCAAATCTGGTTTGTCAGCAGTAATGATGATACGACGAAGAACCATTTCCGACAAACCAACAAAACACTCGATTATTTGATGATAATACTTTAGAATGACATTCGGTTAAACCTAACAACTGATGATTGTTGTAAGGGATTACAAAACATGCTTGAGGATTTTCGTAAGTAATGGACTTCATTTGTAAGAATTTAAAGGCGAAAATCTCATCATTACTCATCTCGTCACATAGAAAGCGGAAGTGCAGCATTCATGTTTCGTATAGCAGAGGATAGAGTAAAATCCCAGACCTTCAACTCAAAAAAGCGAGGCACAACCTCCAAGCAGAAATAAAGCTTGTAATGAGATTTGGTGCACAATTATGTAATATAGAGTTAAATATGTACCTACATTCCTAAGAAATCTACAAATGGTGAATAGAAAAAAAGAAAAATGTTACTAATGGAAATTATGTGGAGGCAGTATTTTTATACTTTATTCGAAAGCAATCGAACAGTAAGAAATAATATGGAATAATCCTTGTAGCCTGGAGATGAGATAATTTTTTAAAGCGTGTAAGGTCTCAGATTCGATCCCAGTTACATTGTTGTTATTTATGGCACTTGGACAAGCCAAGCTTGCTAGCCGACGGCTATGCGAAATTAAATCAAAAGAGTGCGTCTTTTTTTAACCAGAGAACCACGAAAGTGAAAGTACGTCTTTTTTTCTAAGATTCCTCCGATGGATGGCACAACCAGAGGACCCACTCCCTCAATTTTGACTTTGATCTGCAAGAGAGGAAATTTTCTTCAGACCATTAAACCTATGAGAACTGTTCAACGACCAACCACAGGACTTTCTATTCCATAGATTTACCGAGCACGTATATCGCATGTACTCGGTGGGTCTTTGGCGGGATTGGGAATTGAACTCAGCCCTTCTGGACGGAAGGCTGATGCCCTAACCCCAAGACTCCTACGGCCCCAGCTTCATTTGAACAATTGGAAGTGGATATCGCATTTTCGATTTATACATGCACTTCTTACTTGGGAATTTTTCGAGTTTTCTCCTTTGCGACAAGTAAATACAACCTACAAACAAAAAATACTTCCCGAAAGGCAATATATAATAAAATACTGCACGACAGCCTCAAACTGATAGTTTGCCTATTATTCGGTATCTAAGTTGTGTGGAATAAGCAGTCAGTTTTCATGTTAACAACTTCTGAAACGGACTATCTTAGTGCAAATCAGTGATAAGCTTTGCTAATAATTTACAGCTTTCAGATTTGTATTTTGTTATAGATTAAACTAATTTATAAAATGGAATTAATTTCTTATTTGTCTTAAAAACATCTTCATGCTTTTTTACAGTTCTTCACAAATAACATATTAATTGCACTTCTCAAATGAGCGAAAATTTTCTAAGTAAAAAATTCAGTGAATAAACATAAATAAACAATAGGCCACTGAAGAAAATAAGTAGACTATTATTGTTAAATATCTCAACAGAAACTTGAGCATGTTTCAAATAAATGGTGAAATATCCGTAATGATTCGGTTAAAACAAGTGGAACACAAATACCGCAAATTTCTCGAATTCGCAAAATTGGAAAAGGGCATGTGCTGCGATTGCAACGCAAATCTCAGGACGGATGTCCGCTGCAACGCTAATAGCGCGTGAATGAAAAAAAAAAATCTCCTAATTATGAAAGAAGCCGTAAAGCTATTTGTTTGGGATTTACCATCAAGGTCATCAGACATTCAAGCGTAAGAAATGTTAATTCCATTTCCTTTGACATGGAAATCATATAATTCTTCATTATCATGTAAATTTTTGTAAACTTTTTCTCTTTATAAAAGCTATTTCGCGTGTCATATTTTAAATCTGATATGATTCCATTAAAAAAATATTTACTTTTTAAAGTGAGCTTAAAATGTTTTTTTTCTGAACCGTTATCTTTCTATCTGTACCATTTGATTTCCAAGCTTTATCATGGCTTATTCATGCTTATTTCTCAGTTTCATTAATTTTTTTGCAATTAACAATTTGCCAGAATTAAAATTAGTATTTGTATGCATCAAGAAACAAAACTAATTGTCTATTCCCTGAAGTCCTCAGAACACAGAGATAAATATATCTCATGTGTGTCTCCTGATCATGGATATATTTCAGTCATAGGTCATACAGGTTTTAGACTCACAATAAAATCCTAATAGTTCACAATAACATTTGGCAGCATTAAATATGAGGATTCAAATGTCTCGCGTGTATCTCTTGAATATGGGCACAATTTATTCTTAATCTTTTACAAGCTTATAATAAAATATTAAAGGCTGATGACAATACTTGGCAGAAATTAAAACAACGACACGTACAGTTATTGCATACGTATTTCTTATACATAAGGAATTTTCATTCGTAATTGCTGTTATTAAAAAATGTAAGAGTCGATGATAATATCATGCCTGGTAGCACTGAATACAAGCATGCATATATATCTCTTGTACATAGGGATATTTTACTCATAAGTCATAAAAGTTAATGATGAATTGGAAGTTCTAACCACAGACATAAAAATCTAGTAGAATTCATCAAAGCACAGAAACTTTCATAGCTTATGCATATTGAGAGATCACCTGATAATCGAATGGCTAAGATTTCGCATTGGAAGCCCATATGCAATAGGCCAAGGGTTAGAGCAAGGAATAGCTGGCTTGATGATGTCTTGAACGATCTTAAAACCTTAAATGTCCCCAAATGAAAAATAAATCCAGGGACAGAGTTGTCTGAGGGGGTATTGTGCAACATGCTAATGTCCATTCAGGGCTGTAGTTCCAATAAAAAAGAAGTTATAAACTTCATTTCATCTCACTATAAATCATTAATAGCTGATGATAATATAGAACTCGGCAGTATTAAAGACAAGAATACATATGTATATCTCATGTATCTCCTTCACATAGAGATATTTCATTTGTAAATTATAGATGTTGTCGTCTCACAATAAAATATTATCTGCTGTTTATAATACTTGGCAGCATTAAGGACAAAATATAGTTATATACCTTGTTTTCTTATACATGGCAATATTTTATTCGTAAATCATGAATATTATCGAGTCAAAACATTAGAGAACTTAAAATATTGAAGGATTGAGGAATATGATTTACCGGCATTTTTAGAATCATATGCAAAAATCTTGATGAACATCTGAATAATTAGATTGTCAGGATAACTTAGTTTCAATGTTTTTCTGATCTACAATTTAAAAAGAAAAATGAAACAATTTTTACTTCGGTAGGCGTTAGGGTTTAATATAAATTAGTTTTTTTTTCTAATCATGGTTGAAAGTATATCTCATAAATTGTGATGATTATTTAATTAAAACTTAAACTGAAATAAATACTTTAAAATGAAAGCATGTGAAGAGTTCAGCATTTTTAAAAGCTGTTATAAAATTGATGGTATTAATTTATAAAAATTACTTTCCACCTACAATTTCTTTTCTGTTTAATAAGGAGTTTTTGGATTGATCTAGAATATTTTTAAAAAATCCATAGGAAAAATGAATATTTTATAACTTAAACTAAATGTAGGACAATTAGAAAAAAAATATTATAAGTTAAAATAGAAACAAGCCAAAACATTTAAACAACACAAAATTTTTTTACATAACATAATAAACTTTTTGTTTCAAAAACTGCAAAAACGTGGCTTTCAAACAGAATTGAAAATATTAAAAATGTACTATAATGAAATATTTTAGGATTTTAAATTAAAATTAATAATTTTACATCCACTTTAATTTTAGTTTAAAATTTAAAATTGCATTTAAGATATGATCCATTTACATATTTTTAAATTGAATTTACATTTTTTTAATAAAATAATGTCTCTGTACACATTTTTAATAAAATTTCTTTCTTTCATAATAATTATATTTTCAATCAGTTAATGGTAAAAACGAAAAATTAATTATCTGTGTTTTTCTTTGCAATTTTAACATCTTATATTATTAAAAAATATTCATTGTTAATTAAAATTTTTTAAAAAACACGCTATTTTTATGCCTGGAGGCATTTTAAATTAATATTTAGCATTGTATATTCTGAACTGTGTTATTCCCTAGCCAACAGGCTAAGTATTTATTTTCTTAATGAAATTTAACGCAAGCTCAACATTTTTTGAGGGATTCTGGAGGAAAATATCATTTAAAATATGCTCACGAACCCCAGATGAATAGAAATGATACTCATTTCAATTATTTTAATTCGTTCCCCACATAAGTAGAATTCAAAACGCAAAAGTAATTAAATTAATTTTTAATTGAATAATGTCGTGTATTTCAAAAGTTAATTTTTGTTTTAATTTCATAAAAATAATTTCAACGAAAGAGGAGAAAAAATAATTTTCAGAACTTAATTCAGTTGTAATTTAGATTTCTTTCTTTGAATATGTTATTACTAAATTTATACTTTGACTTGGAATTTTTTTTTATGAATCATTTATTTAAACTTGAATAGTTTTGTTATTTCTTCGACATTCGTTTTTTTATGTTTTAAATTCTAATTTTGATCATTTTATAATATTATATGAAGGAAAATTATTTCTAAATTAATTTGTATAGAAATATTATTATTTTCAAAAATTGCAAAATTACTAAAATACTATTCTTAAAAATTGCGTAAAAAAGTATCATTGAATTACTAAAATTTATTAAATAGGAACTTTCAAATCAACAACTAAATTTAATAACTTTTAATTTTATTATGATTGGTATCGTTAAAAGTATGTAATAAATTAAAAAACGTTCTGATATTTTTTAAATTAATATTTGGTGCTACAGGTGTAGTGCAATTCATAAACTGTGAGTGGAATATGAATCAAATTTGTATTTTAATATTTTTAGTAATACTTAATTATTTAAAAAAGTCATTAACTTTTTCCATTTTAATCTCAATTATCAATTTTATTGATCAGAGTTATGCTTATTCACCATATAGAGTTATATGTGAATCACAGTAGAAAACTCAAAGATTATGATTTTCATCAAATATTAAATTTGTTTGGAAAAATGTCTTTTAATTATAATAATCCTATATTTCAATTTAAAATTTTAAATATAGTTACTGTATAACCCGTACAAAATATTGATGATCTAAACAAGTTTATAGTTAAAATGATTTAAGAACTTTTTACGTGAAGTAGTAACTTTCTTTGTGGTGCTCAAAAACCGGTTGTTTCACCAGAATTTGAGCTTTACAAAGCTTAGCGTCAACTAACAAAGAGAAATTAAAGAATAAGATTTATTAAATATTATTTTAAAGTATAGTTTTATTAAATTAAATTACTCACGCAAACCATGATAATTTGGAGGTCATGTTGCCTTTGTGGTATGAGAGCGCTTTTCACTGCATACGGTCACCAAGTTCGATCCCAACTACTGTTGTGATACTGCCTTCTATATGCATGTTTGTGAGTGGATACTTGGGAGCTTTCCGAATCACCATAGCCTTGTGGTAGGATTGCTCTTTTCAAAGCATATGGTCACATATTCGATCCCAGCCACTGATGCGCCTTCTACTTGGTCCATGAGTGAGTGCTTAGGAATTTTCCAGGTTTCCTTTTTTTGCAACACACGAGCACAACTCACTATTTATGAATAAGTGTTCCAGAAAGACAAATTAATGGGGTGGATATTAAAATTATTGATGATGGATATTAAAATGATTTATGGGGTGAATATTAAAATGATTACGTCCTTCAATTTTACTTTGACTACTACATGGTGTAAAAAATCATGATAATTTATAACAATAAAAAATTCATTACTCAAAATATTGAAAGAACTATCAACAATACTCTTGAAGGCTCAATTCTATTGACAAGAGTTACGTTATTGAGAATTACAAAACAAATCTCATTTTAAAACATTACGTTTATTAAATGTAGTATTTCATTAAATTTTTTTTATCTAATTTGGGTTAACTTGATTGATCTAAGCGTAAATTATAATTATTAACTTGTAACTAAGAATGAGCAACAGTATCCTCAGAGATAGACAAGTAGGAATTACACTAATCATAAATAAATGTTTACGATTCATTGAGTCAGTTAACATAAGAAATATCAATATAAGTTTCATTCAACTTATTTATACATTACAGCGTTTGTAGTTTTCGAAATGAATGCATGCAAAGTATTCAAAAATATCTGGGCAGTTTGATATATCTGTGATTATTTTCATGAATAACGTTTCATATTCCCAAAAATTTGTTGCTTTATAGCGATTCTAATAAACGCATTTCAGACGACGTGTTTAATAAAAGCTTTTTATATTATGTCTTGCAAATGATTTTTAATAGAGATAATGCTTATAATTTTAAATGAAAAATAAGAGAAAAGTTAAAAAAAAATTAAAATAATTAAGTGTTTTGAAAACAATTTGAAATAACTTTAACGATGCTTAGGGAAACAGGAAACATAAAAATAAGATACACATGTATATAGACAATTCGAAAGTTTTGTTCATTTTTTCCAAAAAATGTGACTACAGCGTTCGTCAAAAATCACTACTGGAACAATTTATAAAAAGTGTGAGAAAAATAAAGTAAAATTGTCTGTTTTGTTGTTGGCTTTTCCTCTTTAAAGATCTGACATTTGTCAGATCAACTCCATCAAATTGTTGACAGTTAGAAAGTCAATGACTAGCAGGGGATCTGAGGATAAATCCTCTTAGGAAAGATCGACGCAATCCAGAATATGTTTCGGTGAGGCTGGACGGTCACAGCACTTTTTACAAGTGGGATAACTTTTTGAACCACGTTCAAACGATAAACATTTTAGATGTCCACTTGAGAATCTGGCCATGGCCAGTTTGAGATTTTTAGTCACATTTTAATTCCAGAAGAGTTCCAGGAGATATTCCAAAGTATCATTGGTGTATTCGTGGAATTTGCCAGATTGAATGAAGTCTAGATTTTTCATTAGAGTAAAGTTCCTGATATGTTAAGTGATGAACCAGTGGGGGTATCTTCCTCACTGCCCTCTTGGGCCAGTCGATCTGTGGTCTCATTGCCACTAATATTTACATGGGATGGAATCATTTGGAGATGTACATCATGGTCTTGGGAAATCATTTTCAATTTCAGCAGAATAGATAAATTTGTTTCATCCTTTATCAAAATTGACGAAAAGACGTGATACACTTTTATTATGTAAAAAATTATATTTCTAACAAATAACAACAAACAAAATATTATTCAACAGTCAAAATAAGTTGTATAATTCCCGACTACTAGGGCTTCCTCCTTTCAGCACTGCCAAGCACGGAAATGATGACACTTTATATAGGATGAAACTGCATAGAAGCGCCACCTAGCTCCGAAAGTCTCCGTGATTTAAAATCAAGGACCAAGCAGAAGATTCCCAGATTTAACCTGCTAACCCTAGAGGTATCACTTCACATGGAGGATATTGCAACTACAACATATTTAAAATGTGCCTGCAACCAGATAGCGAGAACCAACGCCCTGTCCACAGCGGTCACACAATCAAAATATTATTCAGCATAAAAAACAACATACATTCAAGTAAAATAAAATTTAAAAATTGATTAATTACATATCAACAATACTTTGGAAATCAAATTATTAAAAAGTAACCCTTCATTTTAATTTTAAAAAATGGTTGAAATTTATACAAAGAATAGTTTGCACTGCTCAGCTAAACAAAGATGAAAGCCCCCCGATGGTATCTTCACCTTGACGTGGTGGGCGGGCTTGCGTGCTCCTGCAACCCAGAGAGCTATGCCGGCGGTAGCTTAGCTACTGGTAGGGTCTCCCATGCCGGACAGGTCTTCGTTGGGTAGGAGCCAGACTAAAAGAGATACCTAGGAGAAGGAAAACTCCGATCCAAACCCACGTCAGGAGCTAAGTCAGCCTTCTACCTTTGGTGCTCCGGTCCACTTGGATAACAGAAGCTGCCCCTTTTCCCTATCTATGAATAAATATCATAGACTTGGTCTAGCGCTGCTAGACAACAGGGATCAGCAACAACAACACAAGATGAAAGCAACTGTAAAATTTAAAATACCTTCAAATATTATTTTCTGCTAAGAGGAGAGTTTTTCAGGCCACCAGAAGTTATTTACGTATAATAATAAAGAAAATCAGTAATTGACCAAATAAATGTGTCAGCCAAAACTATTTCCTTTAACTGAAAATTGACTAGAATCTAACACATTAGCTTTCTTTCTGAGGATTGTAGTTCTACACCCACATTAAAACTAATTAATTTGGATTACTTACGGTTTTAAGCCATAGGATAGTATAATATATTTTAAAACTCAGAAATGTGAATTTTTTAATAAAGTGTATCACACTCCTATAATCTAAAGAAACTTTTACAGAGTTGTAATTACTATTTAATTCCTCCTATGGGAAATTTAACGTTTTGTTCCAGGTCTAACACCGTTAATTATTGCATATGGGAACACTGAATAAAATTAAATCTTATCTCAACATTAATATTAAAAAAATTAATTGTTAAACGAAAAAATATGAAGTTCACAATTCAGTAAAACATTCCTAAAATAAGCTTTTATGAAAACATATTTTCACATATTATTAAATTAATAAAAAAAATCGAAAGCTATAGTTGAGTATTGAAAAAAATAATTATTTATATTTAGATCGCGCGCGCGCTAATTATTTATTATATTTATAAGAAAACTGCGTCATAAGAATCATGCACCTAATCCTTACTTATTTATGATGCTTTGAGCACAAACGCACAAATTTTTATTGAAAAAATGTTTATTATTAGACTTCTTCAATTTCTTATCACAAAACACTCGAGACTGCTTAACAATTTAATCAGAAAATTCAAAAGAATGTGCATAAATTAATTAACCAAAAAAGTTTAGAGGATTTAAGCACAAAAAATGTGCCAGTTAGATTTTTCTTGCAAAGACACTTGAAAATTGTATTACCTTCACGAAAACAATAAATTAAATCAAAAGATTATCTTAGAAATGCAATTTATTTATGGTTCATTTCTATAAACATTAGGTTAATTAAATACTAAGCTAAAAAAACGCTCAGTTGGCGCAAATTTTTTAGAATGACAGCAAAACATTTTTTTAAGTTGGAAATAAACAAGTAACTTAGCATTCGTTTCTTTCCAATTACCGGAAAAGAAATATTCTTCGAGTTGTTGATAGTAGAACTTTTTTACAATTCATATGATTTGAATGTTGCCATTCTAGAGACCAAAATCTAGTTTTTTTAAACATGAAAAAAAGTTTATATGTGAAATTATTGTGTTATTTAATAAAACATTAAATATTTTATTATATATGATGAAATATATTTTGATTAAATGATGATTGTTTTATACAATTACATACAATGTACATATAATTTGTAAATAAAAAATAAATTTATTTTGTATCTTGAGTAAAACTTTATTTTATATAAAGTTCATATGCATGCTATATAGAATGCCTCAGGTGCAAAAGATCTGCATTTTATTTATTCTCCAAAATAAAATTTAAGATTTAGTGAATGCATCAAAGATAAATTTAGAATATTAAAGATTTTATTAAACTGCGGTTTTTACTCAATATTATTAAAAAGATATTATTTGTATCCTTTTTATAAAATTGTCAGGATTGTGTAATTTAATATTGTAAATAAAATTCAATATACTTTTGTTAAAATTATCTGGCTTTATTAATTTACATGATATTTTTTATAAATCGTTTTAATTTCAATTTTTTTCAAAATTCATGT